>VXAV01010166.1:73369-121804 GCA_013399715.1 Alectura lathami | reverse complement strand
GTAGATTTTTTTTTTTTTTTTTTTTCCAGGGAGGGAAGCAACAAGACCAAAGAGAAACAAGTACTGTGGCCAGTGCCTGGCTACTGCTTTATCAGCATGGCTGCTTACAGTGCTTGGTAATACTAATCAGAACTGTTGCATTAAAAACTTATTTTTCCTGCAGGATGACAATATGCACGGTTTGTACGGAGCATTTTAAAGTATCCTGAGAGGATATCTTTCTGCCAAATTAGTAACAGCATCTTCAGTCTTCACATAACCATTCTCTATACGTTTGTATGACACTAAAATAGGCAGATCAAAGGGGCCAGTCTGCAAAAATCAGAAGGAAAACGCACATGTATTGCAATTGCTACACTCCCAAAGCCATAAGCGTTTTTGCATTTTTAGCAAGTAAAAAGAAATTAAAATTTTATGGAAGAAGAAGAACGATTAGCCCACAATAAAAGTGCCAAACCTCATTCACAGCAGAGGAGCAAACAGGAGGATGGATTACTCTGCGCAGGCTGCAAAAGGCAGCGCGGGGCCCAGCGCCACCTGCTGCCCGCTGCCGGGAGTGCCCCGGCACCCAGCCAGATGTTGGCAGCTGTGCAGCTCAGCCCCTGCCCTCCCTGTTAGATGGGCTTCTGTGGGCAGCTGTGTGAGCAGAGGTTAGGAAGGGGTTACAGAAAATCTTCGTTTTGGTGTTTGCACCCATGTAACATCTCACCTCAGCGCTGGGCTGTGAAGGCAGTTAGGCACTTTTATTTTTCTGCAGCGAGAAGACAGCTTTTGGCTCACTGTGATGTTCAGAATTAAATCAGCTTGTACCAGGATGCTCCCTGTGTGTGCATATGCATGCAGACACAGAGACATGCCTGCCGTACGCTGTGTTGATATACAGACAGGTACACGTGTTTAGTTTCCATCTACTCAGATGAATTAAAATCTACGTGTTTCTGACAGAACAGCATGCACCCCAGAAAATGGGATTTTTCTACTATTTGGATGCAATTCTGGAATCATTTTAATAGCTTAAATTTGAATTCTTCATTGCGAGTACATCAGTGCTAACTTTTATAACCACTTAGCACAATTCACCAACTGTATTCTCATGCTGTTAACGTTAGACCAAAATATCAGTTATGTTGAAGGATTTGCTTATATACAGCAAAGTATTTCACACTGAGCGGATCTGTGCCCATACAGGATTCTGAAAAGAGCGGATAGGACGCGTCCCCAGATTAAAATGCATCCCAAGCATTGCATCTCTGTACCACAAAGACAGGCGCCCCACACCAACAATCAAGAGGATTACAAGAACCATGGTTTAATTGATTCGGGGGTTACATTGGGTTAATTAATGCCTTTTAAACCATCCCAACTCCTTAGGACAGGGTACCTGTTACAACACATTAGACTCATCTGAGAGCGTTCTTAAAAGAAGTGGTGTGACAGAAGGTCTGGCCGACACTGAATCAGGCGCCTTCCTACTGCTCTGCAACAGCGAGGCAAAAACACTTGTAGCACATGCGACACGTTAACCTGCCAGGGGTCCAACAACAACAGGCACACGCGCACTTCTTACAGCCAGCTGCATCGTTCCGCAAGGGAGGTAACAACACGCACGCCCTGAATACCACGGTGATCATACAGGCTGGGTTTCCAGTGCAAAAGGCACTGATAAGAGCCCTGCTTCCCAAAATGCGTCCCTTAGGCTTCGAGGTTTATACTACAGGTGCTTTCAAGAGGGAGCCTTCCTTGATCTCCTCACAACCAGTGGTTTTACAGCAGTGAGTGACAGCAGTGAAAGCAGGCCCCAGGGAGGTGTTCGAGGCACTCAGCCCTGGGGTGAGCCCCACCAGGGGCAGCCAGCTGGGGACTGTCACCTGTGGCTTATTGGCTTGTACAGCTGCAGTGCTAACAGGAGTTTGTACAGGGCAAGAAGGGCACCTGGGAAGCTCCTCTAAGATTAAGCAAGCATGGGGTGTTTGCCACATCATCCAGAGGGCAATTAAAATAGAGCCCACTTTGTTCTACACCTTGGAGAAATCTGCACCTAGCCCACTAAAACAAACCTACAGAGGGGAGGGGAAAACAGGGAGACAGACCCACAACCGGACTAAATTACGCAGCAGCACCGATCTCCGTGAGCAGGCACAATGTACCCCAGTGAGGACCCAAATTCATGACTGATGCCTGCCTGAGGTTCCCTGAGCACCCTGGGGACCCTGGGCATGGAAGCACCACCTGCAGCCACATCACAGGTGTGTATCTGAACAGCAGGGGACCAAGGTGGGGGGAGAGAGACAAAACACTAAAGCAAAAGATTTAAATTAAAGCAATAGGCGTTGGAGGGAAAGCAGGCTCTTGCTGGGTGAGCAAATCTAAACATGGGTTTTCAGCAGTTATGCGTTAGGAGGAGGAAGAAGCAGGAGAGCAAGCAACATATACTGGCCCAGAAAGGAAATCACCTTATTCACTCCAAGAAAAGCTGTGATTGCTGGAAGTTTGAGAAAGCATGAAGATAGTGGATGTTCCTGAGGAAGGAAGGTGCTTCGTTACCTAGTTCACAACAGCACAAAAGACAGAAAGTTGCAGTACAAGAGAGAGAAAGGCAGAAACCAAAGAAAATAAGAAGGCGCCGTGCAGTTAAAAAAAAAAAAAAAAAAAAAAAAGGAAAACAAAACATTTCCACACAGAAAATTTAATAACGAGGGAGCAAAGCTGGCATTGTGTCATACAGAAACCCATACAGGCCTCGGTCCATCCTCCCCTTCCAGAGGGGAACCTCAGCCCTCAGGATGGGGGCTCGGGAAGCTAAGTGCGCTGAGCTGGTTCTTATTTAATGCTCCCCTTGGGAAAGTGATGTTTATTTTTCCAATATTAAGGTTAGGATTCTCGGAAAGGGTTTTGATTTAAAATCCCCTACCTGTGCAGCTGACTCTGGTGTCTGACAGCTGACACCTATCTAGAGCTGGCATCTGCTCCAGGCGTTTTGTAAGCTCTTATTGAAATGCACATTTAAATAAGGCTCAGCCTGCACTTAGTTTAGTATGCACATGTGAAGAGACTTCCCTAGTTGACATTTGCTGTTGATTTACTAAAAGATTTCACAAGAGCCTTTTTTAACACATTTAAAGCACTCTTGAAAACAAGTATTATAAGTGGGATTCATCTTCTGGCCAAGAGCTGGAGGCAAAAATGGGTCTCCAAGAGCTGAGCTGAGGCTCGGTAACCCCCAGGTCCCCTTCTGGCCTCCATCTGCCCTATGGCTGCAGCTAAGAACAAATCATTTCCATCCTGCCCAGTCAGGGTGTAAAGCTAGAAACTATTAAACCCTGCTTAAGAGGAAGGAATGGGTAGCATGGAGCTGGGAAGAATTTAGCTGCAGTTATTTTACCATCTGTATTGCTTTTAAGTTTAATGATTTGAGTGGTGGTTTTTTGGTCTTGCAGATAAATGTTTTACTTCACCGACACTGCGCCAAACTTGTACTTCAAAGGTTATGGAGGAAAAATAAACTTTATGATTTCACTGGATATTTAGAAAAGATTATAAGCTTGATTAAAAAGTACAAAAGTACCAAAACTAGCAGAGGAGGCACCTGGCCAAAAGCAGCTGGCCTCCTGTCCCTGCGGCCGCAGTGGTGGACTGTGCTCAGCCGCTGCCTAAGGAGACACAGAGCTGGTGGCGAGGCCAGGACCAGTGGGCAGCACGCTGCTGGCTGACCTGATGCAGAGCTGGCTGAAACCACAGCGGGGAGAGGGGCAGGAGGGAGGCGAGCGGACAGAGCGGCAGGCAGCAGGGTCACGGTCGGGGTTAGCAGGCGCTGCCTGGGGCACGGTGCTCTGGGGGTGCTGTCGCCTGGGGATGCTGCCCCCTGGGCAAGTGCCTGGCAAGGGGCGGGGACTGGGTTATTAGGGATGTGGGCAGATGTGACAACACCTGCCTGACCAGCTCCCCCCTGCACTGGTACCTGCAGGACATATCTAAGGTGAACGTCTTGGGTAAATTGACATAAAGACAAGCAGCTTGTTTCAGTATGCAACATGGTTTGGATCAGTTTGGGTTGGAAAAAGGTTACTGCACCGACAGCAGTTTTCCATCCAGACTATGCAGCTAAGGAAAGGCACTGCTCAAGTCTCTCCTCGCTAGAGATCTAGGCAGTATTTTTAGATGAGCTTCTTGACATCTCTGGCATGTGAAAGAGCAAGATGAGACTCTAGAAAGCCTTCAACGAGACGTGAATGGCACCCAGTGCTATCACAGGTTCATCTGGTGCTTAAGAATAGAAGAGGCCTTTGTAAAAATACGGTGCGATATATCATCTTGTTCCTTACCTGATGACTTTTCTCTTTTATATTTTTTAAAACTATTAGAAGAATTTCTGGGAAAAGGCTGATAAAGATCAGGAGAATTATTGCCAGCCACGTGGAAACAGAAGTCAGCATATAGGCAAATACAAAATACATTCTTTGCTGCTTCAAGAAAGGCCTGAAAAAGAAAAGATACAAATAAATTCTGGTTAACACCATCAGCCCCACGCGTTTCCCAGCTAGGTCAGGCTGGGATCAAGGTGCTGGCAGTAACACCTCCCTTCTAAACACAGACAGGCACAGGCTGCACAGAGCCGTGCTGCCCGCTCTGCTCCCCATCCATCTCCTGCCCCTGCACTGGTTTGGGAGGGCTGTCAGCAACCTCCTGGGACTGCTCTTATGTTTCTCCATACAGCTTCTTCCTCCTGCTCCTCAGCCCAGCTACTGCTCCTCTTTGTAGCTTTTTTCTCCTCCCCAGCCAACCCTACAAACCGCTGGCCTCAGCCCTCCTATGAAGCCCTGACCCACCTTCATCCAAACATTTCACCAATTTTTGCAACCTTTCTCAGCAGCAAACTGCTTTTTCCCAAGTTTCCAAGGCTGTGGCTACCTCCTCCTCCCTGACCCATGCATCGTTTTGTCCCCTATAATGCTTGTTTCCATAGCTCACACGCTCACTTTTTCTCCTTTCTCCTCCTCTCCTGTTCCTTCCTTTCATAGCACTGGCTTCCTCCCCATCACGGCTGCACTAGAAAATGCCATCTGAAGACATAAAACACCAAATCCTCATTGCCCACCGCTATTAATCGCTGTGACTGGTACTTGATACTAACACATGCTTATCATGGTTACAAACACCCTGCCACCCCTAAATCTTCAGGCAGACCAAATGAGGGAAGCTGCAGTCACGTCCCCCTCAAAGCAGGTGATGGGCATTCTCCTAGGAAAGTACCATCAAAAGAACAGATACTTGCCAAATGACTCCTCCCCAAAAGAACGAGAAAAACACATAGAAGGCAAGGGAGCCCCATATCACAAAGTGGTTCATCCACGTCCAGAATCGAGTATCTAAAGCTAGCTGTGTAAATAAAAAACAAAGAACAGGCAGATCAGGCATTAGAACCAGAGTGTATTCAATTGTATTCACATAACATTTCTGACTGGTTTCACAGTAAGGCTGAAGTTTTCAGTCAGCTGCCTCTCAGCACATGTACACCAGGGAAATACTTTCAATATCTACCAATTGGCACAGTATCAACAGGGAAACAGTTTCTAATTGCAGCTGATAGTTTTTAATAGAATAAGCTTGATGCAACCTCTGATGCTACAAGAAAGAGCTCTGTAAAGGTTGCAGTGACTGTAATTGCCTTCTGTCACCACCTGCTGTCCTGAACCAAACATAAAAGACCTTTTGTAAGGTCTGATGCAAACTGTTCATTCTGGAAAGCTCCGTGAAACAAAGCAGCTTTGCTATTGTTGTTTGACAGATGTGCTTTTGTGATCCCTACGGTGCTGAGCGGCGTCTTGAAACAAGGTGGGCAAATCCAAGTACTCTCTTTTCCTCTCCTCTTTCTGGAGCTGAAAGCCAAGGGAAGTGAGTGTGGGGATAACAAGTCAACTGTCACCAACTGGAGTTCTTGGAAGAGGACAAAAGACAGGAAAACAATTCAGCAGAACGTAAGCACTTGTACATAAGCACACCCCACTCAGTCACTAAGCCAACAGTCAATAAGCCACTTTAAAAGTTCTGCCTGTGTGGCAGAACAGAAGATTTAAGTGTGGGGGAAAAGGTATTCATAAAAACACATCCATCACACAGTGTAACCGGTTTTACACCGCGCTATGTACACACACATTCAGAAACAAGCGACTGGAAAAGAAGGGAGGAGCCTAACCTTCAGAGTGACGGTGAACACCAGCACGGTGAAAACGATCGTCCCAAAGGTCCAATTGCCAAACACCTGGAAAACACGTTGCGTTGCCACGTGCGCCTCTGTCCGCCTCGCTCGAGAGGAACAGAAGGACAACGATGACACGGAGCAAGCAGGGGACAGAGGGATGGCGCGGCCGCTACCTGGGACTCAGCTATACTAACCCTATGCCATGCACTACCACAGACAAGTGAGCCGGTGTCGTGACAGTGACAGACACAACCTCCTACTAACAGCAATGTTGATCGAGAACACAAGGCATTGGGACCACCTGTGTTTCATGATTTCTTGATAATTTACTCAGTTTCTGCTTTCTCGTGACACAGAACCACTACAGCACCTCTGCTGGTGGTGCTGGTTTAGTCCCATCTGCAGAATGCACCGATGGGTATTTCTCCATGTGAGAAGATGCTGGCTTGGTTTGCAAATACTAGTGACTATGCACAACAAAGAAAAGCAGATACTGTATATAAATCCAAATGATGGCAATGAATGGGACAGATGCTTACCAAAGGCTGTCAAGATCTGAATGCATACATTAAAACAGAAAGTGAAATGTAAAAGTTTTTAAAAAATGCAAAAAGAAATAAAGTCAATAGGAGCGAAAAAGGAGTCAATCAAACATACATGGATATTATGAACAATTGCTGGTAGCAGTTCTTACAGGCATAAGTGTTTACAAAACAGGACAAAACCACAGGTCTTATGTTAGTGCCATGTAGACTTGGCCTCTCAAGGCATCTGCAGAACATAGCAGGGCGTACATGTTTTATTCAAACACAACCAAAATGGCTATAAATACAGGAAGGCACTGGATCTACAACACAAGTGCGTGACTACACAGAACTGGGGCCATAAATATCGGCACCGATGCAACGTGTGCAAATCTCAGGTTTCCTCCAAGTGCTGTCCCCTAAAAAAGCAAAGCTGGGGGTGTTTCCAAGGGTCGCAGGTGATGGTGTAAAGATGTTCTCCATCAGCTGGGACCTGGGAACATGTCCCCTAGGTGGAAAAGTGTCCCAGGACAGCACAGCCCCTGTGTACGGCAGCTGCACTGCACTGATGCCTTGCCCCATGAGAAGCTGCTTGTAAGCCCAGTTATTGTACCTAGAGAGCATAACCACCTCTGCACTGCTGCCATGGTGATTGGAAAACGTTTTGTTTCAAGTGTTTGCTGCAGAATCACACCATAAGCAATGCTACACCGTCGGACAAGACTCGAGACACAGCGCACAGATTAAGCGTGTAGATATCCGCCGTCAGCAGATAAAAGAGGCAGGGCACAATAGAAACACTCATCTTTCTATTTTTTTTTTTTCTGGGGGAGGTGTTGTTACCTTTCCATTATCTTCCAGTGATGAATTTTGAAAAAGAAAATAAACCCCGAAGAAAAACACGAGTCCTTCAAAGGCGCCCAGGAAGGTCCAGTACAAGAAAGGCCTCCACTGCAGCATAGCGTTGTCAGAAACTCTCCTGCCAAGAAAGCGAGAACAAGGAAATCACCATCATGTGGGACCTGCTGCACAGCCCGGTGTTCCTGTGGGCTTGGAGCGGGCATTGCTGTAGGAAACAAGTAGGTAAAACACACAAGTACCTGCCAGTACACAGGACTGTAACAACATGTGCTACACACAGCTGCTGGTCATAAGAAATCAAAAGACTTTCAGCAGATTATTATTTTTTACCCAAACAATTCAGCCCCCTCTGAATGAGGAAAGCAGCTCTCACGCTGTCCCACGTGTCTTGCCTCCCTTGCCACCGTGCTTCCCTGCCCTATCTATAACCAACAACTGCTGGATTTCAAACCCAGAAGTGCCTGAGATGCAGTGAATCTGTGGCATGTTTCCCTCCCTTTTTGTTGAGCCCACAAACTCACTTTTTCGGGAAAGCTCTGTAAACCCCATTCCTAGTAGTTTTCTGCACAGGCTGAAAATAACCTGAATGGCACCGTGGGGTTAGCAGGAGGCTCGTGGCTGAGCGCAGGAGCGAGATCTGGCACACAGGCAGCAGCAGCAGGCCGCTGCAGCGCTGATGAGGCCCCGTGAGGACAAGCACTGAGGCTGCCATCACAGCCACGGAGCTGCCAGCACAGGACTGTGGCCAGCCCCGGTTCCTCTGGTCCCTGCTGCAGGACCACCCTGGGGACCCTCACCTCTCGCTGTGCCTCAGACAACCTGACGCTGGCCAGAAAGGGAAATACTGACCCAGAAATCCTTCCCCAAAATATTTGAAAACCAGTGCTTATGCTTAAAAAAGCTTCTTGCTTCACTGTCTTTTCAGATTGCCTTCTTAAAATTTGATGACTGATGGGGGATGAAAGCATTTTTATTGCAAAATCAAAAATCCCCCTTCTTATTTTTCTTCTTAACTAGTTAAACAACACTGCTATTTTCAGCGAGACGCACCCTGCAAGCAGGTGTGGTGCTGAGCTCCTGTAGCTGCAGTTCCTAAAGCAAAACCAAACCCTACTGGAATCCTATGCACGATATTGCAGTGCCAATCCTCTAGCAGACTGTAATTTGGGTATGAGGAAGGAGCACAGACAAATCAGACTGTAAGAGCTATTTTTTGCAAGGACAGAAAATGCAAAGAACCTGCTCAATGCGAGCTGTTTTGCATTCCCATTTATGTCCTGCAGCACTCATCGTAAACAGGCTTTACACTGTGCCTCGGACGAGAGATCTGCACTGCAGCAACTCAGCACTTGATACAGCAGAGGCACAGCAGTCATTCTGTATTCAGCAGCACATGCAAAGTCATGAATATTCAAGCTGAAGCTATCTAAATGCACAATTAATCTGTTTTCCCTCAGTTCAGATACCCCAGCGATCAGACAGCCTGCAGGTGGGTGCACAGCAGCCTGCTATTATCGGTCTGTGCTGCACAGTATTCAATTACAAATGTATTAGAAAATACCTGTGTTTTGCCATAAAACTGCAGGACCACAGAAGTTTAATCAATCACAGAACGGAGCACTTATTTCAGAACATTCAACCCCCCTTCCTAGCCTTAAAGCCCTTACTGCTTTTGCCGCTTTTCTATACCTAAAGCCACTTTCCCACAGTATCTTTGGGCACCTGCAACCTGAAGGCCTGCACCCAAGCACACGTTGGCAGGGGTGGGGGGAAGATGGGAAGGATTTTGGGTTCCACAGGGGGTTGGGGACACCCCCAGCTGCAACCAAGGAAGGAGACAAAGAAGCCAGCAAACCAGAGGAAGACCATCTCCTCTTGAAGCGTGTTTTCTACGGGCAACGTGGAGGTAACTCTGAGAGCAAAGACCCCAGTTCCCATGCTCTGAAATGGGGTTTGGCCTTTGGGGGAATTTCCACCTAGACCTACTGAGAAACTACCTGCCTGAGATAAACCAGCAGCATTCATCTCCCTGTAAATGAACAGATCTCTGTTCTCCTGAAAGCTGGATTTCCCCTCCACCCATGACATGATCCAGCAAGCGCTTGGCTCGTGCTGCCTGGCTCAGAGCTCGTGTGAACAAATGCTCTGGCCAGACTTGCAGCTTGCTTTTTCCTATGGATGAAGAATTCCATCTGCAGTTTACTTTTTCTTTACACAGACAGAAGTGCAATTTGCTGGACCAGATACCGTTAGAGAGCGCAAATAGAAACAGTCAGTAAATAGGACATTGCTCAGCTCTACCATGAAGCAGCAGGGACATAAACAGCCACTTCTGCAGCTCCATGGCTCCCTTGTCACCGTCACAGGGCAGGTACACCGAGATGGATTGTGTCCTGCCCCAACAAAGCTTAAACCGTGGCCAACGAAGCCGTGCCGAGGCTCACCCAGCCCCTTGCTACTCACATATAGAGCTGTGGGTCTGAGGTCAGCGTGTCAATGTTGATGTGCTGCTCCAGGAGGCTGTAAGCCAGGATGGGGAGTGACGTGAAGCAGATGTTGTACATGGTAAGGTAAGCAGCATCGTACAGTGGCTGAAAAGAGGAAGAAGGGGTGAAATGAGACAGAAATTCCACATTACAAGTCTTCCCACAGCCAGATTTGCAGTCTTCACACCCCACAGACTCATCCTTTTGTCCCAGATGTGGGTCACGCTCTCTGCCTGCCTGGGCTCCAGCTCAGCCTCCAGAAAATGTCAATAAACAGCCATCAGTGCAGCTTTTCTGTAGCTGCTCTTGTGCTGCTGTTTCTATTAATACACTTGATGCCTCCTGTGACTTTCTAAAGACTAGACTTTTTTTTAGAGGAACTGTTTTTTCTTTAAAAAGAAAAAAAAAAAAAAGTGGTTCTGCTGAGACAAGCAGAGAACAAACTGCCATGCTTTTAAGACCAACCAGACAGAAAAGCACAAAAGCGAACACAAAACCCAAAGCTATTGTCTCCAAGCACTTGAGCCCACCTGTCACAGAGATCTGTCCTTCTGACACTCATTTGGAGTGAGCATCTGATGACACTCATCGTGTGTCTTATTTAAAGGCTGTTACAGAAGAACAAACTGCTCCTCTTTTTGAAAGGCATCTTTAGTATAGCAAAATACAGCAGATGAGACCAGATCAGGAAGTCTTTGAAAAACTTTTCTCTTAAAAGTAGAAGTAACAAAATTAGGTGCTGGCAAATCAGCTAAGCCACCCTCTTGCTACTTTGGGCAGATTCCCATCCACATTTAAGCAACAAAAATGGGTCATGGATGGGAAAGGAAAGCAAGCTTATTTACTTCTTTTCAGTCGCAGGTATCAAAAATACTATGCTCCAGATACAGTGCTGGGTAAGGAGGTCAATTCCTACTGTCATCCAAGGAAAGTTAAGGAAGGGACAGGATGCCCAAAAGTCAGGTCTCTCCTAGGCAACCTCATTACATGACTGTTTTTCAGTCTGTTTTTTTTATACATGCTACTGGAAGTTACCTGCTGTGAGAATCCACAGAAGAACTGGTATAAAAATTGTGGTAAAATGAAGCAAAGGTTCTAGAGAAATGAAAGAAAGAAAGGTTAGCAGGGAAGCATTCATGAGCTCAGCAGATGCTTGACTTTTCTTTCTAAATCCAATAATTTTCCTATTATCAGGTAATACAGTCTGATATTATAATACCAGATCGAACAGGACACTGTTTTCTGCCAAGCACTACACCAATCCAATAAGCTTCTAGCATCTTCAGAAGGCACTGGAAGAAAGCCACGCTCTCACATTCTCCTGTGTATAGTACTCCCAATCAACAGGCACATGGGAGACGCACACTCTCTCCCAGGTGAACAAAACAGAACATCCTATACATTTTTTTACCTGTTTTCCATTTTTTTTTCTATTGTCAAAGAAACCCATGGTAAAAACCAAAAAAACAATGAGCTGACTACACATCCTTACCTTATAGAAGAAATACTGTACAAGGTGTGCTATTCTCACATAATATAAATGGCCATGTGCTAGTAGCAATTTTCTTAAGTGTTTAAACTTTGGAACAGCATAGTCACTGTTTCTTGCAGCCTGTCGTCCTTCTTTGCCTTTTATACCTGGAGACAGAAGCAAGGCAAAGGATTAGTCCATAAGGGACTGGAATTTGGAGTGGTGCTACTTATGCAGTTTGCTCACACAAGTCAGTACCTCAAGCCATGACAAAGGCCATACTGTGCTTTTGATTCTTCAAGACTTTTCCACTTAAACGTGCCCATGTCACCACGTGTGCCCACCCTTTGGGGACCAACCCTGCAGGGACAGGGACAGCAGGCAGACATCCCAGGAGAGCAAAACTCCTGGGATGCAAATCCAAATCCTGGGATCCTGGAGCAAAACAAGACTCAGTGTGGCCTGTGTGTGTGACAGACACATCTCTGGTGTTTTTAATCTAAATTTAGGTTGTTATCTGTGTTCCTATGTAAAAGAACGTGGTGAAGAAAACCTGATAAAAGATAAGGAATTGGTTTCCCCGCAGACTTGCCCACACAGTCTGGTTATCTCATTGCAGAAGCTCAGCCTCCTGAGAAATCCCCTCAGAGCAAGGCTCAAGAAAGCCAGTTCTGTTCACTCCAAAACCATATCCAATGGCCTACAATGGGACTCTGTTCATTAGAGGCTAACATGCCATTTCCAACCGCCAGAAACAAAGGCGCTGAACTTTCACTTCTAACCACCTTTCTTTAGTGGTACTGAAAAACATTTCCAGTACTTTCAGAGCCTCTGACAACAATCTGCAGGAATTTAGATATGAAGTTTAGACATCTTCCAGCCTTAAGCCAGCCATACGGACAGGGCAGACACAACAGGAGACAGCATCAGCCCTTGGGCGATGCATGAGCTTCTAGCTGCCTGGCTCCTGCACGCACCCGGTAAAGGATGAAGGCCAGCTTCAGCTCCGGTGAGATAAACAGGCACAATCCCACCAAAACTCTCAGCACCGAATTCAACAGTGAAGAGAAGGCTGGAGGAAGTTACCTATTTCATTTAAGCTAGAGTCAGCCCTGTTTGCACAGAGGAGAGCAAAACCCAGCTGTTTCACCAATGGGAATGGAAGACGTGTAAGAAGCAATCTGCAGTTCACCAGGTGATAAAGACAGAGAGCACGTTACCAAAGGTCAGCCGCCTATGGTGATCCCAAGCACTAATCAGGAACAAAGCAGCAGGGGCCTTCCCACGTTTTTCAGTGGGATCAGCTCAGCCACATGCGATTGGATGCAACAGTGATCGTCAGCAGCACAGATGGCCAGCAGTCTTGGGTGTCAGATGGGTGTTATCAGGGGTCTTACCTATTCCAACATGTGCTTCCAAAATCATACTAACATCATTCGCACCATCCCCTACTGATAGTGTTATCGGGCTCCCTTTTGTGTTCTTCACCATTCGCACAATCTAAAAATTTCAAAAAGGATAGCAGCAGAGACCAAAATTCCAGTTAAAAAAAAAAAAAAGAAAAAACACACACACCAACAAAACCCCACAACTCCAGAGATCCCTGCTGCTCCCTGTGAAAGAGCACCCCTGAACAAGTCACCTGGCTTCTGTAGCAGCAAAGTAATGTCTGGAGAGTTCAGATTAACAGAAACCCTCATTATTTCCTTTGCAAGCATCAGCTAAAGCAAAAGCCAAGACCTAGCCTTACAGGGCTGAAGGACAGGATTTAAAAACAGATCACTCCCAGCAGCACCCTCCCTTCCCTCCTGTCAGACCCTGCTCTCCTACAAAGATGTGGCCTCTCACGCGTTTCACATGGATGTCAACCATACCCTGGAACAGGGCTAAAAATGCACTGTTTATCATCCTTTTGATACCATCAGCCAAGGTGAGGAAGTCATGGACTACACAGTTGGAAAGGAAAAAAAGAACAAAGGGGTTCTGTTTATTCCTAATTGGCTTGGGCTTGTGGCTTCCCACGAGCGTATTTAAGAAAGGTTTTATATTCATAATTGAAAGACTGGTGTGTTTCCATAACGCTCTGAAGTTCAGACAAGGCTAACACATAGCCTGGGGAAGTCCTAGCTGATCAAGATGAGTAAGCTTTATTTAAAGCAGCACTGCAGGAAATGTAGCCTCACACCGTTATACAGACATAATCAGAGTTTACATCTAAAGGCTACTTCCAGAAAAACATGTCTTTAATGGAGGAAAAGGAGTACTTGGCTACAACTTGTTGAAGGTTTGTTGCTACCCCAGAATTTTTCATGCTTCTTCTTCCTGGCAAATCTCAGACTGTTCTAGCAACACCGCTGCATTTTGAAGTAGTGAACTCTTGTGCCATGTGTATTGTTTCCTGCTCCCTAGAGAATAAGAAACCCCTTTACAATGCCCCTCCAGGAGCCTTTTGCTGTACTTTGACATCTATTGCCCAGTGCAGCAACCTCTGTGATGGCAGTCAACCTCCCAGAAGCAAGAAGCCAGATCTGACCTGGTTTGCAGTTTTCAGCTCCTTCTGGTGAATAAGATAGCAGTTTGTACTCAGATTTCTCACTACAGGTTTTGAAGCCCACCTATAGATCAGGCGAAGTCCACCCAGTGGATTAAAGGTGTGTTACACCACCTAATGACATCCTTCAGTTGGTCAAAACAAATAAAATAAATGCAAATACCTGTGCTTTCTGCAGAGGAGCCATGCGGCAGCAGAGAACTGCAGTACACTTCAAGCAGATTTGTAGAAATATGTTTTTGTAATTACTAGAACTGGAATCCTGAGAAGGATTGAGTATCAGCGACAGCGTCGAGCCATCTATAATCAGGCCATATTCCTGACTCAACGTCCAGCTCCTAGGGCACAACGAGGGACAGATTTGGGAAAAAAAAAAATCAGTTACACTTCTTAAGAAGTCAGTCTAGCTGCTTATATCATCTTAGTAGAAAAGGAATTGCTTTTGTATTAATCTTTCCCTCATCCTTTTTGGGGGACTTAGAAATCTTAGAAAGCTTGGATTTAACATGCACCCTTCACTAAGGGAACTGCATAATTAAGCTCAAAGCCAACCAATACTAGAGACAATGAGAGCACAGGAGCCAGCAGCAGCGTGTGCAAGCAGCATGTCCCCAGTACCATGACACGGTGTCATTTCTCTATCAGGTTTGCACCCACATCCCATCCTATAACCCAAATACACATGGACTGAGTCTTCCCTGCTCACCTCTTGAGGCCACCCCGGTGTTTGGGAACGTCCTGGATCAGCCTCTTGTGGTACTCCATCAGCAGCTCGTGCAGCCGGTCCTCCTTCCTTTCGCTCTCCCCCACTGTCCTGGCTGTCAGCTCCAGCAGCTCAGTGCTGGTCTGGAAGAGCCTGCAAGCGTAGCAGGTGGACTTGGCCGTCTCCATCTTGTCCCCCGTCAGTACCCACACCTTCATGCCAGCTGCATGCAGAGCCTCGATCGTCTCCGCTGACTGTTCTTGCAGCCTGCACGTGGAGAGGAAACATCGCTGCTCAGATGTGATGAGGCAAGGCAGACCCCAAGCAGCTCTGCATTACTGTGGCGGCACACAAATGATTGGCCAGCCTCTCACATCCCAAAACCACTTCAGCTCCCCAGACCTGCGCTTCACCAGGCAGTGAGTGCTTGCAGGGAGCCACAAACCTGGACTAAGGCCCCTGACCTAGGCAGGTGGACTCTCAGGACTGCTCATGTCTTGGCCATGCTAGCACACCGCCCAGGGTGCAGAAGCACCAGCACACGGCTGTACAGAAGCGGCATGAGCCTGGAGCAGCCTACACTATGTGCAAATTGAGAAAGTCAAGATAAGTCCTCCCGAGAAGGCTGTGGAACCCTTCCCTGCAGCCCCAGGCAAGGACCTCAGAAACATGTTCCTGAGATACCGCACTCCATGGACATAAAGAGGCTTAGCCAACACTGCCACTTAATCTGCAAACCCCCCAAGGGCCCTTACTCTGCAGGTAGGGAATGTAAGCTAGTGAGAAATTACTTGATTGTCCCCACGCTGCAGAGACTCCTGCCACAGGAATAAGGATTAGACCTCAGCAATCCCAAGTTTTTATGTGCAGCCAAAAATCACTGCATTATACTGTGAGACCCAAAAGTCAAGAATAAAAGGTTAAATTCCACATGCACTCACTGTAACTGCACACAAAACGGAATTTGTTTTGATATGCAAATCGATGCTGTGTGCATTAATTCACTTCCTAGATGTGCGAGTGCTTCTGTGGTTTCATTAATAAATCACCAGCCAATTTTAGCAACTAGGGCAGTGTGTAATGCGTTGTGCCACAGAGTAATTGTCCTGGACACTTCCAGCATCTGCCTCACTGCTCAGCTCTCACAAAGCTGCTCTGGGAGTTCTCCCACTGCCCCCAGGCTGTCCCCTAACCATAGGGAAAGCCACTGCAGGCGGCACAGGAACCTCGCCACAGCTCATGTGAGAGAACACGGGCCCACCACAACACAAAGTCATGGAGCAACCATGGGTACCACCGTGCCTGGTCCATGTGCTGGTGCCTCTTTACCTGTCTTCTACAGCAGTTGCCCCAATCAAGTGCATGTCTGCTTCTGTGTCCTCAAAGACCTTCGCCATCTTTTCTTCCCTGTCTTGCAGAGCCATCTTCGCTTCATTAAGCTGCCGGTCAATTCTGTCATACTCCTTTTGAGTTAGCTCCTTGAATGCCACACAAAGTGTTCGGTAGCCATCCTTGTAGGAGGGAAAAAAAAAGTGACAATTGCCCTAAAACCATGTTTTCTACAGCTCTCCACATTGGGGCCAGTACTTTTACCCACTGCTTCTGTCAGAAATGAACCTGATGGTAATGATGCTTTGCTGGCTTAAGTCAGAAAACCAAATTCTCTGTGTTTGCACAGGAACTTCTTCACATGTGAGTACATTCACATGCACGTAACACGGCAGACAGAAGCTAAAGGCAGGGCCAGAGATCTTGCACCCAGCAGGGAGAGTGGAAACCCAGTGTCCCCTCATTTGGGACGAAGGCAGGGCCATCTCCCCGCACACAGCCACCTCTGCCAGAGAGTCCTCCGAGGGATTGCTTCTCTTTCACCTTCCCATGCAAATCATGACTGACTGAAAGATCTCTCCCACCAGAAAAAAACAAACAGTCTGCTATTGTTAGTTATATTTTTAACCTGCCTGGAGATACTCGGACACAACTGTGATCAAGCCCCTGTAAGTATATCAGAAGTCAGATAAACATGGAAGTCAAAGGAACAAAAAGGAAAGAAGCCAGGCTTCAAAACAATAAGAAGTGACACTTAGATTTTCAATACTTCCCTCCAAAGCAAGGTCACACTCCTATTTTTGGCATAAGGCTTTCCTGACACCAGGAGTCAGCCAAATTCCATCTGTGTGCTCACCATAGCATTGCGGTCCACGTGGACTTTAGTTTGTTGGATTTCTTCTTGCTGCACCCTCGGAAAAATAGAGGAGTCTGCTCCTTTACAGAAGAGAAGTAGCTTTCCTAAATGCAAAGTTATAAAAAATTTATAGCATTCAAAAGCCATGGAAAGTCTTAACAGACATTGGCTTCAATACCAGCAAATGATGCAGAGGAAGAAGGACTGAAGAAGGATCTGCTAGAAGCCCAACTGCCTACCAAAAGTGGTCTGACACCTGTATAAAACCTTCTTTGACCTCAGGCTGGACTATCAGGTGTCACTGCCTGCCCCTGAGCAAGCTTTCTGCAAAAGGCTGGACAAAAATGTGTTACTGTGTCTAGACCAGACCAGGAAACCTAACAGCTTAGCCTCGCTGTGTCACAGTGTGCAGCATTACGCACACTCAGAGTAAGAAGGAAGAAGGTGTGTCTTGTATTGGTGCTATATGGACACACGTCTGGGAGTTCAGGAATGCCTTTTAGCCGTACCTGTGGTGGTTCTCACAATTACACTCATACGGCGACGGACAGGATCAAAGTTCAATATATGGAGAAGCTGGTACCTTTAAAAAAAAGAAAAAAAGAAAAGAAAGAAAGAGCTTAGAATCAGTACAAAAAAATAGCTCTTTGGGACAGTGCAACACCAACATCCCAGAGTGAGAAGTGAAATTTGCTTGTGGGGGCAAGCTGTAGGGAAGCACTGGGGTTAGGTAATTCATTCCCAGCTGCTCACATGCTTGTGGATGTCACAGGAGCTGTGAGCAGAGGGCAAATCCAAATTATTTTTGGTTTGGGACGGGGAACCTGGAGCCATATGCTGTGCGCTGCTCGGAGGCCCAGCTGATATCTGTAAGGCACAGGGGAAGAAGACTGCAAGGGACTGACCACACTGAAGGGACCTGAAAGTAGGCCTCCCTACGGCTGACAGCAGGTGTTTGCAACAAAGCCCTTCAGCCTGCTCACTGCATGAAGGAGCAGGGGCTGTGCAGGCTGGGAACTGGCCTGACAGCCCTCGCTGAGTGGTTTTGACCTTGCCTGTTTGCCACATTGACCGAGCTCAATGAACCCAGGGTGGGAGCTGGCGCTGGGCAGAGCCCGTTCAGTCCCCAACAGCAATATCCCTGGCAGGCCCTGCAGCACTTACATTTCAGTTTCATTCTTTTGGTTTCGTATTTTCATGAAATCGTTTTCGAGTCCTAGAAAAGTGAAACCATACCTGTCAATAAACAAGAGGACAGAACAACATTGAGAGCACCCATTGGCACACGTTACACATTAACAGTGTTCTCATTTCACTTTCTGTACTGCAGGGGAGAGGCAAAGAAACCACCAAGCCTGAGCTAGAAGGCTTGGGCTGCTGTTTGCTTGCTCTGTGCAGAGCCAGCTCTGACATGTTGGTATCACTCTGGCAACCTGAGGAGCTGGGCACTGCACTGCACAGATGCTGAGAAGGTCTGGATGTGGTCTCCTGGGTCTCCAGCAGATTTAAAAAAAAAAAAAAAAAAAAGCCACTTTCACTTCCTTACTTTTCTGCACCTTTCACCAAAGCAATTTCATCCGGGGAAGAGGAAATGTAGGTGTATTTGCACTCGGGATGTCCTATCAGCCCATCCACCTGGTCTGCTTCCTTGATCTGAACGGTGTGGCACAGGCACAGGGCTCGCAGGAACAGCTCCTCTCGGCTCTGGGGACAGAGGAAAGGCTTGTTACTAGCTCCGTGCCATGCACCCCATCCACCTCAAAGCAGCTGGTTATCATTGTTGTGTACATGCATTTTAAAACAAATAATATCCCCATCCTTACCACATATTGCCCCAGCCAGGAGCTGCCAAAAAAAAAAAAAAAACAGCAATCATCAACATGTGGATTTCTCACCTTTTCTGCTTTGCCATAATATTTTAGGGGCCCGTCAGTCTGTGAGAAGCCATCAACCTCTGAGATGCAGTCCTTGTACTTATGCCCATCTATGCAGCACTCAATGAACTCCATGCTGTTCTCCGTCAACGTCCCTGTTTTGTCCGTGAAGACAAACTCCACCTAGAAGCAAGTGGACACCCACTGTGTAATCACTGCTTCCCTCCTCCCTCTTTTTCCCATCTGTTGCACAGGAGACAGGTCCTGAAGAGCTAAAACCTGTTTCAAGGCCCTTTGTTCTTCCTCATCCTCTTTCTCAGTTACTTTGCTACAGCTTCCAGTGCTCATACAGCTGCTGCTGCAGCACTGCTGCCTCCTTTGTGGGACTTCCATCCTGCTGCCATATGTAAGGCAGGTAATTGCTATCCCAAACTGATTGCTTTTTTAAATTTTTAAATGTTTTTTTAAAGCAAAATAAAAAGCAGGAGGCACTGTACACAGCACAGACTCAGAAAGAGAAGCCAGCAGCTCCAACTGCCCCAGCAGAGCCAGAAGCAGAGTAGCTGCGCGTGCATTGCGTGCCCAGAGAGATGACTGGGCAGGCATTTTCGCTAATCCTCGAAGAGACAGAGGATTTTTAATTTTTAATTGAAGCAGTGAAAGTAAACCATCCTGACACACACAGTGCTGCGCCTGATATTCCCCAGTATGGAAACAATTGGCATGACCCAATTCCTCCTCCTTCATACACTATTTATAACCCTAACCACTTTGTGCAGCGAGCAGAATCATGTTAAATGGAAAGTGCCACCAGCCTTGCTGAAGCCCTGCCTTGCTGGGACAGCGAGTGACTGCCACAACAAGGTTTCTTATTAGGAAGAACGTTACTCCAGCTGGTGGCAAAAGCAAAATCTTGTGGCTCTCCTCCCATGCTCACTGCTGCCCTTCCAACACAGCTGACGTCCCTCAAAGCAGATGTAAACCGGGCCCGTTCTGACCTGTCCAAGCTCTTCGTTCAGGTCCGAGGTGTTCACCAATGCTCCCTCTTTTATTTCTTCATCGTACATCTCCTTGTCCCAGGAGATGAAGAAGGAGCCCAAGAACTTCTGCATCTCTACTGTAACATACATGGAGACCGGGATAATAAAATTGAAGAGGACCATAAAGGACAGGAAGTCTGTGAACATCCGCAACACCTGCGATGGAAAGACAAGAGGAAGATGCAGTTTGTGCTTGTCAGGGGTGGAAACAGTTTACCACAACACATCTGAGGTTTTAGACAGAATTTGTTTAAAGGTTACATACAAAAAAAAAAGAAAGAAGAAAACCCACACCTGAAAATAACTGAATACATTTAGGACACAGGACTAAATTATATTTTCTTCTGATGTAGAGAATCTTGCTGCCTTCTGCAGATATATGAGGGTATAACAGAAGAGTCCATAGCTCTGTTTCAAAGTGACCCAATCTACATTTTATTCAGGTACATATATCCACTTTCAGAATATCCTGCTACAGGCTGATTCTCATCTTGGGTACCTGGAGCAAGTTGTCTGAGACCAGCCAAGGTATGGTGAGGGTACAACAAACACAGTGACATCCCTGAAGCCCTGCTCAACAACCAGCCAGATCAGCTGATCCCACCCACTTGCACTCCCTCCTTCAGGTTGGCTGCCTGTGTCTCAGCAAGTTTAAGAACCTGGCTGACACGGCCTCAATTCATCTACTCAAAGCTGAAAGATAGCTCAAGTTCAGATAAGGATCCAGGTTAAATCAGCTGCTGCATTTATATAATATCTCTGCGTGGTGGAAATGACGCTGTCCGCCTGCTGTCAGTAGCCTGCATGCATTCCCTTGTCCCCAGGGCACTGGGGACAGCAGCGTGCGAATGAAGTTAGTGCAAGCCTTGCTACGAGCATCACTTTACACAAGCACGAGGCAGGTGGGAACCGAGACAGGAGACAAACACAAACACCAGGAGAGACCACGGCAAGTGACAGCGCTTGCGAAGAACAAACAGGCATCGCAGGGCTGGCAGCTAGCACGATCAGATTAAATAGCACTGTCAGAATAAACACAGCTGGAGGAGGTGCTGAAACACAAATCCATTTACCTTGAACGTCTCTCTCTCTTTTTTAGTCTTTTCATTGTACCAAGGCTCATCGTTAAATGGATTACTCTGCCAGACATATTTCAGAGTCGTGCACACAGTAGCTTTGCTCAATAGGATGCATAAGTACACTATCAAGAAAGCGTTGATAGATCTGAAAAATAGGTTTCTTTTTAAAATTCTTGCAACTACTTTTCTATAGAAAAATCATGCAAATAAGCAGGAACAAAACTTCCCTTCTTTTAAGAAGGGAATTACAGAACAAGTGCTTTGACAGTGCTGATATTCAGGGTCAGCTCATGTATCTCAACATTTCTTACTTTTTTTTTTTTTTTTTTTTAATAAAAAAGCTACTAAATGATGCAGGTCCTTGAATGATATGCTGAATCAAATACATAGATTGCACAGAAAATCAGAGACCATCTGAAACAAAAGGGAGCAGATTAGGGGATTATTTCTGTGCAAATCATCCATGAAAAAAGCAACAGCTTTTACCAGTTTTTGCCGCTATAAATACTCACTTTTCCACGGCAGAGCGTTTCTGAGATTTCCCTTGGTAGTTCAAAGCCATTTTTGTTTCCATCCCAGTATAGACTGCCACTCCTACAGGGGATTAAAGCAGAGCTCATCAGGGACTCGCAACCCAGGAGGGGCCCAGCTTTCACTGAGCCATCGAGGGCATCAGTGTTTACACGGAACTTTATTCCCAGTTCAAGAAATGGCATTACCCAAGGGCTGCTCGACCGCAGAAAGCTCAGTGCCTGCTATGTAACGCTAACTGCACGTATCCCTGAGCGCTGACCAGCAGCTGAAGGATCACGCATGGTTAGAGAAAGGAGCAGGCTTTCTAACAGCCTTCATGCTACGTTACCGGTGTCTAGGCCTGTGATTCTAGCAGAAGTGTTTAACAGAGGATTTGGAAACAACTCCCCACTCTTTGTAACTCAGGCACAAAGAAAAGCTTGCTTGGGTGCGTTATCACAACCTGCACAGCTTGGCAGCACTGCAGATACCACCAGCGCCTCCAGATTTCACCCCAGCAACTCTTGCAATCACCAAAGCTGTGTATGCAGTCAGCTGGCACACAAACACAACTGAAGAGTGCTGGCAGACAGGCTGTAGGTAAGTATTTTCCCTCTCTAGATTTAGCGATAAATAATGACAAAGGTAGATGTTCACCAGAACTACTTAAATAAGAATGATGACAAAAAAAAAAAAGGTCTTCACCATAAATCTTCTTGGTATTTTTGAGGGTAGC
Organism: Alectura lathami; assembly: GCA_013399715.1. Taxonomy (NCBI): domain Eukaryota; kingdom Metazoa; phylum Chordata; class Aves; order Galliformes; family Megapodiidae; genus Alectura; species Alectura lathami. Next base: position 99,582 of record VXAV01010166.1, on the reverse strand, counting down.
ACCTTTCAGCAACAGGTTTTCAGGACCCAAAGACCTAAACACAACAGAAGTTATAACAGCACTCAAAGAACATTCAAACTGCTTTATAATTTAAAGCATAATTAATTTAATTTATATTTACTTTTATTTATATTTATATTTATATTTATATATATAAATTTATATTTAATTTTTAAATTTAAATTTAATTTATAAAGCTAAACCGATGCTTTTTAGAGGTGATCACTTGATTTGCACGTTAAATTGGGCATTGCATGACTTCGGTTTTCCCTTTACATACTTCTGTTTCCATTTCATTTTACACAAACTATCCTCAGTGCTCAAGGTTCCAACTTTCGTGGTGGATTCTCAGTGAAGTTTTGGAGGACTAAGTACAAAATGTTCAGGCTTAACAAGTTCCAGTACTTATATAAAAAACTGACTTTAAAAGCATCAAAAACCCATTCAGCACAATCAATGGCACCCTACAAGATGACAGCTTATATCGCTCCCAGCTGTGTTCTTATTTCTTCTCTGACATCCCACGCATGACCCTTGGCTGCTTCTCCTTCTTCAGTTAATGGGGCTGTGGACGATCAGTGGAAGAGACTGGAAATGCCCAGCCCATAAGCACACACCAGGTGGCCCTGCACACAGCAGTGCTGGGATCCGAGTCCTTGAAACCTGATGTAGATGCCTAACGTCTTTGAGGGGGAACAGCGAGACAGCTGCAAGACTAACCTGGCTATGGGCTCTTGGTTGCTTCTGTAGATTATAATCCTTCCAACAAATCTGCAATTAAAAAATACAGGAGAAACTTGTATTACAAACTTATTAATGCTATGAAGAGCTACTACAAGCTCACTAAAAAGGCATCATCAGGAGATGGGAACAAACATGGAAATTCGCACACCTGAGAGCTGAAGGTCTCAGAAGGGACAAAGTGCAGCCAACCAGACTGCCAACCCCAGTACCTGGGCACACCCAGCCCATCTCAGTTATGGAGTAGAACACACGACAGCAAAAGCCTCCTTCCAAGGGTTTGCCCACCAACACAGCTCAATCCTGGAAGCAATTTCAGCCAATGCATTTTACTTGGAAGGTACAGTGGCCTAAAACTCAGTGCACGCACCACTACTAGAGCTGAGCTGACAAAAATAGCACTCATTACGCCGCGATGAGTGCTTCACTGGAGAGGCTTTGCTGCAAAGGAGCCGAGCCCTGAAGAATCCCTATCACTGCCTCCAGAAACCTTTCAGTGTCTCATGAAAACAGCTCGCTGTACTGAGCTGTAACGTATCGCCACTGACAGGGCTGAGGCTCTGCAGGAGGGCAGAGGCAGCTCAGCGGAGTGGCGAGGACGCCCACACTCACTTGTAGAGGTCCGGCTGCGGCTGCTCGCACTCGATCGTGGCCGTGAGGGTGTCTATGGCTTCGTCCGTGCAGAGCACGGTGGTGTCCCGCACTGCGTAGTGAGTCTGGGGGGAGAGGCACGCAAGGGTCAGCCCCAGCCCTGAGGAACAGCTCAGGTGGGTCCCCCCCAACCCCAAACCCTCCTCGCCCACTGCCAGGATTAGCATATCCCGCGGGGGCTGCAGGTGCCCCCGGGATGCTCCCATGGGCAATGAGAGCTCAGCCCCAGTGCCCGGGGAGCAGGCAGCACACCACAGCTATTTTTAGGCACGGCAAAGCTCCATCGCTCACAATTAACTGGGAAGCCCAGGGAGGATCCGCACGCTACCTGCAAGCACTATTTATAGGAGCCGCCAGCGGCTCCGGGTGCTGCGGGCCGTGCAGCGGGCTGCCTTAATCCATCTTCATCAACAAATTCATTAACCAGCTTCCTCAGCTCTTTGGTGTTCCTGTCATTGTGCACAGTGCAGCAGTTCCCCCTGCGATGCACATAGTCGTGACACTACAGACACCCACCCGAGTGCTTGGTCACCCGCCTGAGGTTTGGTGCTGGAAACACCCACAAATGCACACGCACTTGTGCTACGAACCCACAGCTCCTGCAAAGCAGCCCAGGACTGTTCACACAATGCCCAATATCACATCGGGCCCTTGTGCTGTTTCGCATCCGCTGCTCTTGTCTCCACAGACACTGTGCAATCACTGAATGATGCTTCAAAGCAGCCTCCTAATCACTCCCACAATCTCTACACCCACGGTCCCTCAGCCTATTTAGAAAACACATGCTCTTTTAGATAACGTACGGCTGAAGAGCCATGCTGCAAAGACAGAGCCCTGCCACGATCCGTTCTATAACTCTGCTCCAGTTTCTGGGCATCTTTCCCATATGCACGACCTGGCATGCACAGAAAAATAAATACCCAACAGGTAGGCAGCAGGCACCAGTGCAGGGGAGGTTTTGTGAGTGCCTGGGTGCGCCAGCCTCACCATAGTTCCACAGCACAGCCTGGTTCCTAATGTTAGCTCTATTTCCCCAAATAGCGCTTGCTTTTCTGTCCATCCCCTGCACCTTCTAACTCACTTTCCATTTTCATCTTGTCAAGAAGCAGGAGACAGCTCCCCTTCACATATAAGAATCCACAAACTGAGAAAAGACTGTGCTTAATATAGAAATCTAGCATTCCACTTAAAAACTCAAGTTAGTAATTGTCAAGACTCTGAAAAAGTTATGTTAACTCATGCATATAATGCACCTGACACTAAAAAGCAGTTGCCTATTTAATGTGGATATATTTTTAGCCTCACACCACTTGAGAGTTGTACTCCTCTTTACTAGTACAGCCACTCAGTACACCAGCACTGCATCAGCTCCTACACAAAACTGTCAGCACCAAGTAACAGCCGCCAATTAAAAGACAAGCTGCAGATCCATACAGTCAGATCAGCACTGGTATTCCTCCTGACTTCAGGTTGTGCCATAATGTATCGTGAAATTTTGAAGTAATTTCCTCTCTTACTCCTGCAGTTGTTAATATCTGTATAAATATTTACCAAACACAGGGCAAACAAATTTTCATGTCCTGTTACAAATGTAATTTTATTTTTGTCATTGCTTCTTTCCCTTGGAGAGAGGGAGAAAAATAACTAAAGAAAACACACTAAAGAAGAGATTAATCCTGAGCAAGTTTAATATCAAATTTCACTTCTTGAATCAGGGACAGAGAAAGCAACAACAACAATAAAAACCCACATACTCAAAAAAAAAAAAAAACCACCAGTGGGGATTTTTTTTCTCACTGGTGAAAAATTCCCCGAATCAAGTGAATCAAGACATAGTGCCTCAGAAAGTCCCAGATCACACCAGAATAGCTTGGTTAAGTAAGAGAAGCTCTGGCAGGTACCGAAAAGGAAGTAATTACGCTCCAGCAGCTGTGGTTGCTGGTTTACCCAAGCATCAGAGCCCAAGACATGCAATAGGAGCAGGGAAGTGGTAACTAGCTGCCTAGGATGGACAATAATGCAGCAAAGCCTTATTATTATTATTTACTGATATTATTTCTCTATCTATATTTAATTCTTCTGACAAAGATGGTATCAATTTGGGGCAGTGCCAGCAGAACTGGCTGCTCAAGAAACAAAGAAAAATAAACAATCCACAGAGCACTTGGGTGCTGACTCACTCGATGAGCAGACAAAGAGAGGAGATGTTAAATATAGCTGTGGGGACGGGTGCTGCAGGAGCATCCTCCAATTAATCACACACTCACACGCAAAGACACGCACACAAGCACTAGCTTCAGCTGCACGCTGCCTATCCATCCCCATCACCTTGAAATTCGACTCGCCATCGAGGCTGGCCGTGGTGACATAACAGGTCCCATCAGTGCTACTTGAGGCCAAAAATATCAAGTCACAGGGGAAGGTCTCATCTGCTTTCACTTCTACTATGTCTCCAACCTGGAAGAAAGGAGATGTTTCAATGAAAAACCCTCTCAGATATAATTAGATGCTTACAGATTTAGCTCCTCTCAAAGCTTTGAAGAAATCACCTTGGCTAAAAGGGGAACCAGCGTGTTCAAGATCATGACCAAACTCAAAATCACTCAGAAAACCCAGCTCGCTCCCCTCAGGGCACACCCATCACCCTGTCCCGCAGCCCCATGCCCATGTAGCACGTGCATGCCCCAGCACCAGAGCACAGCCTGAGGGGTCGACCCACCCAGCGCCAAGGCAGCCTGCCCACGGAGCACGGGTATTATTTATTTCTCTGCTGAATCTTGATGAAGTCAGAGACTCTGTACTAATCTGAAGTGCGGGGTGATAAATTGATGTCAAAGCCAGTGTGCTTTCCTGGTGTCCTTGGGAGAGTTGGAAATAGAAGAGGACTGCCTGTCCCAGACAAATGCAGAACACTGACAGATCTGTCATTTGTCAGCACCGGCACAGCTTTTGCAAGACAGCCTCTCAAAAGCAGTCAAACAAAGGAAGCTTCACTTATTAATTGGGAAGGGCTCTCAGAGCAGCCCATGCAAAAGCCAGAGAAACCTTGTCCAGCTTGGTGAGACCACAGCACATCCCTTCCCTGCAGGCACCAGTGTCTATCACAGACCCCAGTGTCCCGTCTGTTTTGGTGATAAGTACATGTGAACTCTCTATTAACCATTACCTTGATTTTTTCACTCTCTTTCTGTACTTGCTTTGCATTTTCAACAATGAAGACATTACTCTTATTCACTTCGTTGTCAGCTCTATGCCTCAACCAGTCCTCGTATCCCTAGGCATGCAAAGACAGAAAACACAAACTCGTAACAGAGCAGTAAACTAACAAAATAGGATGAGCAGGGAGGGAGAAAGAGGGAGAGAGGAAAAAAATGAGCAAGTTAAACAGTCCTCAGAACTCCTTCATGCCTGACTAAACATCAACCAGAGTAGCTCGGACTGAATCAATTTATTTTAAAAACTTCATATGCATATTTGACAGATTCAGAACAGATTAAAATAACACACAAGAATAATCTATATGCAGTGCATGCAACGAGGGGCTAAATTACTGTAGCATGTTTCTATTATTCTCAGTGTTGGCAAGAACAGACTGATAATAAGAATAATATGCTCAGCACCCTGTGACTCTTTCCTATGGCAACGCAGGACAATACTCTTCCTCTTCAGTCTTCACTACAAGAATAAAACATTCATACTTGGAGCAGATGGATTTTACTCTAGCTCTCCCTTTCTGGCTCCTGCAGAAGAAACTTATCTTATTATTTGACACTTCTGAGGAGGAAATTTGAAGTGGCACATGTGCATATGATAGTAGAAAAAAGGCCTTTCCAAAGACTGCAAAGACTACGTATTTTCAGGACTGGCTACGTCTGAACAGAACCTGTCCTTTCCATCTACCAACAAGGCAGCAGAGCACAGGCTATATTTGGAGCATGTCTGTATTCTGCAAAGAGTCGGAGAACATTTCTAAAAAGAGAAGAAAAATCCAGATAAAGCCAGAACTAGAGAGGCAGCTGCAGTGGGTACCTTTAGTATCCACCACAGTTTGCTTTCAACAATATATAGAGGGGGACATTTTACGTTGCCAAACCAAAAGACACATCAACATCCACGCTAAGCATGCAGTCTCTTGAGACCTTCTGAGACAGGGTCTCCAAACCCACCAGCCCATTTTGATGATTGCCAAGAATTTTCAAACACATTATTTTCCAAACACATTATTTTCTCTATCCTATGTCCTAAAGAGCACAAGAACATCCCTATAGGAAGGCAATCTTACTCTCTCCAAATTACTGCTCATACCTGTTTGATGGCTGTGACGGTGATCACGAAGAAGAGCGGAAGGCCGCTGGTCACCGGGCTGGTCGGGGTGTCTACTATCACCTGCAGACAGCAAGAACAGGCTGGTGACAACTTGCTTCAGGCAGCAGAAGAAACAACAGCTTTGGCTATAGTGTAAAAGGGTGCTTGGTGCACTGGGAGAGGACCAAGGCAGGGAAGGAGGACAGAGCAGAGGCAGCAGCCATGCATGAAGAGCAAGGCACCCTCATTTCTCACTGAGCCTCAGGAAAACCACTTCTCTTTGGCAATGAAGAGGGGGCACATCCAAACTCCAAGACATGGGCAGTTGTGAGCAGGAGGGCAGTACCAGTCCTTTTGAACCACTGACACTGAGGGGTTAAACACAACATGCACAAGCCCAAATTACCAAGGAAATACACTGTGAAACAGAACTTGAATATCTAAGTAAACCAGAAATGAACACCTTGCCTCTGGGCTCTGAAATGCGGAGTTCAGAGCATGATTTAAGCACAGCACAGAGACCATGAGGGTCAACAGTTGGAGTCCCTGAGCTGGGTGCAGTGCTCATGCTGTGCCTTGAGCCAGCAGTGTGGCAGAGACCAAGCCTCCTAGGAACAAAGCCCCTTCAACTTTAATTAAACCTCAGGGCTGTGGGAACCCACTGTTTGACAGCATCATGACTTGGCCTGAAGGGGAAGAACAGCAGAACAGGTTCATAACTGAGAAGCAGCAAGAGCTGCGCTGTTTCCCCACTGATGAGACTCAGGCACAAAAACCCTTCCACCTCCCAGCTGGGGGGTTCCAGGGTGGGCATACCGTGCCTGCCTCGGCTGCTCAGTGTCTGCGTCACGTTGGCAGCAGGACGGCAGCAGCCCAGAAGCAAACAGAGCGTTCAGAGCCGGCGATTTCTGTGCGAGACGCAGCCGTCCATCTGTGCAGGTCTCCTGGCTTCTGCCACCAGGGACCGCCAGCAGCAACCCCCGAACAAGCAGGGCACACCCGAGGGCTTCCCCAGGGGCACCTTTTAACCAGGGCACAGGAATTCGGCTGTTCTCCTGGGAGGGAACAGGATCCCAGGAGGCAGGTGTGGAGGGCTGTGAAGGAAAGGGCTTGGGAAGCTGGCTGAAAGGCTTTGTGTCCCCACAAAGGGCCTTTGTCTTGCCCTGTTTGTTTGCATTCCCCTGGCACACTCACAAACAACAGCATCTGTATGTTTGTTGTTTTAGGCTGTCCCTTAAAAGCTGCTTCAAGCACAGGACTGGGATCAAGCCATGTGGAAATTAACTCTTTGAAATGCTGCATGCTGCAGTTTTACCTTGCAGGACTGGGCCTAAACTAAGAGGTGCCAAACAACGCTGACGTGCAGTACAGGCAGCAGCCAGGTCAGCAGTAGGAGGCAAGCAGAGCGAGGGCAAACCAAAGCACAGCAAGTGCTTCCAGGAACACAGCCCCTGGTTCACTCAGATGGGTGTCACAGGTTTACAGACAGAAAGCTGCAGGAACCAGGCTCTGGAGAACCTCAGGTGAGGATGGGGCAAAGCATGGCACGGACACCTCACAGAGAAAATGGTGTGTCTGGATAGCCACCTGAAGCACAAGTCAGTCAACCAACATCTGTCTTGCAAGAAGCAGACGGTTCTTGTAAATACAAGAGGAGCTCTGGCCTTTAGCTATGTAGAGCAAGGGAGAGTGCGCGGAAATCTTCTGAGGCTCCCACTGCTATCCTGTGGGAGTTTTCTGCACTGGACAACATGCAGCTGTATGTCTTTATTCAAACAAACAATCTGCCTTCTGTCCACCCAAATGCTGTACCATAGAGGTACGAACACAAGTTTTGGGTGAAGTTCCTGGAATAATTCATTGATGCGTTTGGAGATTGCTGCTGCACTCCCTACGCAGCCCACAGCTCAGCACTGCTCCTCTTCCTTTGCTGTTGGTGGGAAGCTGAGGGATGCACGAGCAGCATGTCAAACCAAAGGCAGACTCTTTTGAAGCTATTTTGAGATGGTTTAGGACTTCATCGGCTTAATTTGGATCCACTTAAAAGTGACAGAAGGATTTTGTTATTTAACAGTTTCTTCCGAGTTCATTGTTTACAAGACTGAAGACCACACTCCAGAAGTCTTTATCTATCTGAAAGAACATCTTTCGTTCCTGGCACCTCCTAAATAAGCTGACTTGCTGCCAGCTTGGTCTCTCTCCAAACACACCTTCACCACACTTATTCCAGGCCACACATTTCTTCCAGGAGTTGACTCAGTTTCCTCTGGGTGTTTCAGCGGAGGCACCAATGAAATAGTTAACTTTATCCCTTAGTGAACTGATCAGTGTCTTATGTCAAATGTGTGTACTTTGTCTTCCTCTCTCTCAAGGTAGAGCTGAATTTGGAGCCACAAGGTAACAGGTACTTTGACGAAGGACGCAGCAGCAGGTGGTGCCAGGCTGCGCTCCTAAAGCAGCACTTGGGGCAATTCTAATAATTTCACGTAATTTAAACATCAACATTTCATATAAAATAAGAATAAAAACTAGGGGGAAAAGCAAGGCTCTTCTCTCACCTACATACATCTGTGTCTAAAATGGGCAAGCAGCTGAACTATGTCGAGTTCTGTCAGCGGAATCAAGAACACGTCATGTCCTTATTGTCCAGAGGGTCAGCAGACCCAATGCCGCGTCACTGAAAGGCCATCTCCGTGAGGACATCCCGACCCCGGGGCATCGCTTCAGCACCAGGCAAGTTACAGATTCCCTCTGACACAAGGGAGCAATGCCAGGGAAATCAAGCGATTGCGAGCAGCTGATGCCAGGGTGAGCTGCCCTCCTGCAACGCTGCCAGGAGCCACGTGCAGCCGCCACCTTGGGATCCCCTGATTCTGCAGCAGCTGCTGAAACGGCCATAAAACATAACTCTTTACTGTCAGGATAAGAATGTGACATGCAGACTAGGGGAGAGTGATACCCTGAGACCTGAACCAACAAAACCCCAGAGACGCCATCCAAACACAGGCTGTTTGCAGCAGCTCTACAGTGCCACTTGTGAGCTTGTTGGGGAAGGATTTTTGGTGCTTGTTTCCAGCCCTACAGCGAGGTGCCTGCTAAACCTCATGCCTGAGTACTGGATTTTACAGGATTTAAAAGGTGAGTAAATGTGCTATAGTAACTCTTTTAAACTCCCCGTCCCTTCCCCAAAATATATTTTGACAGACTGCTTTTCTTTGTGGTTGACAGAACAGAAAACACATATTCAGGTTTGCTCTGAATTTGTCCCTTAGCAAAGCCACAAAGCAGAGCAGAAGTAGTTCATCCGTGTGTAAAATCTGCTGTTTAGTCTGTGGAGAACAGCATCCTGAAGCTTCATATTCCCAAAGCTCATGCTACAACTCTTCTGAATTTTACTGAGTCCAGCCCCACTCCCCTGGCTGCCTGGAAACTCATTATAACTATGATGTATGAACACCACATAACCCGGGAAAATACATGTTGTTATAGAGAAGTAATAAGGATGACAAAAAGAAAAACCTAGATCTTAATTCTGCAGCATTAGCCATATGTATTTTCACTGGTTGACTGATCTTAATGGTTGAAGAGTTTAAATGCTTTTTAAACTACTTCAGCAATCATTTGAACATTGTCTCAGACAGGCTCAAATATTTAATTGTTGTTATGCCTTGAGTGGCTTACCAGAATTATAACACAGCTTCCAACAAAAAAAAATAATAACAAAGACAGAAGCACCAAGAGAGGCCATTTTCATCTCAATTCTTGGTGTTCAAGCTGTGCTTTCCATCAGCATGTAAATAGAAACACCCCTGGCATCCAACTCAGCACAGGAAGCTCTTACCTGCACGAGGAAGATGATGAGGAAGTAGAAGTTGGCAATTCTCCTAAACTGCTCAAAGAGGTTCTTTGGGAGGAAGTTCCAGACCGTGTACTGTGGGGAGAGAAAATGGGGGCTGCTGGGCACCTTGTGGCTTCCAGGTGCCAGCACAAAGAGATCAACACACCAGGCTTACTGGGAGCTACAAAACAGGAAGTGTCTGCAGGGAACAGGACATGAGTTCTCCCTTTAAACTGTTTCTATTTTGTTAGTTTGACCCAGCAAAAGAAGAGATACAATGGGATTTCGTTCAGCAAAGGACTTCTACAGGGGCATTTCAGGAGACACAATGTAACGAGCAGGTAGCACACAGTGCAGGGATTTTCTTTACAAAGAAAGAAAACTTGGAGCTGCTGCTCTCCTTAGAGGAAAGCCATGCTGCCTATATAAATCTGTTATCAGGCTGTGCTTCATTATCATTTTAAGAATGCTGCTGAATCATTTCCTTTGGAAAATGTAGAATTTAAGAACAACATGGAAAATAGTGGATCTAATATCTGATCTTTCAGTGTGCCTTGAATAAACAACGAATAGTAAGCAGCCAAGTCTCAAGACCAACGTTCATCTAATTAAAAAAGAGTCTGGCCACAAAAAAAAAGGGTCCATGATGAGCACATGCAAGTGGAAAAAATTCAATATTCAATATTCAAAAATAGATTAGAAAAGAATAACAGAATTAGTGCTAAAACAATTTATCAGTGAGAGAACCGAAGCATGGGAAGGTGTTCTCTGAAGAACCCTCTTGCGTGTCAGAAAAAGTCACTGGGAATGCTACACACATTGAAGGTATTTAAACTTGTCCCCAGTATAAATGCAGCACAGTCATAAAATACAAACAAGACGCAAGCTGTATAAATAAAGAAAGGAGAGGAAGCAAGCCCTTACAGCTCAGGCACAGTAGAACTGAAGCCTAATGGTATGCTGAGCACCACGATTCCCAAGCAACACAACACGCATCCAGCTGTGTTGACAATATTGAATGCCACTTGTTTGATATTTTACTAGAATTGGCTTAAAGTCTTTGGAAATAGCTTCATGAATGTCATGGAAAAAGGCTAAGCAGAAGGTAGACGGGTGTCACAGTTTTCCACAATAAACAAAAGCTACATTAGTACAGTATGATCGTTTCCCCTTTCATCCAAAGGGATAAATCAAGCATGGTTATTTTTGTCCTGCTTGACAACAGAAAAACCCATGAAACAAAAAAAAAAAAAATCGGGGACTTGCATGAATCTGTCCATTTACAAAATAATCCCCACTCCCTTTCACAGATCTGAATGGCAGTCACCTCACATGCTCCATTGCACTCAACCTGACCTTTCCCAAAAAGCAGAAAACAAAAGCAAATATCCCAGTGTCTGCAGGTGTTCTGCTCCCATCCAGCCTAGAACAGAGCTTACCTTGGAGGAGACAATCCTGTTGTCACAGAACTTCTGTGCCACATAGGCATCTGCCTCCGAAACCGGCCGGTGCCCGACCACCACGGTGCGCGTACCGACCCGCTTCTCCTCCCCGGCACACTGTTGGGGCAACCAGGAAAGGCAAAACTCAGCATGTAGCTCAAAATAAAATTAATATTTTATTAACAGCTTCCAGCTTCTGAGTGCACCGTGTTGTTCTTTAATTCACTTCTCTGCCCCACAAAAAGCAGGGAATCTTTCAGCCAAACCAAGGCAAAACTTCTGGCTCCAGGCTTCTCCCCAAGACCCCACAGAGGGTGGAAGTTGCACCCTCCTTTGGGGTTTTCTCTTGCCAAACCTTCAAGCCCATCTGAAACACCCCTCCCTGAGGCATCCGGGCTCAGGATTTAACTTTAAAAAAAGCTTAATGCTACTTTTGGATGCTATTTTTACATCCAAAATAAAACCAGAAGTAATGAAGCAGACAGTATGACATCATTGCACAGAACGTTTATTTTAGAATAAAAAGCGCACATTTGAACTTTTACACAATGCCAGTTATGTCAACAGAGAGTCAGGAGAACAAATCAGTGTCTCCTTCAGTGGCAGAGCACTTCAGCCTCATTTGCTCTGTGCAGGCCCAGAGACTCCTGGGCACGGGTGGCTCAGAGGGGAGGCACCGCACAGGTGCCCACACCTGTCAGCAAATCATTTCTTTTAATCATTTTTTAAATATTTGCCATTTTATTGCACGTCCATCGTACTTGCTCCCCATTGGCACTTCCCATCCAGCTACCAAGACCCTGCAGCAAGGATCTAACAGGTTCTGCAAAACCCACACACGCCATGGGGCTTACGTCGTTATTCCCCACCTCTCCAGATGCAAGGGATTACAGGCAGAAATCACCAGGCAACAGGCTTACAACAAACAAAAGCAAGCACATAAGTTCTGAAAAGGAAGCATCAGGGATAATAGCTATTTTCTTACATTGTCCAAAAAGCCCATCTATCCATCAATACACCCATGAAAGGTCAATGGAGGCTTGGCATTTGGCTATGAACTTCTTTTTGGATGAGCTAGGAACAGGTACTGCGTGACGGCAATGGAGGAGGGCATGGGGGGGGCTACAAATGCCTGTGGATGCAGCTAATTACCAGCATCTATGACAGGAAACAACCAAGAGTACTAAATGGAAAGAGAATAATCAAGTTTTCAGCCTCCAGCACTCTCAAAATTCGAACCCTGAGTGTGTACAGGCCTCCCTTCATACCTCCCTCCCTCCCTCCCCATCTGTGCAGCTCCCCCCCCGCTTCTTCAGTGGGTCTCCCGAATTTCTGGGAAGATATCGCAGCACCCTGTACAGGAACAGGCTGGCACGTAGTAACGGTTACCTCGGTAAAGATTAGCAAACCTGGGTAAAAATTAATGGAGAAGACCAAGTTCAACCCAGGATGAACTCATGCTCTCCAGAAGTGGGCTATGGAAAACAAGCACGGAAGGCAAATGCTCGTGCTACCTGCTTCCCTTGTTTTCAGGGAAAGCACTGGGGGGAAAAAACAAACAAACAAACAAACAAAAAAAACATTTGATTTAGTATGGTTGCAGGAATCACATCAACCAAAAACTAATCAAAAGGAATTCCTTTCATGTGTGCTGAAGATATCTTCAAGCCATAAAGAAAATAACTCACAGAAACAGATCTAACAAAAAACCACAGGCATTAAAAAAGCCATCTACTAAAACCAGAGAGAATTATACTGTACAAGTACAAAGCTCATCCATTTGAATGAAATCACAGCTTGTATTAAATATACGAAGAAGAAAGATTCAATCAGATTACTTGGCTTAGATCTCAGGAATAGTTTAAAACCCAATCACTTCTACATTGTTCCATCTATCACAGAAGCAGTAGAGAAGGCCACCCGATTTACTCAAAAGGCCAGCGAAAAGAACAGCTCCAAAACCAGCCTGCTCTGTTTCATTTATCGTCAGAAGCAAGAAAAAAGTACAACTCTAAAAAGCCTCCACAAATTTAACGTAACTCCCCCAAACTGCCAGGCAGTCTCAGGGAGCACACTGACCTCCCCGCCTGCTCAGCCCCACCACCCAACCAATATATTTTTAATTGAAATTCTTCTAACCAACTTTCATGTTACTCCTCATACTGCGATACTTCTGTGCGAGCACATGCAATGCTTTGACAAAACGCTTCATAATTTAGCAGCTAAGGCTATGCTTACCCACGCAGACCACATGTTGGGCAGATCTCCTGATTTACGGAGCGAACCCCATCGACCTGAACCAATCGCGCCCTTCCCTGCGTCTGAGGGAGAGAGCTGATAACCTGCCTGGTCCTTGGAGAATATCACTGTTTGCAGCACTGACCGCCCATAGGTCTGGCAGCAAACAGCTGGAGCTGAGCAAAGCTCAGGGCAGCCAGGGCAACGGGGACTGAGGTGACTTCTGCTGGACGGCCACATGTTGAGGCGGGGACGGCCGGGAGCATAGGAAGGCAAAAAGCTGGCATTTAAACACATGCAAAGAAAACTGAAATTGAGAAAACAGTAACAGCATGGGGCAAGCCAGCTCCAAGCAGGTGCTCAGGAGGTCTGCCCCAATGACCACCAAACCAAGCAGAACAACATGCAAGAGCAAAAGGCATGGAAGGACCAATGCCATGGAAAAAGGAGCGACACTTTCACCAAGAGCAAGGTTAGCATGGTCAGTGGGGCTCAACACCCAAGCCTGGTCCCCTGCCCCCACCAGGGCTGACGAGGTGCGCTCCAGCAGAGCAACCCCTACCCAAATCACCCTTCTCTCAACGAAAGTTGAGGCTCATCTCAGTGACATGAGGTCCCTGTCCTAAGGATATGTGAGCTTGCCGTGTGCACCCATGGGTAAGGGGACTGTCACCTTCAGCAAGGACAAGGGGCTGGGGAACAGCAGAGTCCAAACCAGCCAAGCTTCCTGGAAAGGCTGATTTAGCAAATAAAGCCGGCGATAAAAGCACAGAGGGCAACGGAGGGTGGGGAAGGCAGGGGAAAGGGCTACTTAAAGATTTAAGAAGGGTGGAGAGAGGAAACCCAAGCATTTTTTCCTTTTTCCCAGATAAATTCCCAGCAGGAACCAGCCCTTTCCTGGAGCGAGGAGCACAGCCCATCCCCAGGAGCATGGCACAGTGGCAGCCCCGCCAACACAGACCCTGCTAGGCACTCGCTGGGAAGCGAGCCGTGCCAAAGAGCCTGGAAACAGAGCACTTCTGGCTTTGATTAATCCGCTGAGAGAGGAGCCAGACACAGGCAGTGACCCTTAGTTCTCCTAATGAGAGGCTCTGGCCATGTGTGCTGTTACAGGAGCATGAGGCAGTTGGTGCTTTTCTGTTTTGCATCCCAAGGGACACAAAGCAGCACGGAAATGAAAAAGCCCAAGTGTTTTTTGGGTGCTTTCTTGCCTGTCCACAAATCACATAGCACTGCATTTTCCCAGCACATATGCCATACCATCCGCAATTACAGCTTCAGCTCAGCAGCAATTCACAGAAAGCCTGCAGCAGACATGCTGCAGAAAGCCGAACAGACCAAAGCCAGCAGGCACTGACTGGGAAAGCCTTCCTTAAATACTGCTATTTTATGGAAAATATGTTGCTACTGTTCAAACTCAACCACTGCCCTCTGGAAGTTTGCAGGATCTCAGCTCTTTCCCCTGCCCTGCTGGCAGCTGGGGTTACAAAACCCTCGTTCACGTTGCAGAAGCATTTTTTTTTGGCAGACCAAAATAAAGTTCAACCAGCATGCTGCCGGCATCTCAAATTCAGTACCACAAGAACACTCCAGAGCCCAGAACAGAAGAAGGATTTTGAACAAGAGCCCAAATGATTTAAAGCGGTCACAAAGAAAACGCAGCAAAGTCTTCCCTCCTCCAGACCTCTCCCCCTCCCCTCCCAGCTCAAGCTGTGCACGCGTCTGCTCGGGGGCAGCTATTTTAGAAAGACAGCAAGCTCTCGAGAGCACAGGCAGTGATTTGCCCTGGCAAAAATTAGTGTAAGAGCAAACAAGGGGAAAAAGTTAAAAAAAAAAAAAAAAAGAGCTCCAAGTTTGCAACTGTCCGTGCTTGCTTGCATCAGCCCAAACAGCTATAATTTGCTGGTTTCCCAGTTGCTGGTCATTTGAAAACCTCAGTTCTTCAGTTATAGAAACAACAACAAAAATCTAAATGCCACATTGTGCTTCTCCACTTGCTGACACTTCTGTGACCCCGTGCTCCTGCAGCCGTCTGTCCCTGTCCCAGCTCCGGCTGCAGGAGGGCAGCCCTCGGGCACCCAGAGGCTCAGTCACAGCCCCCCTCCTCCCCGTGAGCGTCGCCAGGACCCAGCCTGCTTGTCCCAGCTGCTTTGGGCTAAGTTTTTCCTGCTCTGAATGTGTTAAAGCTTTTGTCTTCTAACCTGCCCCTACTGCTCTGCAGAGAAACATTTACACAGAAGGAAAAGGGGAAAGAGATGGAGAGATCACCTGCTTCAGCCCTTGCTCCCAGGCAGAAGCAGCTCCAGGTACCCCAGGCCCCACCCACAGTATTTTCTTCTCCAGGTCACTACAGCAACCAGATTTATTCTCCAGGCTACACACACAGCTACAGCAGCTACTGGGAGCAGTACAATTAGCCCAACGAGAGAGAAACCCTCAGCACATGGCCTGTAATTGTTTATCCTCAGGAAATCCTTTTGGCTCCTGTTCCCGTCAGGCTGAGTAACGGAGCTGCAGAGTCAATCCAGCCCGGCGCACGTTATCTCATCCGCAGCCCTGGGGATCCGACAGCCCCAGGCTCAGCACAGCCAGCCCCACGGTGTCTGGGGTTTGCACTGGGGGGGGAAATTTGCTTGTCCATGAGAACTGAAGCCTCCTGGAGCAGGGGACCAAACCGGCTGCTTGTAGGGATGCTGGTGCACGAAGGATTTCAGTGCCATGGCCACGGAAGCTAGCGAGGTGCGAGCTGTATTGCCGTGTGTGGGAGAACAGGGCAGCATCCTGGCCGGGACACAGCCCTGGTGACTCACGGTGCACACAGCCTGACCATTCCCATCATACACGACCCAAAAGCCTCTCTCCACAGACAGGGAAAGGAACAAGGGCGTTTCTATCCTCACCACTATCAGAACAAGTTTCTTTACACGCAAGATTTCCTCTCCCTGCGCATCTGAGCTTCCCACCCTACACTTACCGGAATTGTATCTGTCAAGTGGAAAGCCCCACTTCCATCCATCCAACTTCATTTGGAAAAAGCCACCCAGCAAAAAGTGCTGAAAATGAGGCAGTCCACAAAATTAATTTGGCCAACACAAGGACGAGAGCCCTCCAGGCATCGCAGCTAACCTCACTGCACTTCCTCTGAGCCAGCATTCATATGAAAAGGTGAGCTGGGAGGAGGGGGGAGGAAAAAAAAAAAAAAAAGAAAAAAAAAAAAAAAAAAAGTAACTCCCTTCCACAACTCAGAGAGAAAAAACCCAGTGTGCAGAACGTTGTGCTCTGAGCCAGAAATCAACGCCGCAGCTGAGGCTCAGTACAGCCTGGCCACCCATCCTGACTGCCCCGGCCCCGCAGGACGTTACATCACGGCCCAGCCCCACGGCCACGCTTTGTTCCAGCCCCGGGGAGGAATTACATGGGAATCATCTTCAAAGATGGCCGGCTGCTCATTTTATTTCCCTTCATTTAATTTCCCAGCAGTGAGGTTTTCCTCCCCATCCCCTTAAGGCAACTGAAACTCAGGCAACAGAAGAGAACAGCTTCACCATACTCCAGCAGCACTTAATTTTTATTACTGCTGAAAATAGCCTGGATCACAAGAGCTAAGAAATGCTTTAAATCATCTAGTCTTGCCTGTTGCACATGTTACTCAGCTTTTACATATCCAGTGCTGTACAAGGAAAACAGAGCACTCCCGTTTTGCGGATCTGTGCATTTCCCACAACATTTTAGACAAATTATTTCTATTAAGTGAGCGTTGCCTCTGTTTTCCACTTCACAATTGTCTTATAAAATGGCACACGGTACCTTATAAACAGTACGCACTATACTTTAAGATAAGGCCAGATAAAACAACTGCTTGCCAGTCCTTTCCAGACATGTAGCAAGAAATTACCAGCCCCTCCAGATGCAACAGCAAGACTAGGGCCAGATCAAGGACCCTATCACTTACATAATCCCGCAAACTTCAGCTGAAATCACTGAGCAAAAAGCCTACAGTGAAGCATTGCTCATTCAAGACTACAGAAGAGGCAGAACTGGAATCTCGTTCAAGTTGTGAACAAAAATAACAAGCTTGATTGGCTCCCAAAATGCCCCACCAGGATGGCCTGGTGCTCAGCCCCGATTTCAGCTGCAGGAGAAAAACAAAGAGCCCTTTACAAACAGCCACACCAAAGGTAAGAGCATTAACCTTTCATTAAGGAGAACAGAACAAATGTCTCTGACTACAAATGCTATCAATTACAGCTGAATGTCAAGAGTGAGCATGCTTTTAGACTAAATTGGCTTCAGTTGAAATTCTACCTCAAAATTACTAAAGTTTTGAAAAAATGGCTGCAGTCAGCAAGATGCAACAGGTGCCCAACGAAAGACAGCCAAACTTGCTGCAAATCACATCTAAGTTATTGCATAACAAGCCAAAAAGCCATTTACAGAGCATTGGTTCTGAAGAGCATCCGTGCTCTCTCAGCAGAAAGCACCCACACACAACACTGGCAAAAAAGGAGGCAGCTGATGTTTTGTAGGGTCAGCTCTCCCAGCTTACTGCCTTTATTGGCTCACAGCATGATGTGACGAGCAACAGCACTGGTGAAAGTGAGGAAAAACAAATCAAAACCAAAACCAACAAAATTAAAAATAAGTGAATTTGCACCCTGCTGCAGCCAGGCTGAGCCATGCCCAGCAGCCATCCTGTGCAGGTGGGGAGCTCACCCCACATCAGCTCAGGTTAAACCCCTTGGAGAGGAACAGTCCCCGGCCAGCACGCAGCTGAGGTTTACTACAGGTTTCATTTCTGAAAGTGGAAGGAGAGGAAGAAAAGCCCAACCCAGGACTGCTACCTTTGTACCACCCCCATCACCTACCAGCCCCCTGCCAAGACAAGTGGCTCCTTGTGCCAGCCACTGGCACTCAGCTCCCTTGATTTTGGCTAAGCTCGACAGAGAGCCCATAAGAAAATACATATATTTATACATATTTAATGCATCTAAATTTTAATGTACAAAGATTTTTTTAATGCATATATATATATTTATATTTGGGAATGCAATCATTAGGTGTTTTCTGCTTGATGAAGTGCTCGGTTAAGGCAAGTTTCAATTACAGTCTATGACTGCTGCAGCATTACAATATGAAATAAAGCAAGAGAGTACAGAACATTTTGAAACTTCACATCCAGGACAGTTTGTGAAAGGAGATTTTAAACACATATTGATGTTTGTCCTTTCCACTTGTGACAAAGCAATTTTAACAAAAATTTCCAGACAACTTTCCAGCTACAGCCCAGTAGCCCTGAAGGTGAGGTCTGAAATCTGCAGGACCCATCTGCTACCACCCTAACCAAGTGCTGAAAGGGGGAAAGCACAAAAACGATGCTGCAAGTCTTGTCTTTCATCCCTCTCTTGTTTTTATGAGATCTGCTCCCAGACACCCACATCCCACTTTCCACTGGAAGCCGAGGGGGTAAAGGCAGCATCCACAGCTCTCACCATATGGACAAGCTGAGGGCCACTGTCCTCCCACTGCTCAGCACACACAGGAGGAGGAGAGGCACTGCAGGATGAGATAACCAGTATAGCGCAAACCAAAAAGTGACAAAACACGAGCACAGCACCTCCATGCAGCTGCAGTGACCATCAGGCGTAACAGAGAAATTCAGGTGTTGCGCCAGGGCCACGCAGATCAACACGGCAGGGAAAGCATCGCTTTGCAACCACGAAAAGGTGATTGCAACCCATGTAACAGCTCCGTGCACATCCTGGAATCCCATTGATTGCAAAAAGCAAGACCCTAACTACCCAGACCAGGTATTCATCAATTCAGCCGAACATCAGCAAACAAGCTGGTGGTCAGATGTTGGGTAAGCCAAAATAATTCAGCAAACTGCAGTGCAGTGGTTACAGAGAGCAGCTGGGCTGCACTGCCTTAGTAAAGCCATCCTGCAGACAGCCTGCAAAGAACCACGGGAGAGCAAAGCTGCAGAGTATAGGGAGAGTATTGCTGTGAACGGAGCTAAATGCAGCTGGCGGCCAGTCACAAGCGGTGCTCCCCAGGGCTCGGTTTTGGGGCCAGTTTTAATAGTTTTATCAATGATCTTGTGGGGATCAAGTGCACTTTCAGTGAGTTTGCGGATGACATGAAATTGGATGGGCGTGCTGACCTGCTTGAGGGTACGAAGGCTTTGCAGAGGGATCTTGGTGGGCTGGGTTGATGGTCTGCATTCAACAGGTAAGTGCTGGGTCCTGGGCTCGGGTCACAGCAACCTCAGGCAGCAGCATAGACCTGGGGAAGGAGCCCAGCAGAGAAGGCCCTGGGGGTGCTGGTTGATGGGCCAGCTGCACATGAGCCAGCAGTGTGCCCAGGTGGACACAAAGGGCAACAGCTCCCAGCCTGCGTCAGAAATAGCGCAGCCAGCAGGACCACGGAAGTGATCGTCCCTCTGGACCAGGCTGCACCCTGAGCACTGCATTCAGTTTGGGCCCCTCACTGCGAAAAGGATTTCACGTTGCTCAGGGGTGTTCAGAGAAGGGGAACAAAGCTGGTGACAGGACTGGAAAATGAGAGTTATGAGGTGTGGCTGGGGGAACTGGGGCTGCTCAGTCTGGAGAACAGAGGCTGAGGGGAGGCCCCATTTCTGCCTGCAGCTACCTGACAGGAGGCTGCAGCGAGGTGGATGTCACTCTCTTCTGAGGTGACAAGTGACTGGGTGCAGGGAAATGCCTCCAGTTGTGCCAGAGGAGGTTCAGATGGGGCATCAAGAAGAATTTTTTCCACAGAGTGATTAGGCTTTGGAACAAGCTGTCCAGGAGGTGGTGGAGTCCCCATGCCCGGCGGTATTTAAGTGATGGGTGGGTGTGGTGCTTAGGAACATGCAGTGTCAGATGATGGTTGGACTTGATGATCTTATGGGTCTTTTCCAACCTAAATGATTCCATGGTATCATTGTTACTACAAGTGGCTTATAATCACCAACACCATGAGCAGCAGTGTCGGCACTGCCCACTCCCCACCAGCGGGACACATTTTCTGATGGGCACGGTGTCTCCGTGGGCAAGGTGCAGCCTGGGCAGGCCCGTTCCACCGACACGTGCCTTTGTCAGTAGTGAGCAACGACAGTGAGCCAAGGTCCCAGCAGCGGCCCTCAGCCCCAGTGGGCACAGAACCTCGAGGCTGCATGGTCACAGCCCTGCAAACTCTTGGCAATTAAAACAGCAGAACAAAAAAGATACTGTGTGCTCACCAGAGATAAGAGGAGCAGGGAACAGGGCAGAGGTTGCAGACGAGAAGCACAGTTCTCCCACATCACCCATGGTACTTAATCATTTGCAGAGATCAAAGCCCAGATCTCCAGATCTAAAGTCCACTGGCTGGGCAGAGAATGAGCAGGTAAAGCGCAGAGCTTGCGTGCTCTCAGTGAGCCGCAGCACTGACAAAACCCGCCAGGCAAAAACCAGCCCGTCCTTCCCAGCACCGGACCTCAGCTAGCATGGAAATAGTTCTGAGATGATGTACCAGAAGTAGCTTTCAGTA
The DNA here is from genome assembly GCA_013399715.1 of Alectura lathami. Taxonomy (NCBI): domain Eukaryota; kingdom Metazoa; phylum Chordata; class Aves; order Galliformes; family Megapodiidae; genus Alectura; species Alectura lathami. The sequence goes on along the minus strand of VXAV01010166.1, from coordinate 78,837 downwards.
CAAACTCACATCAGGTATTTTCCAAGCTCAGCCTGTGCCAGCACACTGCAAGAGCTGCCACCCACTGCCTGCCCTACCCTGGAGCAGGACTCAGAAGGGATCCTGGCAGACATTTGCCAGCAGAAGGACATCTAAAGGATGACTGAGCACAAGGAAACCTGTGCAGTTCACTCTAGACTCTGCTCCCCCTACCTAAACATAATTAGCTACAGGAAACTCCCTTGAAAAACCCCCCAAAGTAGCATTTTGTGAGAAACTCAAATGGCTTAAGAGCACACTTCATCACCCCACTTCCAAGTTTCTTGGAAGACACAAGTTCAGCCTTCCAAGAAAACACACCCCACAGACCTCCCCCTCCCTGCAAAAGGATGAAGTCCTCCAACCGCACACAGTCCTGCAGCACCAAGGAATTAAGCAGCCAGAGGCAGGTTTCTCTGTTGTGCACCTTTGTAAGTGAGGCACTTGTTTCAGGGTGAAGGTTTCTTCTGGCTGAGTCTCTGGTCACGTTCTCAGCAAGCTCTACTTTTGCTTAAGCTAACATTTCAAAAACCTCTCCAGGAGAGAGGATACAAATGGTTACAGACAGAAAGCAGCAGCTTTAACCAGAAAGAAAGTGCATAAACCAAGGGTAAGAGGATGAAATTTAAGACAAGTCCAAAACAGTTTTCATTGTTAAAGCCAGCTGCCATGCCTACAGCTGCACTTCAGAGAGAAGCCTGACTCTAAACCTTGCCTGTACAACCCAGCAATCATTATTATTCTTAGCAAAATACCAACTGGAAGTAGAAATGGTTTCAAGCGAAGAATAAAATGCAGCCCATGCACACATCTAATACTCAGCAGAAAAGTTTCTAAACACAAAGAATTTCATCGGCAGCATCACTTCACCATTAATGCTTGACTGGTGCTTTCCGGCCCCTCCTCGGGGCAGTTTCTGACATCTTCAAACTTCAGCTGTACGCATGAACACTTCCACAATGCTGCTTATCTGAGGTCAGGTTTTTGTTTGATTTTATTTCTAGCCAAATGGTTGAGCTGTTTCTGGGAAAAAGACTTTGGGTAGGAGAGTGCTTTGCAATTTTAAAGACAAACAGTTACAAGAATTTGAGAAACTCCCATTTTCCATGGTATGGGAATCGATCGGGGATTTCAGCTCCTGGAAGGAGCTGTTTGCAGCTGGCAGGCACAGACCTGAACCAGCTGTTGGGGGTGAGGAGGCTGCTCCCAGCTCATGCATTTTGGGGGAGCACAGGGCCACTTGCGGCTGCTGCCCAGGTGTCCATAACCACATTCCCAGCACCCTCCCATAGGGAACGAAGTCTCACCTTGCATCACAGAACAGTGGATACAACAGCAAAACACACCATGACCAGCAGCTGGGAAAGAGGAGGATCACTGCTTGATCAAACAGGAGGTCTGCACCACATCAGAGTCCCACCGAAAGGAAAAAGAAAAAAAAAACCACCACACACACAAAGGGAAAGGCAGCAACAGCCCCAGCACCACCTTGTCCAGCGTGCAGCAGGCTGCTGCCTACCCACGTGGCCATCCCACCACACTCATTCCTCTTTTCTAGCTTCCTAATTCGAGAGTCCGGAGTCTCCTCTGCAGTAATGCACAACCTGTGCTGCGGCTGCTGCGAGCAGAACTCACTCTGAGCTCAGGAAACAGCACTATCATGCTAAGGACGCTTTACAAAATAAATTCCAGTAACAATGCCTTTACTCATGAAGCTAAAGCCACGTCATTTAAATCCATGCTCTCTTGAGCATGGGATTCAGTCAAGCAAAACTGCCACCCGGTGTCACAGGGACACCCTGCAGCACGGCGTGCCCAGACCCAGCCTGTGCTGCCTGCAGGTTTTTGTCACTTTAATGAGAGCAAAATGTTCAAGCTGGCAGTCGTGCACAAGGTATTTGACACGCAGCCTTGCTCTCAGGGTGCTAGCATGTCTACAAGGAGGAAAAAGCGATTCTAGAGACTTCCTCCCCCCACCTAAGCTCCTCCTTCTTATGAGAATAGGAACTGCAATCACACACTAATGTTTCCTTCACACGGTTTAAAAAAAAAAAAAAAAAGCAAGCATGAAAGAAAATCACAGATGTGCTCCGTGTCCCAAAATAGACTGTATTACACATTTGCTGCAAAGACTAGAGATGAGTGCGTATCAGTACCCCCCACCCTACACGCTCTGCTGCAGTTCGCGCTCCCACATCCTGCGCAGCCAGGCACAGCTGAGGGTGTGGGCACCTCGCTGCTGTGGTCCCCACCCCTCCTCACCTCCTTGTGGCCCACTACATTGCACGAGGAATTAATTTTCCTTCTAAAAAGTGATTTTGGGCCGTTTCTCGTTTTCTGCCATCAGAGCGGGGTCCTCCGCCTCTCTGCTGTCCTGTAGAGCATCAGGTGGGATGGGCCCAGGAGGGCAGGGGGCAGCACCCACTGCCCTGCCCCTTCCCCCTGCTGCAGGAGCCCCAGGCTTCCTGAGCAGAATGTAATCAGCTCACCAACCTCCGGCACACACCTCTTGAGTCAACACATGCCTTCCCCAGGCCTTTCTTCTGTCTTTATTCCTCCTCAGAGGACAGAGGGGACAGGCAGCCATGGCTTAGGTGACACAAGGGGACAAAATGCTCTGATGACAGGAATTTATGCCCTAGGGAAGGCAGAGGGAGGCGTATGGGGCAAGGCAACAGGAATGCATCTGGGCTGCCCCCACCCAAACCTTGCAACATCAGCCTTCTCCTGCATGCCCCCAGGAGCGGGGGTTTCAGGGCAATTAGAGTAACACAACCTTCTGAAAACACAAAGGGGCTTTGTAAAATCACCCTGCCCAAAGCAAACCCCAAATCTGTTATCAGACACTGCTTGTGTGCACAGGAGCCTTCATCTGCAGAGACAGGACCTAGCAGCCCAAAGCTCCAGGAAGGGTAGGCATTCAGAAGGCAAATTGGCAAGCACTTGCAGAAGGGAAAAAGCCCTCCCCTGCTGCAGGTTTAACACCAGCAGCAAGCAGCAATCAAAGCTTGCGCTGGGGGATGTAGAGCAGAGTGAGGCACTGCTGGGCTGCTCGGGTCCTCAGCTGGCAGCCACAGAGCTGATTTGGCCAACGGAGAGGTGACACAAGCCCACTGAAGAGGTGTCATCTTCCCCAACTTCAAGTCAACATCCTGAGACCCAACAGCTCACAAGCACCCCAGTGCTCGCTAACACGACTGCACAAGGGACACAGTTTTAAATGAAAGCAAATAGAAAAGCTAAAAACAACAAAGCCATGAGTAACTTTTCTTCCTGGCTTCCTTCAATAGTTCGTACAAAGCCTGAACCTGTGCTAAGCCCGCTGCACTGGCAGAGCTGCTGGCAGCTGCAATCCAAATCCCTGCCTGCAGGCCACAGCTGCTGTCTCACAGACACGGCCCTGAGGTACAGCTGCCTGCACACTTCAGAAGAACCCAGAAAGGTAATTAAGAAAAAGGCACATTATCTTAATCCATAGCATAGGGACCTGCCCTGCTGGCCTCCAGGCGCATTGAAGGGAGCTGCTGCTGCCCATGGAGCACGGACTCCAGCCTCTCCTGGCTGTCACCGCGTGTGCCCCAAATGCTTCCACAGCCATCCCACAAAAGGGATGCGAGCAGCACGAGACTAAAAATAAGACTCCAATGCCAAAATCCGCTTCCAAAAGAGAATTGAAGTTATATTTCAAGTTGACAGCATCGCCTTAAAGTGGATTAACCATGGCAATCCAATCCTGCCTCCCTGCAGCGATCCCGGCCCGATGTTCATCTCAGCAGCAGGGATCTCACCGGTGAAGCTCAGAAGCCCATTTGTTTCTGTGGGGAGCACGAGCCCATGACCTGGAGCAGCAGCACAGACTCAAACACACAACCCCTCCCCTTATGCTCCCTTTAGCGTCCCATTTCACATCCTATGCAGGATAAGGAAGTTAAAAGAAAAGCAGAACCACGCAATGGCCATTGCTGATGGGGAAAGAAAAAGTCATCACATTAAGCTGTGAAATACACCTGAAAACAGGCTGGCATTTATGAGCCTCTGGCAGAGGCCTGCAGTGGAGAAGCAGCACCTTTTGTCATAGCAGCCTTGCAGGGACCTCAGCACAAGATCACCCCCAGCCTTTAACCACTGCAGCAACTTCCCTGCAATGCCACGGCCACAGGGCAAGCACCCTGAAGCCCTGCACTGCCCATGTGGTTATGGGGCTGAGGGCAGCCCCAGGGGCTCTGAGATGCCCTCGGGAGATAAGCAGGAGCACAAGGCCTGACCCCAGCTCAGCGGGGCAGCGGGAGCCACTATCTGCCCCAACACAAGGCTGCACTGGCAGGGGGATCTGGGCCACCTGCACCAGCCCGATAACAAGCAAGGAGCACTTGCAGAGCTGGGAGAAGCGTTCAGCAACCGCTGCCCACCCTAGCTTAACAAAAGCCTCCTAGTGTTTCATGCACAAGGGTGATGGAGCCAAGCACAGGTGGGCACCCATGGATCCCACAATTGCCTTGGCGGTTCCCCAGCATCTGCTTACATGAGGCAGCCACCTAAAACCAGCTGAACCCAGCTGATTTGTACCCCAAATGCCTCCTGATGTGCATTCAAAAAGCCCCCCACAAGGGAGGGGCAGGAAACACCAGGCTGAACCCAGCCTCAGTAACCTGGGGCACTGAGGCCAGATCTGACGGGTTTGTGCCTGGGGCTGTCAAACAACAGTTACAGTAGCTGTGTTTGCTGCAAGGCTAACCCAAAAGTCTCCAACAGAAACATAACCTAAAGGCGCAAAGACAACAAAATTAACCATTTTCGCTCCTAGTGTGACATCCCGACTTAAACAGAATACAAAATTTCATTCTCCAGCAGTTGTGCCCTTCCGAGCAGCGCAGATCATCCTGGTGCACAGCCTGGTGCCAGGAGGGGTACGCGGTGCACCACCACCACATGCCTGCCATTGAAACTCCAGCGACTTTGCTAGCGACGCGTTGTGCAATAAGTGACACTGCTAAATCAACAGAAGCTACCAAAATGATGTAAAAGCACTGGTTTTACCACACTTGCTGCGGAACAGGAAAAAAATGAGTAATTACAGAGTCCAAGCCCAAGCAATGAGGTCACGGCGAAATCTCTAAAGTAGCTTATGTGGCACAGGGGAGGTTTTTAAGGTGTTATTTGGGGACAAGAAGCACTTGGAAAACCAATGCTCAGCGCCCTGACGGCTGCTGGGCATCTCCATCCTGCCAGCAGGGACAGGGCTGGCTCCAGGGACAGGGAAATCCCTCTCTATTAGTTGTATACATTTTTAAAGAGAATAGGTGTTGTTTATTTAAAGAAAAAAAAAAAAAAAAGAATATTTTTATTCTTCCTTAGGAAAGGTTTCAGCTCTTGCAGCGAAGTCAGCATCTTTCGGAGCCCCGCAGCGCCCCGAGGGGATGGCTGGCAGCCGTCGGAGCGGCCCCCGCCAC
>VXAV01010166.1:56692-72819 GCA_013399715.1 Alectura lathami | reverse complement strand
CCCGGTGCCGGATCCGTCACGCGGGGCCGCGGCCTCGTGTGCTGCGGTGCGTTAGTCCGGTCACGGCTGTGCTGCCCCACCGAGCGTCGCACATAAACGTGCAGCGGAGCGTTTTCCCACCCGGTGGCTGGCTGGCCACGAAAGGTGCTGAGGGTCCCTCGGTGTTTCTCCCGTCGCACAGAGGAGGGGTTTCCCTCTCGCTGCCTCACGCCAGCGGCTCCAGTGACCGCGGGGAGCGGGCAGGCTGCTCGGCCCCAGCAGCAGCCGGCACTCGGGAAGCCTGCGCTGCCCCGGTTTTGAAGCTTTTCTCGGGAGACAGAGCAAAACTCAGCGTGTTGCACCACAGCGGGCCCGGAGAGCAGCGCCCAGAGCTTCCCAAGACCTGGAAAACACAGATATTTCACCTGGCATTTTAAAAGCAAGATTATTTAACTAACTATTGATTTAGCTGAAGTTAAAACCAGTCCTACTTGCTCTACTTATGCACAAACTGCCTGGGAGTTTTACCCCTTCTATACAACTGCTCTACTTACCAGCGCCTCTGCTGCAGCCAGCACCAGCTCCTGAAGGCACCTTCCCTTTACTCCCCGTGCAGCTGTGCTGTTACCTTTCCACAAAGGCATAACCACAACAGAGGAAACCAGAGAACAATGCTAGGTGGATTAAAACACATTGTAAGATAATCAACGGCAGTTGTTAAACATCTTAATGTAACACCTAACGGCCTCGCTCTAGACTTCCCTCCCCCTCAGGATGATGATGGAGAAGTAAACTTGCATCAGCCATGCAGAGCACTGCAAAAGCTGCAGTGTGACAGCAGCACGGTGGGCTCCAAGCCTGTTCGTGCTGGCAAGAAGACGCAGTTGTACTGAAATGTTTTTCCAGTGGATCTTGAGCAGGTGAATGATGCCCCGTGAGCCACCAGCCTGAGACCAGGCACCTTTGTGCTCCCAGAGACCATGCAATCCTATGGCTCACCCAGCCCACTAGGAATAAAAATCTGTGTTCTTCTGTGTTCCTCGTCTCACACCTCCATTAGCTGGGACGGGAAATCGGTCTCACGAGAGGACAGGAGCCATGCAGCAGTGCTTGTTTTTTTTCCCCAATTTACATACCCGAAGCAGCCACTGTCCAGCTGAGCTTGAAGTGCTGCTCACTTCATTTTTTAAAAAGTTGCTGGAATTAGAACTAAAAAGCAAGATTTAGGCTGTGTTTAGGGGTTAAGCATCAGGTAGTTGAGTTTCTTAGGAATTACGCCATCAGGGACGGCAAGGCAAGGCGGTGACCCCCTGCCCGCTGCTGCTGCTGCCTCAGTGGCCTGGGGCAGCGAAACCGCTTTCTCAGCGGTGGCCGCCACTGCACAGAGGAAGCAAAACATCCTGCTGGGCTTTTCCCACACCATGAAACAGCCTGCAGGGTCCAGCTCCTGACCTGGCAGCCCCTGCATCAGCTCACGGGCCTTTTCCGAAGGAGTTCGCGTCTAAAGCACCTTGCCCTCAAACCCAGCCAACCCTCCTCGCTGATGTGAATGCTTAGATTTTGCAATGTCCTTTGCTTCTTCTGCCACCGCGTGGCCATTCAGCGGATGAGGTTGCTTTGGGAAAAGGTGCGATTGGCTCTTCACACGTTCAGACTGTTACGGATTTTATATCCGGTGGAGCATGAAGTCGATGGAGATGCATCACCTAACTTCTCTGCAAGGTCCACCCCACCTCCTGATGGGTGCTGAAGCAGATTTACCTTTAGAGCAGTGATGGCCTGAACGCAGCCTTGTTAACCCATTCCTCAGGTGCTCCTTTACCATCAGGGCACAAGCTCCTGGTCCACCTGTGGCTTGTGGAGCTCTGTGCACCAGCCGAGAGCACTCACTGACAACCACCCCAGCAGCAATATTCCTCCCCACACCCCGAGAGCCACCCCAGGGCCCTCTCCGTCTGGGGAAGACAGCAACGGAAACTTCGCCTGAAGAGTGGCAGGGAGTGCTTCGAGGAGCTGGGCCGCCACAGGCTGGGTTGTTCACAGCCTTCCTGGAAAAAGGGAAGGAAACAGCCAGTTCAGTCTGTGCTGTGCTCTGCTGAGCTGACTCAGCAGCAGCGTGCATGCTGTGGTGTCAATTGAGCAAGGGGATTTACACACACTTTTTTTTTTTTTTTTCTTTTAACCTTCTCTCAAAGTCCATTGCAGATGAATTTGTCGCTCCTCCAGCAGCTTTCTTTGCTGGAGCAGGGCACAGAGTTCAGATGCTGGTAGCTGCCAGCCTGTGTAGCAGTTGTACCTTGCAACCTATGAACACAAGCCTAGCAAAGTAAACAAACAAAACCACTTAAGACCGACAAAATCAACGCTAAAACCTCTTCCTCCAGCTGTGCTACACACGGAAGATGGGTTGGAAAGCCTTAGGCAGAGCAGAGCTTGCATAGCAAGAAAGAAACCTACACCACAGGTCAGGAATTTGTGGTAGAGGCTTGCTAAACCCATCTGTGCTGAAATATAAATGCAACTTGATAAGACATAAGTTCTTCCACAAAAAAGGCATGAGCTCTTGTTGCTGTAGAAGACTAAAATGAAGAATTTTTATTAATAAATTAGATCTTGATCCTATATCCAGCAATATTCTACAGCAAAAGCCTTTCTAATTAATACACTGATAGCCTTTCTCAAGGGACACTTTCCCCTTAGTCTGAAATAACCTATTCAAACATGCAGCGACTTAGAGAGTGATAATTTATGAAAGAGAAAGACTACTAATTTTAGTTAACAGAATTTCCTTTAAAAAAAAATAAAAGCTTTTTATAAGAGGAAAAAAAACATAAGAGTGTATTTACTATATGATGTAACAAATCTATATATCTCAGGCTTTAGCACGTTCCCTCATGCCTTGAAACAAATATACCCATTAAATAAATTTGATTGTTTCCTTCCTCCTCCTGCCAGCAGTAATGGCTCCAGCAAGGCTCATTTAACTTTGAAGGAGAAAGTTTTTCTATTTTCTAAATTTTCAGTCCTCCTTATCTTCCCTTTCCCTCCAAAGTTTTAATAGCCTCTTCCAAAACAATCAGGGGAAGCTTAGGGAGTTATTCTCACATAATTAAATCTTTTTTTTTTATTTATTTTTTTTTCCCCTAACAATTCTGTAGAGTACATGACAGTAAACAAGGTAACCCATTTTTAATGTCACGCAACAGAGGATATGCAACCAATAGCAGAAACTCTAACAAAGCACTGTGCATGGCTGTTCATTATTCAACGCATGCAGACTCCCTGAGCAAGGCACAACGCCCTGAGAGCCGTGGAGGGGACTGATCAGCTGCCCACTGTCACAGGCCAGCACGTCTCAGCTCAATATTCTGAATGAGCTCCTGGAAACAGGCTGTGCCCTGGTGCACACACTCACGAAAAAAGAAAAAGGAAAAAAGAAAAAAAAATAGTATTTCCCCACATTTATTTTTTATGACTGTTCTAGAAACAGCAAACCAGCAGGCTAGCACCCAGCCCACCTGAGAGGCAGAGGAGGTAGGAACTGCAAGTGAGAAAGTTTACTTTTCACACAACTTTTTGAGCTTTGAACGCTCCCATTCTAGGTTTTTATGAGCCCAAATATCCATTCTAAGGCTTCAAATCCATTTATCTTCTTATTTAAGCGTCTACACAGAGTAATTTGCTTTCTTACATAGTGTATCCTCAGCAAAAGCCACACACCTTAGTTGTGTTTGCGTAGCACATCGCAGTATCTGTAGCTATATCCCAAAGAATGGCAAAGCCAACCCAAAACAGAGCGGCCAGTATACAGAGGCTGGTCATGTCCACATCAGCCACAGCTTCTCTGGGACAAGATTTTTGTTTGCCATTTTTATTACCTTCTGTCCAGCTCAGAGAGAAGACAGGTCTAGTGAAGGGTCTTCACCATTCCCCAGGTCCCAGCCTCTGTCCCCAGGGAAACCCCAGTGCTTGCTCTCCCTTTGCATATGCCCTGCAAAATGTGGCTGGCCGTGTGCTGAGTGTTAGAGGGACGCTGGTGGGGAACAAGGAGCACCTGCAGGCAGCCTGCGGGACGGGACCCCTGACATTCACCTTGCAAAACACTCATCAGCTACGATCACTCACATTTGCACTTAATTGCCTCTACAACACTAAAGCAGTGTCTGGGAGGTTTTCTCACAAACCATCTCCTGATTCATTCTTCTGTCATTTGGAGCTAATGGGGGGTATTGGGGGGCCTCTGGTTGTGAAAGGTGGAAGCAATGCTGAGAGCACCTCTTTCTGCGCTCTTCTGCTTGCACACCCCCAGAAAGGCTCACATAAGGGGAAAAAAAATAAAAACACAAATGAGTTTTTATTTATAGAATGCAATTACAGATGTAGAGCAGGAGAGATTCCTGTGCATCATGACAGCACCTTGCCCCTCCTGCCTTATCCACATCCATGGCACAAATCGAGGCTCTCAGCGCCAATGTTGCCTTCCCCACAGGCGCCCACTGGAACACCTCTTCATCTCCTCCTGGCATCACCAGTTGTTGCAAAGCTCAGACAAGCACAGCCTCCACTCCTGGGCAGAGCTGCCCCTTGCCGTTCCGCAGGTAGTGCCACCAAGCTCCTCACCTTCCAAAGGCACCCTTCCCTTGCTACTTATCAGCTGGTGGGCTGTAACTTGACAAGCAGGAGGAGAACGATGGAAAAAGCTCTACATACCTTCTCTGCGTGCCCTATTACAGTGGCAGCTGCTTCTCACGTGCTGCAGAAGCAGTCCAGCCCATTACCCGGTGGCAGAGAGTAGCTATTAACTAATATCTTTTGGTTTATCTGCTGAGTGTTTGATAAAATAGGCCTTCAGGATCTCATTCCTGAGAATTTTTTGACTTTGAGATAGAACATTTTTAACATAGAGTTCTGCTTAACATATTAAGAAGATAAAAGTCTAATTCTCAGTTGGCATAGGTCAGGCTTGTCTCCTGGTTTGTAGCTGGGGTTAGCTGCTCTGCAGCCACTGAAACACAAGGGTAAAGGGGTCTGATTGTGAAATCTATTTGAGCTGCCCATCTGCACTACTTACTTGAGACCATCATGTTATGAATCACAGAATATCCTGAGCTGGAAGAGGTGCACAAGGGTCATCAAGCCAAACTCCTGGCTCCACACAGGACCACAAGAACTTCAAACCCAACGTCTGATCACAGTGTCCAAATGCTGCTCGAACGGCAGCTTGGTGCCATGGCCACTGTCTTAGGGAGCCTGCTCCATGCCCAACCACCCCACTGGTGAAAAAGTTCTCACAGCTGGCTCCCATGGGAAGTTTTCATTCAGCTGCCCAGCAACACCAGTTGGGCCAGCTTTGCATTTGGGCTCTTTTCACTGGCCAACTTCTCTAGTTTTTGTGTTGTGTGTGGCAGAAGCAGAGGACTTCTTATCCTTAAAAAAACAAACAAACAAACAAAAAAAAAACGTGCAAATCTTCATGTAGGAAAATAAATAAATAAAAAAAATACAGGAAAAGAGAAGAAGGTTGCACAGCATTTATTCTCCAAACCCAGCACCGAGCCGCGGGGCTGCACGCCGGAGCAGCAGGGGGAGCTGCTGCTCGCTCCCGAGCCCCGCAGCGCCCACGCGGGACCGCGACGGGACAGACACGGCCGGGCCCTGCCCTCCCGCATCCTGCATGGCCCGGGAGCTCGGCCGGAGGGAGAGAAGGACGCGCTGCAAGGGCTGTATGTACAGGCTGGCATTACGCTGTTGCCACAATTAATCACGATAGGCACTGGCAACTGAATCTGACAGTTAAACAAGATTTCACAGCACACTAGCAAGGCAAAGTAGACAGAGTTTTTCTTCTTCTCCCCTTTGCAGCCTTACCGAGAGAAGGGCTTCAGTGATTTTTCTCTCCCATTAATCAGTAACCAGGGGAGCAGCAGTGACTCATGGCTCTGATACTGAGCAGAGCTCCAGTCTTGAGCAGAGCTCCAAACCTTGTTGTGGCTGTGGAGGGAAAGCTGCTGCACCTGTGCCTGTACAGGAGGAACTTCCAGGTCTGACGGACGTTTCCTTGCACACGCGCCCAGCGTGGGCTGGGGCAGCACGAGCACTCCAGCACATTTGCAGATGGGTTGTGTCAGGATGTGGACAGGCTGCGTCGGGATGCAGATGGCGCTTGCTGTCCTGGCTCAGACCTGAGCCGGGCACGGCTCTGCCTGCCTGACCTCACCAGGAGGAAGCTAAACGTGTCCAGGCAACAAGCAGAGACTGGAGGAGTGGCTGTCTCAGCCCCTGACCTGCAAACATAGCTCTGCTGGGGCATGAGTCAGTTCAAGAAATGGGCTTTTCCCATGGGATATTTGCTCTGATCTTCTTTTCTACAGACAGTCAGGTTGAGGGCAAGTCTTACACTGAATATTAACACGGGGTCAGAAATTGCTGGCTGTTTCCTTTTCAGGCTGGTTTGCAGCCCAGCTGCCAGAGAGGCTTTTTACAATGGGACTTTTGGCTCACTCCTGCAGATCCTGATTTTCAAGTCACGAAGAGGACAACAACACTGCTGTTCCTGCCCCAGGACATGCTGCCCAGGACTCCCAGCCCTGGCCAAGCACCCCAGGAGCCCTGCACAAGCCCTGGGACTCACTGGTCCCGCTCAGGGGGCAATGGCAGATGGCTGCTTCCTCTGCTCCTGCCGCATCCTCAGAGCCAGCATCGCCCGGCGGTACAAGTCTGGGGGAGGAAGAGAAGAAAACAGGCACTAACCCAGGGACTGAGCTGTGGGGCTGAGCCTGGCAGCCTGGCACGGTGCACTCCGTTACCCTTTGCTGCATCCTACCTGAAGGCAGCAGCAGGAGCACCCACCTTCCCAGTACCCCCACCAAGCCTGTACTTGTGCCCCTGCATCGAGCACAATGTGCCCAAGGGCTCCGAGCATCTCATACCCTGCTGCCAGCAGGACGGAACCCCTGATGCTTTTCAGCAAAATCTGTCCTGGGAAATACCAACCAAAGGTGCTCGAGACCTCCTCCCGCTGCTGCTCCACGGCAGGCTCCTGCGACTTGATTTTATTCTTGATTTTCTTCTTCTTTTTCTTTTTCATGCCCTGCACTGAATGGAGAAGTACAAAATCTCAGGCATTGCACTTGGGTGAGGATGCCATTGTCACCAAACGAGCTGGGAGGACTGCTGCTGGCAGGCCTGCAGTCCTCCATCACATCAGAGCTGTCTCTCCTCGTTCCCATCCAGACTCATGCACCCCGCTCTGTGCTCAGCTGACCTGCAAGCAAATCTAAGGGACACCACAGGGGACAGGAGGTCCAGCGCACCACCACATGTCTGGGTCCCCAAAGCCACCCCAAGGGGTGCTTTGGGGATCCCGATGTGCTCATGCGAGTGGTGCCAGCAGTGCCCACAGTCCCCTCTCACCTGGGTGGGGGGCAGCCATCGCAGTGGGCGCACGCTCCTCTTGCCCGACCCTGTTGGGGGCCAGCAGCCCCCCAGCAGTGCTGGCTCGGCCATCACCCCCTCTTGCTGCTCCCTTGGCTTCCTCAGCTGTGCTCAGCTCCCCTGGGCCCTTCTTCCTCACCTTCACCTTCCTCTTCCTCTTCCCGGGGCCCTTTGTGCTCGCCTCCTGGGTAGGTGGAAGAGGGAATGAGGTGGTGGCAGCCCCCTCCAGCCCGCTCCCCGCGGTGGCCAGGGGGCCCTCACCAGTGGGAGGAGGCAACGGGTGGGATGGTGCTCCCCCATCTTCTGTGTGCTGCAAGAGTCATCCTCGCCTTGGGCCAGGGGGTCCCTGGTGGGGCAAGAGCACAGCTGGGGTGGGGATGAGCCCCATGCAGGTATGAGAATGGCACCATGGAGCCGCGAACCCACCTGTGCACGGGCGGGCGGCTGTGGGTGGTGCGGGAGCTGGGGCTGGGGTTGGGTGGTGGGGATCTGGCAGCAGAGAGCTGCAAGGAGTGCTCTGCGGCGGCACGCAGGAGCCAGCGCAAGCCCTGCAGGGTGCTACGGGCTGGGCCTATGGCAGCACACGGTTCCTGGGAGCAAAGGGGCTCGGTCAGACCCCCACGGCCCCCAGGTGAGTGTTGAGGGGAAGGGGTTTGGGGCAGCATTGCACTCACAATGCGGCAGGGCGAGCGGTTCTCGTTGACCAGCCGCTGCAGCGCCAGGCGCTCGATCAGCTCGCAGGGCAGCAGAGCGGCTGCCATGTCCTGCTTGTTCGCCAGGCTGCGGCACAGGGAGAGGACGGGCTGTCACCCAGGCACTTTGCTGCATGGCATGGGGCAGGCCGGCTGCGGTTCACAGCCAGTGGACTTAGCCTTACAGCAAGAGGGGCTTTCCTGAGACATCGGGGTGACTCAGGACGCGGGTCAGAACCTTGCGGGCCTCCTCCATCCGCGCCAGGTCGCTGGAGTCCAGCACGAAGAGGAGCCCATGGGCCGCGCTGTAGTGGCTGCGCCAGGCGCCACGGCAGCGCTGGGCCCCGGGCAGGTCCACCAGCGTCACCTCGAATCTGTCCACCCGCAGGCAGGTCTGGCCGGGCTGTGCCGCAGGCAGCACCTCGCTGGCCAGGGCTGCGTGTGGAGAGAGGGCAGGAGCCGTGGAGATGGGGACATGCCCTCCATGCACACGTCCTGCTCACCCAGCCACATCCCCGCTCCCACTCACAGGGATCCCCATGGCATGGCCAGCCCCCTGAGCCCCAGGGCAGCAGCTTCACTTCCCTATTTCATGGCCCACAAATGGTACAGCCTAGCCATAATGGATTTGTGGGGCATTGCTGCTGATCCCAGGGCACTGTATCACCTGCTGCAACCCACGAGCACACCGGGCACAAGGGAGCACCACGATCCTCACGGGGCCCTCCCAGCAGAAGTCATCCTCCCCACCTCTCATGATGTCCATGATGACGGAGCTCTTCCCCGCGTTGTCCAGCCCCACAACAAGCAGGGTCACCTTCCTGGGGGCAACAGGAAGAGGTGAGCATCAGGACCCTATCCAAGCCTCCATCCAGGGCATTATTATCAGCAATAATGCTGGCTGCCAGCTCTGGGGCCCCTGCGTGTTGGGACAGCTTTATTTTGGTGAGGAGAGGGGTGGGATGGTGAGGTGGGCCTTGGCCTGGGATGGGCAGAGGGCAGAGATGGTCCCTGGTGCCTGCCACAGAGCAAGGGCATATCTGCCAGCATGGCCCTCAGGTGGGCACAAGCACCTGGAGCCTTCAGCACGCTTCCTACAGCAACCATTTCCTCTCAGATCGAATAGGACTGAGCAATAGTACACGCAGGCCAGAAAGTTTGTTACTTATACGGAAGCAGTTAATGATTTTTCTTAGCAGTCTTCCGTGTCAGTGCCTCATGGCTATACAAGAGATAGCAAGGGCATTTTATGAGCTTCTGCCTGGACCCAAGAAGTTTTCCCCGTTCCTTAACAGTCATGTTTGGTCTTCAGTGACACACTCCGCCTGAGCCAGAGCAGAGCATTTTCCCTTTGGTTTATGTCAGCACCATTAGTCATTTTCAGCATCTTTTCCCTAAACACACTCAGGAATCTGCGTGGACAGCGAGCTCCACCTCCAGCATTATGGCAACACGTCGTTGTTGGTGGGAAGGGACCATAAACCCCCTTATCGCCCGCATCACCCGCATTGCCTGCCCACAGTGCTCCTCCCGAGCACCAAACCCAGCCTCGTGGCATGTGCAGGCACTGCAGGTAGCTCAGCTTCACCGTGCCCTGCATTTTGGGGACGCGCAGCACCATGGTGCCAGTGCCCCCGCAGATGAACGCATGCCCCTGCAGTCTGGATTTACCTGATGGGCTCCTGCACGGCCTGCAGCCAGGTCCAGCAGTGGGAGAAGAGGTGGAACATGCTCTGCGCTGCGCCAAGGGAGCGGCCTCTTCGGCACCTGCAAAATGAGCACCCCGGCGTGGCCCCGTGCTTTGTCGCCCTGCTTGCATCGCAGGGACACGGTTCAGCCTCCCACCCTGCGCAGCTCCTCCTCGCATCTCCTCTGCGTAGCACCTGCTTAAACCTAATCTGGATTTACACGATTTACTCCTCACAGCCTCCCTAATCCTGGCAGGTCAGCCCAGGCTGGTGGCCATTGGGAAACGCAGTGCTGCAGGCCTGGCCCTGCACGCCTGCTCCTGCGCGGCACCTCCGGAAGCAGCTCCGAGGCTTCCAGAACAGAAACAAAACCCTGCTGGGCAGCACCTGTCCAAGAGCAGGGAGGTGGTGGGGGCTCTGAGAAGCACCCAGGGGTTCTCCTGATGGCACCAGGCTGCTCTGCATGCCCATGACTTCTCCTGAGCAGGGCAGGGCCCCCCAGGAGTGGTCCTGGGCCCAGGCCCCCAGGCACGGATGCCTGTGCACCACAATGTGGGTTTGTTGTCTGAAGCAGAGGGGGGTCTGGGTGGGGATGGCACAGGGCTGGGAGATGGTGACAATGGGCCTGGGAGAGGAGCCAGCAGAGTACTGGCTCCTTGATCTGCAACCCCACAGCTCTTATCTGGCTCCTCAGGTTTCCTGTTGCTTCCCACAGTCGGGGCTGCTTCTCTGAATGCAGAGGAGAGGCCTCACGTGGATGGCTGAGCCATGGCAGCTTTCAGTGCAGAACATGGGGACCAGAGGGATGAGGACATGAGATCTCCCAAAAGCCATGCTGGGGAGCAGGCAGGGCTCCTGCAGATGGGACCTGTGCTCAATTGTCCAGTGCCAGCAGCCTTACAGAATCCAGCAGTGGAAAGCTGGGGATGCAGAGGCAATGCCAAGCACCTCACGCACTGGGGCTCAAGCACAGCCTTCCCCATGCAATGGGGAGCGAGGTGCTGGGACAAGGCTTGGCCCTGCTCCGCCCCAGGCGAGCTGCCCAGGAGCTGTGTGGTGCGCAGGGAGCCGCACGTGGTTAATGATTGATGGAGGAAGTTTCCACACCCACGTCGTGGCTGGACACAACCACCCACAATATTTGGGGTGACGGTTTGCCTGCACGTCCCATCCGTTTGTAGCACCCCAGCTGCATTAGCCTGGCCAAGGGGACCAAGTGGCACCCAGGGCTGTCACAAACACCTATGAAATGAGCATTAGTCTCATTTCTGGCTGCTGGCAAACAACTTCCTTCCTGACATCCACACCCTCGCTGCTTCCCGCTTGTGCTCATCACCTCCTCCTCCACTGACAGGGCAATGCTGCAGGTAGAACCCTGACCCACTTCCCAGGGCCCCGCGGTGACCGTGCCTGCTGTCCCCAGCCTTTCCTGGCTGCTCCTTCGGCCCAGGGGTGACGTGCCTGTGCTGGTGGCCTTCCTGGTACTGGAGGCAGCAACAGCCTCTGTGGAAGCACGGTGCTGGGAAGCCTCATTGCAGAATGAGCTGTCCCCATACTGCACGGACATGCTGGAGATGGCAGCACCTGTGCCTGGGGATGGCACTCACCAGGTGACAGCCGGTCCAGGTGGTAGGAAGAGGCACGGCCACAGGTGCTATAAATAGAGAAGTGCAAAATGGCAGACAGCTGCACAGCCCCCAAGGGGCAGCTGAGTGGTCTCCCTCCCTGCACCAGCAGATTTCCAGAGGTCTCTGCTGTTTTAATGTCCATGCCTGAAATCCTTGACTGCGAGGACTGAGAAAACCCCCAGGCACCCAAGGCAGCTCTGAGGACACCCCGCCTGATGCACACACAGCCAGGAAAACCTCAAAAAGCCACCCCAGAACCCAGTGAAACCTGGAGACGGGGCCAAGCCCTGATCCCTGGGCGTTCTACTCCACCCGAGACTTGGCACGGTGCGCGGGTGGCTCAGGTTACAGAGCGGGCGGCTGGCTGGGTGCCCACACTGGGGTGGCGTGGGTGGCAGAGGGACATGGGCGTCCCCTCTCCCTGCACGTCCCACGTCGGGGACACCCCAGGGCAGTGCCAACAGGGACCCGCAGGAGCCGTTGGAGTTTCCTTGGTGACAGTTGCCAGGTGAGAAACTCTTAGGCAGAATTTATTATCTTGGTGGATAACAGGAGATGTTCCTCTCCGGAGCTATTACTGGACCCTGTCCTGGCACCACACCGGGATAGACACCCCAGTGACGCTGATGACAGCAGGGTCCCCTGACGGTGGGGTTCTGGGGCTGCACGGCCTCTGGCATCGCTGTCTGGAAGGCAGCACGTGTTTTAGGGCTATTTCTGCCCATTGGAGAGTGGCAGGCGAGGGAAGGAGGCGAAACCACAGGGACCGCGGAGAAGCACAGAGGGACGCAGGCTGGAGGGCTGCCCTGTCTCTGCTTCATAGACCTCGTGAGTACACACCGAGTGACTTCGGGCACACCAGGACCCACACCTGGGACCCCTGGGTGAGGAGCAGCACGGGGGGATGGCAGTGGCAGGGCTGAGGACACCTGCACACAGGGAGTGACAGCTTGCAGCACTTGGACAGTGCTGATCTGAGCGTGGAGCTGCGGTGGCTGTAAAAAAGAGGTGAGGGCAAGGATCCAAAAGTGCCAGCAGCAAGGTGTCCTGGTCAGCCTGCCCCAAAAGGCAGGGACCCAGCTACCACGCAGGGCAGCGGCATGCGTGGCCCAGGGGAAGGACGTGCCTTTGTGTTAACGCATCGGATGACGGCAGCAGCCCAGTCGCAGCAGGCCCATGGGCAAACGCCTGCATTGCCCCTTTAAATCCCGGCTCAGCTCTGGTAGCTAACGCTAAACCCGATCATATGGGCCTGCAAATCCGGGAGTTAATTATGCCTCAGCACCCGCAGCCTGGCTGCAGTGGCAGGGTAATTGCTGCCCATGTGGGGAAACCTGTTGTCTGTGCATCGGGGCCCCTGCAACGTTCGCTGGCAGAGCGTGGCAGGCCGGCAGCTGCTCTGCGGCTATTTTAGGCAGGGAAGCCATTTTTCTGGAGCACTCTCAGCACCCCCCGCCCCCCCCCATGGTACAGCTGCCCTGCGCCCCACGGTGAACGCGGAAGGAGGGAGGCTGCTTGCAGCACAAGGAGATAAGCACCCTCCCGCCCCGTGCAAACAACAGCGTGCCCCAAGCAGGCTGAAACACAGTGAAGGCAGCTGAACGCTGGCTGCTCCGCTGGGTTTTCTGCTCCCTGCTGCTAGGGGAAGCAGCTGGCTGGCTCCTGCACCCCACATGGAGCTGGGCAATGCCCCGTGCTCCCTGCGTCCTGCTGTGGTTCTGCTGAGCGCAGCTTCAAGGCTGCTGTTGTTTCTGCTTTCATGCACCATGTCATGGGGAAAAGCAGGCTGACGGGCCACGCACCTGGTGGGACCAGGGGAACTGGTCAGTTTAAAGGAGCTTTAAGTCCTACACCAGTCCTGGTGTACTGGTACAGCATCACCTGGTGGGACTGCAGCCGAAGGATTTGATTCCAAAGCGTGGAAATATCACAAAGATAAACCCACCAAACGCTGGCAGCTCCATTTTCTTGTGGAAGCGTTCAAGGCAGCACACGCTGCCCTGTGCTGCAGGGCTGTGGCCATGCCAGTGCCTGCTCCAGGCTGCAGCCAAGCTTGGAAAGGTGAAGCTCTCAGATCAATTTTTTTCTCTCTACCAGCGTCTGTTGCAGGGTAAGGGAGTGAAGCTGCAGGAGGAAAAGGAGCAGCAAAAAGCAGTCACATTAAACTGCTAAGTAAATTGGAAAAAAAAAAAAAAAATGTATTTCCCCAACTAGAAGCTATTCCACAGACTGGCTGGCCAGAAAATAAATAAATAAATAAATAAAGAGTTATTGAGAATGCACTGCAAAGTCCAAACAGTTTAAGCTGGGAAAACCAGTCATCTGAAAAGCTATTTCCAAACTAAGTAAAAACTTCCTGGCTCACAAATTCCTCTGAGCCCCTCCAGCTGCTAGCTCTGGCCGATGCGAGGGCTGCTCCTCCTGCTCGCGGCACGGCTGGCTGCGGAACGCTTCGTGAGCTGCGTCCGGCAGAGGGGGGCTGCTGCATGGGGACCCCCCTGCCCCCGCTGCCGCTGCGTGCGGCACCAGCTGGGTGTTTATTGCTCGGCACGGAGCGCGTCCTGTCGAGGTTTGTGATCCCCCCGGGCAGCAAGGGGGGAAGCACCCCGAGCAGCTGCCCTGCCGCTGTGCACAGGGCTATATTTGGGAAGCTGCAGCTTGCTGCTTGGCATGTCCCAGCTCGGGGAGCGGGGTCCGCCCCAGGTCCTAGTGCCACTGCAGCGAGGGGAGGAGAGAAACCGTGGTCGGGGGCGTGCGGGCAGGCCTCCTACAGCTGTGCCCGTTAAGGGCACGCTATTCCCTGCCAGCTCCGTTTTTTTTTTTTTTTTTCCCCTGCTCTCCTTTCACAGGAGCTGAGCTGCCAGGAAGGCATGTGTGAACGAGACGTGCCTATTTTCAGTGCTAGAGCCGGTGAGGGAGGCTGCTCCCACCTCTATCTATAGCCCGGCTGCCACAGAGAAATGCCCTCCCTCATCCACAGGCATGCCAGGAACAGCTGTGCAAACCCAACTTTCACACGGCGGGCAGGCACTGTTGCTACAACCCTGTGTTGAAAGTGCACCGTGGGATTAATAAAATAGCAATACCCAGGATTAAGAAAATAATGAAGTTGGGTTGTGCTCCTGGACAAGGCGGACGTTTCTGGAAGCAGGAAAGTGGCATTCTCATGGGGTGGCAGGACCTGGGCATCCCTGGGCGGTGGGAGAGGCAAGTGCTGGTGGCTGCAGCAGGGCATGGGGCAGGGCTCAGCCAGCAGCACCCCGACAGCCAGATCCCAGTGCCTGTGTCACTGTGCTGGGTTTGCAGAGGCATTAATCCAGGTGAAGGGAGAGGCAGCGGGGCAGGTCGCCCTCTGACACTCAGCAGACACATCACTTTTATGGCCTGCTGTTTACAGCACTGAGCTCTGCACAGGTAGGGTTAGTGTGAGGGGTGACTCACAGCATGAACCAGAAAACATCCCTCTGCCTCCCCATGCAAGGTCAGAAAGTGGGATAATAACTGGTCTGGGAAGCACGGTGAGGTTTTGTCCAACCATTCCTCTGATGTGTGCTGGAGCTCCCAGACAGAGGGCTGGAATCTGTGACTTCTTAAACAACTGCTCTTAAATATTTAATCACAAAACAGGGGAAGATGAAATTAAAAATATGATGACTCTGAGCCCAGGCATTGCTCAGCCGAAGGCTTGGTGACCTGCCAGGCTCCTGGGGGATGCTTTTAATTTGGATAAATGGAAGTTGCCCAAATGATTTAAATTGCACATTGCTGCTGCTGCTAACGCTGACATGTGGGTGCAGTTGGCAGCGCTGTGGTGTGCCATCATCACCCAATAACCCTGGGAATGCTCCTGTCCTTGTAAAATGGGGGCAGATCTCACTTGTGGGGTTTGTGGGGCTTCATGCTTTGGGGAGCTTGTGCTGTTCATGGGGCCAGGTGAGCGATGGACACAGCGTCCCGGATGGCTGCTCAGGGTGGGCACCTCCCTCCTAGCTGCTGAGGGATGGACAGCCAGGGCCTTTTAAAAGCCGCCAGCGGCTTTCCACTCTGCCTAAAGCAGGGAGAATTGGCCATCCTCGAGCACTCCTTGCCTTGTCACGTCTGTCCCAGCCAGCCAGTGGGTGCCCAGCCCAGGCTGAGTAATCTGGCTGGCAGAGGAAAGCTGCTTGGGGAGCCAGCTCATGAGCATCACTACACCAAGGCATGTGGGGAGGCTGGTAGAGACCTGGCCCAGCGCTGGGAGCTCTGTGGCCGCAGATGTCAGGTAGCCTAACCAGCCTTTGCTTCCCCACCCACTTTGAAGCACCCTGCTGCCCACATGGTGGTCTTCACTGCCTTCCACCTGGATGCTTGAAGGAGCCACATCTCCCTAACATCCAACCCAAACTTTGAAGCCAGGTCTGCACACACACTCTCCCTCTTGGTCACCCACTGGGTGCTCCTTGCTGTGGGGCAGGGCTGGTACACATGCTGGCACCCCTGCTGCCCCCGGCGCAGCCTGACACCTCTGCCTCTGGGACCCCAATGCTGCTTCACCTTGGGGGCTTGGCGGGGGGGAGTGGTCCCGGGGCAGGTATGGGGCTGCAGGGAGGGGTGTTCTCAGGGGTGTCCCGGGCGGGGCTGCGGGGGGATCCCGAGAAGGAGGGTCCGCTACCGGCGGGCTGTCCCTTCCCATCGGGGCGGGCCCGGGAGCGCTGCCCGGCGCGGCC
>VXAV01010166.1:39795-52517 GCA_013399715.1 Alectura lathami | reverse complement strand
GCCCCCCCCCCCCCCCCCAGGAGCCATTTGTAGGGCTGTCACTGTTGGGAGGGCGCTGGCTGCTCAGCACCCCTGGGTGCTCGCAGAAGGTCAGCGTCGCTGGGTGCCCAGCTGGAATACACTGCCCTGATGTGCTGAGTCCCTGGGATGCTTGTCCTACTTTCTCCTATTTATTTATTTATTTATTTATTTCTCTTGAAACGTAGCAACAAAAGTCGGCAAGGGTCGCCGGGGAGTGGGGGGGTCGTGGGGTCGTTTTTGCGGAGCACAGGACTGGTCCTCTGCAACTACCCACCACCTGGAAGTTTCTTCCTTAAAAAAGCAGGCTTTGTCCCTAAATGCTGCAGAGGAAGGAGGGGAGCGGGGCCGTGCCCCCAGGCACCCGCCCCTCCGGTGCCGCAGCCGCGTGGATCCCCCGGTCGCAGGTATCGCCGCAGCACCCTGCCCAGCGGCGGGGCTGCAGGAGCGGGGTGAGCCCAGTTTTCCTGGAAGGCAGCCTTTGAAACCGCGCAGCATTTCCTCCAAGGCGCCGTAGGGGAAAGTCCCCGCAGCACCGTTCCCAGGGCCGGGGCCGTTCCCGAGGTCCGCTGCCTCCATAAAACGCCGGCGGCAGGCAGCAGGCGGCGGCTGGTGCAGGGAGACGGGGACGTCGCAGCATGGGCAACTGGCTGGTCAACCACTGGTTCTCGGCCGCCGTCCTCGTGAGTGCGCGGGGCTGGGGGTCCGGGCTGGCGGAGGGGCTGGGAGGCATGGGCTGAGCATGGCCCTGGTGTGGATCGAGGGCTTTAGGGTGAAATTGGGGCTGTCCTGGCTCTGTTGTTCGCGGAGGAATACAAACATCCTCAGTCTGAGAGATGTGTAGAGCTCCGAGGGCAGCAGAGGGGTGGCTGAAGATCCTGTTTTAAGGAATCCTAGATTAAAGGTAGGTCCCGGTGCTCAGGCTGCTGGCTGAAGCCCACAGGGGTTATTTCTACCTCTGCCCAACCACAGCCCAAATGCCAAGAAATCCCCAAACCTCTGCATCGGGGTAGAGAAGTGGTGCACCTCTCCCTGAGGTGTCCAAGGCTCATGGATGGAGGAGAGCAAAACTTGAAACTCCCGCTTCCTCTCTCTGCTGCTCTGGCCAGGGAGGCTCCCCCTTGCGATTTCTCCCCACATGGGAGCAGGAGCCTCCCACGGGACAGGAAAATCCTCGGTGCCTTCCTGCAGTACCTGCAAACACCTGGGAAAATGGGGAAAATGGGGGGGCGGTGCGCAGAGAGTTGAGTTGTTTGCATTCCTAAAATCGTTACAGAAAAACAGAACCAAAGGCAGAGTTGTTGTGGGAGCAGGGCTTTGCTGTGGGGTCGGCAGCGTGGCGGGGACAGGCAGCTGAGTCCCCGCAACAGTTCCTCCTCCCAGACCTTTCCCCACTCAGTGCCTGCCCCCAGCCCTTCCCTTTCTCAACAGCCCAGCATTGGGCAGATATTTCCTTTATCATCCTTTCCTCATTCCTTGTGTATGGGTGATGCAGAAGGTAACAGGACAGTTATTTTGCAACACCCCTCCCAACCTTTGTTCCCACGTCCCACTTCATCTGCGCTGCTGCAGCAACCGCCGTAAGGAAGCGGGATGGGATGTGCTGTGCTGGATGTCCCCCATATGCACCCATGTGCTGCAGGGTGAGGTGTCCTGGGGCTGGGGTCCTTCACGAGCCCTCGGTTTCCCCCCGCAGGCAGCCTGGCTGGGCATCAACATCTTCCTCTTCACGTACTACTTTCTGTTCTTCGACCGGGATGAGCGGTACTTCTACACCAGGACCATCCTCGGGGTAAGGTGCTCCTGGCAGCACCCCACCTGCCCCAGAGCCCTCCTGGCAGGGGCTGTAGCACCCCAAAACCCTTTATTGTCGTGTCCTCTTCCAGCCCACCATTGCCCCATCCCAGCCCCTGCCTTGGTCCCTGTTCCCAGCCCAGCATTACTCCATACCAGTACCCAACCCACAGCCCCAGCCTAGGATCGTCTGGTCCCAGCTCAGCATCACTTGGCACCATCCCGTCCCATCCCATCCCATCCCATCCCATCCCATCCCATCCCATCCCATCCCATCCCACCATCGCTCTGCCCAGCTCGGGGCAGTCAGCCTGCAGGCAGCCATGCTCCATCCATGGCACAGCGACGTTCACCGCCATCCCCATCCTCCCTCTCCACAGTCCGCCTTGGCGTGGGCCCGGGCATCGGCCAAGTGCCTCAACTTCAACAGCATGCTGATCCTGCTGCCCGTCTGCCGCAACCTGCTCTCCTTCCTCCGCGGGACCTGCTCGGTGAGCGCCCCACAGGCAGCCCCGCTGCACTGCTGTCCTTGTCCCTACCCTGTCCCCATCCCAACCCTGCCATCCGTCCTTGCAGTGCTGCAGGAGGACGCTCCGCAAGCAGCTTGACCACAACCTTGCCTTCCACAAGCTGGTGGCCTACGCGCTGGCCTTGCTCACAGGTAGCGTCCCACTGCCCACCCTCTGAGCCCCTCTAAACGCCGTGGGGCGGAGGGCAGCGGGTGACTGCCTATCCCCTGCGCAGCCGTGCACACCATCGCCCACCTCTTCAACCTGGAGCGCTACAACCACAGCCAGCAGGCCACTGATGGTAGCCTGGCCGCCATCCTCTCCAAGATGCACCTGAACGGCAGCAACAAGTGGCTGAACCCCATCCACTCCAACCAGACGGTGAGTGCCGGTCAGCTGCCACCAGCTCCCTGCCCCGCGTCCCCCCTCACCCTGTCCCTCCTGCCACCCCTGCAGACCGTCGAGTACGTGGCCTTCACCACCATCCCGGGGCTGACGGGGGTCATCATCACGCTGGTGCTCATCCTCATGGTCACGTCCTCCACTGAGTTCATCCGTAGGAACTACTTTGAGGTCTTCTGGTACACACACCACCTCTTCATCATCTACTTCATCGGCCTCGTCATCCACGGCATCGCGTAAGGCTCCTCCTGAATGCTCCCAAAACAGCAGCTTGTCTCAGGGCAGGGAGTACAACGAGGGGCAATGGCCATCAATTGCTTTTGGGAGGTTGTGGTGGCCACAGCTGCCCCAGGAGGCCCTGGACGGGGTGCAGCAGGGCTGTCAGATCGCCACGCCTGGGGGTTTGCAGGCCTCAGCCCAAGGCCAGCTGGTCCTGTGCAGCCCATGGCCCGGGTGGGAGAGGGTCCTGTGCTCACCCTGCCTCCCCGCAGCGGGCTGGTGCGTGGGCAGACGGAGGAGAGCATGGAGAAGGTGCACCCACGGCGCTGCGCTGAGTTCCTGGTTCACAAGTACAAGGAGTGCCGGCACGATTGCTGCAAAGAACCCGAGTTTGGCAGCATCCCTGCAGAGGTAGGGCAGCAGTGGGATGGGAGCGGGGCTGTGGGGGTCTGGTCCCTTGTGTACTCCCATAGTGGGAGCGCGTGGCCCAGGATGCTTCAGTCCCATGCTCCCTTCCATCCCACAGTCCTGGAAGTGGGTTCTGGCCCCCGTCATCCTCTACGTCTTCGAGCGGATCCTGCGGGTCTGGCGTGCGCGGCAGAAGGTGGTTGTCACCAAGGTAGGTGGTGGAGTGACCGCGTGGAGGTGGGCAGGGGACACTGCCACAGCCGCCGCCCAGGTGACAGGGACAGGGGTTTTGGCACTTAGCCCTGCTGTCCGCCCCCCAGGTGGTCATGCACCCCGCCAAAGTGCTGGAGCTGCAGATGCAGAAGAAGGGCTTCCGCATGGAGGTGGGGCAGTACATCTTCGTCAACTGCCCCACCATCTCCTTCCTGGAGTGGCACCCCTTCACCCTCACCTCGGCGCCTGAGGAGGACTTCTTCTCCATCCACATCCGGGCGGCCGGGGACTGGACAGAGCGCGTCATTGACACCTTCCAGCAGCAGAAGCTGGAGATGCCCAGGTAGGCTGGGGAGCACCCCAGTGGAGCATCCCACGGGTTCAGGGAGGCTGTGCTTCTTACCCAGGCCCTCCCTTGGCCAGGATCGAGGTGGACGGCCCCTTTGGCACAGCCAGCGAAGACGTGTTCCTGTACGAGGTGGCCATGCTGGTGGGAGCGGGCATCGGCGTCACCCCCTTCGCCTCCATCCTGAAGTCCATCTGGTACAGGTTCCAGCACAATGACCAGACCCTCAAAACCAAGAAGGTACTGGGTGCCCACAGGACCAGCTGGTCCCAAACCATGGGTTTCTCCGTGCTCAGAAGCACTTCAGACTTCCCCATCCTAAGCATCACATGCTTCCCCCTGCTCCATCTTGAGCAATACTTCTTCCCTGCACCATTGCATCCCAGATCTACTTCTACTGGCTGTGCCGGGACACGGGTGCCTTCGCCTGGTTCAACGACCTGCTCGCCTCGCTGGAGCAGAAGATGGCCGAGTCCGGCAAGGCAGATTTCCTCACCTACCGGCTCTTCCTCACTGGCTGGGACACCAGCATCGTGAGTTGTCTGTGGGTGGGCACAGCTGCAAGGGGTTGGCAGTGGCTGTGGTCCTCACCCTCCTTGCTCTGCCCAGGCCAACAACGCAGCGCTCCACTTCGACACCGCCACGGACACAGTGACGGGCCTGAGGCACAAAACCATCTTTGGGCGGCCCAGGTGGGACATCGAGTTCTCAGCAGTGGCCACAGCCCATCCCAGGTGACATGCGGGGGGCTTGGGGTGCCGGTGCCAGGAGGCGTCCCCTCCTCCCCAGCACCCACAACCCCTCGCTGCATGCAGGTCCGTGGTTGGCGTGTTCCTGTGTGGGCCGGAGGCACTGGCAAAGGCCCTGCAGAAATCTTGTCACCAGCACTCCAGCCTGGATCCCAGAAAGGTCAAATTCTACTTCAACAAGGAGAACTTCTAAGCGGGACTGCAACCAGGGGAGAACAGACAGCCTGCTGCTCCCGCATCTCTTTTTGGAGCAAGTCTGCCTGGTGAGGGATGAGCACCAGCTGAAAAACACATGCAGCAAAAGCAGGCAAGACTGCAAGGTACTCCTGCATGAGGAGAAACTCTAGGTTCACAGACTGCTGCCTTCTTGACCTTACAAAGGGTCCTGGGAGGGGAACGAGCCCAGCACTCAGCACAGCCCCCGTGGGAAGCCAGAGGCGGGTGCTGCGGTGGTACTGGAGCAGCACAGAGGCTTGGACCAGCTGGAGGCAGGGGAGTACCCAGCAGGCTGGGCAGAACAGTGGGAAACGGACACGGCACCAGGGGCCAAATGCCCCTCCAGGTTTAAAACAGCTCTGTCCGTTAAATGGGAAATTAAACACGTTTTCCTTTGCAATAAAAGCCACAGGTGGTGATTCAGTCTGTGCGGGTATGAAGGGAGGCCATTGTTTGCCCCCCTTTACAGAACTGCAATAAAATGCAGTAAACCCTCTGGGGTGAAGTGTGGGACGCTGGCGGGCAGCCAGCCCTCTCCCTCCACAGAGGCTCACCACCACCAAAGAGCCAAGCTTGCACCGCCCACCAGGCACAAACCAGCACACAGGCAGACTGTAAACGCAAAGGCAACAAATTTTGCTCAAGCGTATGCAGAGAGGAGAAGAACCCTCCCATAGCAGGCAGGTGTGATAAGTGATACAGCAATCGGATACGGAGCCTTCTGCTCTTGTCAACGGGGACAGAAAGCTGAGCTCCCTGTGCTGCCCCAGGCGAGGGCACAGCCAGGCTGGCCTGCAGCAGGGCGCTCAGCTTGCACCATGGGGTGCCCACTGCTCTGTCCCCTGGCCCATGGGCTACCATCACCAGCCAGACGCCTGTGGACAGCCTGTTCGGTGGCCAGAGTCACTTTCCAGCAGGGAAATGGAGGAATGCAGCATCTTTGCTACAAAGACATACAAGCAGCCCCCAGGAAGGCAGATGGAAGTGTGACAGTCCCACACTGTGTCCTCAGACCAACGCTTGCTGCCTAAGCCCGGTCCCCCATCAGTCACCCCAGGCGACAATTTCAGCTTCCTACAGGCTGTTGTGCGAGTTCCTCCCACCGCGTGCTTCCCTTCCTCAGCCCACCACCCCGGGGTGCTTTCTACCATATTCCTAGTGAATGTGTAAGAAAGCCCAGCAGCAGCTTCTGCCCTATTGCTGGGAAAAGGGGAGGAACCTGACTGGTTCAGACTAGTCTGGAGCCAGGCCTGACTGTTCCCAGCAGCCCTCCCCCTGCCTCCACGAGGGACCATACAAGGCAGTCTGAGACACGGCTTTACTCAAACCCTCCTCCCACTTTATTTCAAACAACATAAAATATACACACAGAAAAAGAGACGAATGGGAGGGAAAATGTTGGGTGGCAAGGAGAAACCTCCCTAAATGCAGCATCAACTCAGACAACGGGAAGCAGCTCCCACAGAGCAGCTCTGTCTGTCCATCACACACCTGCCAGGCCTGCAAGAAGGAAAGGGAGGGGAGTGAGCCCTGGCACTGCCCCGTACTGAACAGCTGATTTACTGTGGGGGAGCAGGCACAGGGTTAAAGCCATCACCTGTCAGGGTGCCCCCGTGGATTTCTGGATTTGCTCCTTCAGAATAAGGATGCTTTGTCGTTGTTCCGGTGGCAGCATGGCGATCTGGTCCGCTGTCAGCTGCAGAACCTGCATGATCAGGGCTGCCTGTGGGGAGAAGAGAGAATCAGACAGTGTCTGCCTGAGGAGCCACGGGTTATCACAGCAAGAAGAGGGGTGCTGGAGGGACTGAGCTTCCTCCGCAGCAGGACCAGGGAGCTGACCAAGCTCTGAGCAGAGTAGGGTCGTGGCACGGCTGTCCTCTGCCATGGCAGGGCACACAGCGCACTGTTCCCAGCATCTCACCCCTCCCTGTCTGTCTGCTCACCTTCTCATGATCCTGGGGGGTGACCTGGCTCTGTCCAGGACTAAAGCCTCCAGGCTGACCAGCTCCCTGGACCCCTGTCCCAGGAATGCCTCCTCCTTGCATGCCTGCCCCTGCCATGTTAGGAACCTGCGGGCACAAGAGAGGGGACAAGGACTGAGAGATCTCTGGACTCAGCCATACAAATACAAGAACGTAAAGCAGGCTTTGTGCTTCTTGGAGGCACTGCTCTGCCTTCCACCTCCAGCTGTTGCAGGATATGATGCACACCCCTCAGCCAGCCCCAACCCACGAGAGACCATCAGTGCCCAGTCAGCCAAGCAGAGGTGTTATGGTACCTGGCGAGGCCCCTGTGGGCCACTGGCTCCCATATTAAGCGGTCCAGGACCCTGTATGCCACCAGGCATTGGGCCACGTGGGTTGGGACCAGGCCCTCGAGGCTCCAGGCCTCGGGGCTCCATGACCCTGGCCTCCATGGCCCTGGCTTCCAGCACTCGAGGCTCCAGGACCCGTGGCTCCATGCCCCTCGGCTCCAGGCCTCGCGCCTCCATCACCCGGGGCTCCAGCCCCCGTGGCTCCAATCCTCGCGGCTCCAGCCCTCGGGGATCTCTTCCAACTGCAGAGGAAGGAGAAGGCAAGCTGTAGAAGGGAGCAGTACTGCAGGGGCTGTGGGAGTGAGCCTGCTGCCTCTGTTGGGGAGCTAGGAAACACCAGGAAGGTGCAGGGCCAGGAGCAAAGGAGACATGCCTGGAAGAAGTCCCTTGCCCTGTGGGACTGTCCTCGTGCCTTTGGGTAATTTCACTGCCCAAACTCACTGTGTCTTGCATTGAGGCAGCAGGCTCCACTCTTACCCTCTGCATGCTTTAAGCCACCCGTTATTTCATGCCCCCTCTCTCACCTCGAGCATCCATTAAGGGCCCCCGTGGCTCTCCCATCAGTGGTCGGGGTTCTCCCATGGGTCCCCCCCTCATCTCATGGGGGGGGCCACGGCTGTCATGGCCAGGCATATGGTGCATAGGGCCTCCTTGGTGGGGCGGCCCTAGGTAACCTCTGAGGCAGAGAGACGAGGAGAGCAAAGCAGGAGGAGGAAAAAAAGCGAGAGAGTGTGAATCAGACGCTGGCTTGGCACGGTCTGGGCAGAGCGCTGGGATTGCCCCCGAAGTTGGGCGCAGGGAGGAGGGTGAGGCTCGCACAGGGATGAAGGCTGCCAGTCCCATGTCACAGGGCTGCTGCTATCACCCTGGGGATGCCCCATCCCCGGGGAAAGGCGGCTGGCCTCTGTGGTCAGCAGCACACAGGCCTCTGACCAGGCAGCAGTGACTCCCGGAAGGCTCATGCCATCCCTGTCCTCAGCAAGGCCACCCTCGGGCAGGGGACAGTGCGAAGGGCTCCTCTTCTTCCCTCTCCCCTCACCTGGGTTCCACATCTCCAGTGACTGAGAGCAGGGTCCCTCCACGAGGGTCATTCGGGGCATCTCCCAAAAGGCCTCGGGGTGGCGGGCCACTAGCAGGTAGAGGTCCACGCTGCATAGGGGCCCTCGGGTCTGGCATGGGCACTGCCAGGGAGACACACAAGAACTTGTGAGGATCTGCATGACCAGTGCTGTGCTGAGACTGTCCTCCAGTGCCCTCGGGGCTGGGATGTGGACGGCCTCTCTGCTCCCCGGCACAGGCGGGTGGGCCATGCCGACTGCCGGGGGAGCAGCCCCTCAGAAAAGGCTAGAGCCCCTTCCCTGGGTGCTCTTTTCATCCCTCTCTTTGCCTCTCTGGTTCTACCTCAGGCTGCTTACAGCATCAGGTGGCCAAACTGAGCGCAAGCGCCCCTTGGCAATCCCCAAGAGTGTGGGCATCAACAGCCTGCCGACTTGGGGCCAGGAGCAGAGCAAGACCTGGAAAGCTCCTGGCACCAGGTCGTCAAAGGGGGCTGGATCCAAGCAAAGACCCTCTCCAAGCAGGCTCTCTTTTCCACTGGTGACTCTCTGCATAGCACTGGGCTGTTCTCTTCTCCTGCCCCCGGAGGAAATCCTGCCTCTTCCTAAGGCTGCCAGGCTACAGGGAGTGATAACTAGTCCCCAGCCCTGAGCGCAGCAGGGTGACAGCTGCTCTCTGCACACTCCACAATGAGCTCCACGACAGTAGGGAGCGGGCAAGTGCCGGGATACCTTGAACGCGTTCGATAGACGCAGGCCTGGCAGGTCCCACGGGCGAGAGCTGCAGGGTCCCTGGGCAAGCAAGAGGAAAAGAGGGAGAAGAGCAGACACGTAAATAGTGTATGCACACATGCACGCAGCCTTGGGGATGGTGCTGCCTCGGCCTGCAGAATCACCTCCATTCCCTGGTGTCCCCCAGGACACCTAGTGAGAAGATGCTGCCTGCTGCTGGTCTGGCTATATCAGCCACTTCCACTGCCACCACCTCTGTCACCACAGGCATGGCAGCCAGCTCACACAGCGTGCCAGGCTGGGCACGGCCCTTCCCTTGCTCACCGTGTGAACACACAGGGAGGAGAATGAACTGTGCTGCAGGACGTCCTGCCAAGAGAATCAGCACGCTGCAAGGCCACTCTGCGCCCCACAGCAAGTCAGCTCCTGCCCCCGCCCACAGTCTCCCAGGGCACTCCCCAGCACCGGTTTTCTGTTTGCTCTCAGAACCTTCTGTGTATCGGCGAAACTGCCAGGAACTGCAGGACTGCTCTCAGGAAGATGGTGCCCACCCTAAGAAAAATGACAGTCAGCTACCCTTAAGATAACTGAGACTGGCGGACCTCAGAACAGGTTTGCTGCCCTTCTCATACAAGGCCTAAGATACAAATCTAAGCGAGAGAGGTGTTAGCTCCCTGCATGCCTCACTACTGGAAGAACAGGAACGCCTTGCCTGGGTTGCATTAACCACATACACAGCTCGATGGGGCAGCCACTCAGTGCTGAATGGTAAGGAATCCGGCTCCAGGGCTGGGCCGTACAGACCGTGCCTGCAGGGGGAGGGAGGGCCAAGCAACCTCACTGCAGAACTCCCTGCCAAGCCTTGCACTCACTACTGCAAGCAAAAGCAAAGTCCCAGCTCCCTCTGCTGGGCACGGCACAGACAGCACAGGGAGACACGGGCAAACACCGCACCCAGGCAGCGAAGGAGCAGGACAGGGCTGGAGAAAGGCAAGCTCTGCCTGCCTGCACAAGCACAGGAACAGACGTGGGCTCACAGAGATGGAAAACACAGGCGCATCCTGCCCAGTGGGGCTCCGTGGGGACTGGCAGCTCTCCTGACTTCCAGGATGCATCTGCTCAACACAGTGCAGAATCAGCTGGGAGCAAACTGGTGCGTGGGCTGGAGCCCTGGAGGCAGGAGAGCTGTTACCACAGCCTGGTGCCTAAGCGAACAAACCCGGACGTGGCCCAGCGCTACAGGAGCTGCCCCATCTCCAGACCCAGTGGCAGCAAGGCTGCAGGTAGCTGGCGGGGGCTCTCCTGGTGCAGCACTGCTCAGAACCTGAGGCCTGGGCCCCTGCTGGAGCAAGGCTCACATGACACACGGCATTAACTTAACCTCTGCTTTACCTTGTCCGCGCTCCAAGGGCACAGGTCCTCCTCCAGGCATCCCAACCTGGGGCTGCAAACCACCTGAGGGGGAAAGGGCAGAGGTCAGATCCCTTCCCAGTTGTCCCTGTAAAACCGACACACTCCTTTGGCCCCAAATACCTACCCCTCCCCTGCCCCAGCTCCTGGGGTAACATCTGGAGATTTATTTTCTTGGTATTGGTTGCCCACAGAGATAAGCCAACTTTCTGAACTGCCACTGGCAGCAGCCACAACCATGACCCACAGCACAGAGCACAAGTGCTCTCATGGGGCCAAGCCCAAGTTCTGGGAAGGTACCGTGGGGTTGCCTGCAGGACCCATGCACCCAGGGCAGTCTGGGCACTGTTCAGCCAAAACCCATACACTCACCTCCTGGAGCCATGGGGCCAGGGCCGGGGCCCTGCACAGCGGCTGCCATCTGTCCCGGGGCTGGCACTCCTCCCTGCATAGGCGGCTGCATCAGAGGGGGAGCGCCGTTAACGTGCATGCCACCCTGCCAGGAGAGAAAACAGACCTCAGCAAAGCCCTGTCAGCCAGGCACACGCAGCCCAGCTAGGAAAGCTGGTGCTGGTAATACCCATCACCCCCCTGCAGGGTAAGTGTGTCCCATAGGCTCTTACTATGGGCTGCGGCTGGGATGATGGAGTGTTCTGCGGGTTCAGCTGGGCATTTGGCCCTGGCCCAGGTCCTGGTCCTGGCCCGGGTCCTGGCACTGCCTGCTGGTTGCCTGGGATCAGAGGAGGAACACTGGTCTGGCGATGTAGGATTTTCTAGGAGCAAAAGGAGAAAGGAGCTCTCTTCCACTCCTCCCTCTGCAACAGGCTGCCACCAACATCCTACCAGCCCCAGACAAGGCAGTGAGGGACAAACCAGTGCTATCTCCGGGTCGACGATCCTCATTACCACCTGGGCCTGCAGCAGGGCGTAAGCCAGCTGGGGGTTCTGCAGCAGCATGTTCCTGGCTTCCTGGGGGCTGTTCTGGACACACAGCTGAGAACACACACACAGATCAGAGCTCTGGCAAGGCTGCCAGGGCATGGGCAGCTGCGATGGACAGTGCTGAGCTCATGTAGAGAGCAAGGAGCACAGCCCTCTGCTTCACTCACCTTCATCTGCTTCATCAGCTCAAACATCTGCTCGGGTGGCAGGCTGGCCACTGCTCGGCTGATGGACTCTGGGGCATCTTCAGGATTGACAGGGTCCCCATAGGGTGACTCTATGATGGGTGCACCCGTGCCCAAGCCTGTAAGAGAGTTTCTGATATAGGCTGTGACCTCGGAAGGCTGTGTGAGCTGGCTGTTTATAACTGGCTGCTCATCAGAAGGGAAGTGCCATGCCATAAGGGGAGGCAGCAAAACCAGGGAGATCATGAAGGAGAGACAAAACACGGCTCAGCCCACGTCCCCCTCTGCAAAGCTGCTTGCTGGGCCACTTGGAGCAGGTCAGCTCCACTGGATCCCCAAATCGCCAGCTTCACAGAGCAGGCACGCGCTGCACCGCCAGGAAGGCCAGACCCAGCATGCCATCAGCCTTCTCCGCCACACAACTCGGACTCACTCTTCAGCTCCTCCTTGTTCTTCTCGCTGGCCGCGTTGTCGACACGCAGGGCCCTCCCGCTGAACTCGCGCCCGTTCAGGTTCCGCATGGCACTGAGGGCCGTCTCCTGGTCTTGGTACTCGCAGAAGCCATATCCCTTCGGCTTCCCTGTCTCCCTGTCATACACCAACCTGCGCAGTGGGGAGAGAGACATTGCCACTAAGGGCAGAACAGCGCGTAATGCCTGCAGCTCCCTGTCACCCGGGAGCCAAGAAAACATCCCTGCAGGGCCCGCTGGACGCTCCTGCTCTGCACCCCCAGCTCTCCGCGGAGCACGACCAGGACGCAGCAAGGCAGCTGCCTCCAGCCCGGGGCAGGTCGAGGAAGCGGTGTGCCCGCATTCACGCTGCGGCGCTCAGGCTCTGCACCTCCAGGAGGCCTCGGCACACAGCAAGGCGCCCACAGCACAGCTGCAGCGTCTCGCGCACCCTCCAAACCCACGCTGGCGTCAGCACCCTGCCAGCAGCCGCACAGGCCCAGGCGTCGCTTCACCCAGCCCCGCTCCGCTGGGGATCCAGGCACGGCAGAGGCCGGGCCAGCAGAGGGGACAACCGAGCTGCTCTCACCTAAAGCTCACCACAGGCCCGACTTCGGAGAAAATATCCTTCAGCTGCTCCTCTGTGGCTTCGTACGGGATGTTCCCCACTGCGAGGGAGAGAGAGAGAAGGCGGCGGTCAGCCCGCGGCACGAGGGCCCGGCAGCCGCAGGGCCGCGCTCCGGGACGCCGCGGGAAGGGCT
>VXAV01010166.1:20295-38846 GCA_013399715.1 Alectura lathami | reverse complement strand
CCCCCGTCCCCTAGTGCCCCCCGTCTCTTAGGGCCGCCCGTCCATGCCCTCACAGCCCGCGTTCCCCCGTGGCCCCTCACAAGCCCGATGCCCCCGTGTCCCGCGCGTGGGTGCCGCGTTCCCGTTGGCCGTCGGTGTTCCCTGGTCCTTCGGGATGGCCGCGAGGGATGCGGGTGGCACCATCCCGGCCCTGGCCACGGAGCCGCGCTTCGCCCAGCGGCTGAGGTGAGCGTGGCGGGGGAGAAGGTGGGGGACCGTGCGGCCGCTCGGAGCGGCCCCGTGGCCTCCTGTCGCAGCCGGGGCCACGGAGGCTGCAGGGGGAAGAAGTGCCTGAGGTGGCCCCATGGCCTTGCAGGCGGTGCTTGGAAGAGGAGCAGCTCCTGGATGCTCGTTACCGGCTGCAGAAGGTGCCGGGGGGTGACGTGGCCCTGCCGGTGCTGGAGGGGAAGGCAGCGGAGCAGTGGCTGCAGGAGAGCGGGCCGCGGGGGCTGCCCTGCCGGCTGCTGCGCGTCCAGGTGGGCACAGTGCTGCTCTGCCTTGCCGCCCAGGCGTGGGCTCAGGCTGGTGGCCTCGTTCACCACGTCCCTCCCGCAGGACCCCATCCCCTCCAAGGCAGCCAGCGTGCGGCCACCAGCCCAGAAGCTACGTAGCGAGCTGCGGCGGCTGGTGCTGGGCCTGGGAGAGAGCTGGTCGGAGGAGCTGGAGCGCGACGTGCCCCGCGCCTGGCAGCGGCATGGAGACCTGGTCTTGCTGAGTGAGGACAGCTTCAGCGCTGCGCTGTGGACAAAGCTGGGTAAGGGGAGCGGAGCCTGCTCGCATAGCTTGCTGCCCAGGGAGCTGCTGGCCTCCCGCAGCGCTCCCAGCATGGCTGCGTTGTAGGCCCAGCGCTCTGGGAGACAGTCGCCTCGGCTCTGGGTGCCCAGCGCCTGGCCAGGCGAGGACGGGTGTTGCCCGGCGGGATGCGGTCCCCCAGTGTCACCCTGCTGCTGGGCCAGGACGGCTGGGTGGAGCACGTGGACAATGGCATTAGGTAGGCAGGAGTGGCGGTGTGGGGCATGACTCTTGCTTCAGCCCGGGTAAGGGGCTGCTCTCACCAGGCTGGTGGTGTCCCCTAGGTACACATTCGACGTGACCAAGTGCATGTTCTCCCCAGGCAATATCACGGAGAAGCTGCGGGTGGCTTCAATGCAGTGCTCCGGGGAGGTCCTGGTGGATCTCTATGCAGGTAACAGCCCTCAGGGGTGGCGGAGGGGGTCTGCAGGGCAAGCTGGCAGAGGCTAGCAGGCAGAGAGCAGTGACGCAGGTACTGATGGCATCCAGATGGACATCAAACAGTGCTGATTCCGGACTGAAAAATTACCTGGGTTGGAAAAATATCCTGGAATCTGGCTGAGAGCCCCTGCCCCATCTGGAAGCCCTCAGCTCACCTGGCGCTGCTGTCCCTCCCATGACCCAGTTGTATTTGGACGTTTAGGATGACCTTGCGCTCAGGCTCTGCAGAGCACTGCTCTGTAGTTAGTGCTGGTCACAGGAACCGTTTGGATCCAGGGGAAAGATTTACCCTCTTTATGAACCTGGATGCTGTTTTGAAAAGCTCCCATTGATGTCCTGACCATACTGAGTGTGATGTGCTTCTATGACAAGGCGGTGCTAACTGATGGGTGCAGCTGCTGTGAGCACGCCTGTGCTGTGAGGTGACTGGTAACGTTGTGTCAGGCTTCTGCACATGAAGAACTTTGTTTTGTACTTAGGGATGTCAGAGTTTCCAGCTTGTGCCACGCAGAAAGGATGTGGCGCTCACAAAACTGCTTTTCATTAATTAAAATAAACAGAAATCTTGACACCTCTGTGCAGACTGGAAGCAGAGCAGGATGGGACAGGTCTTGAACTAGTTGGTGAGGACTGACCATAAAATAAACTCCTCTGTAAACAGTTTTCAAGATGAATTTTACTTTTATGGGGTGAGGGCGCAGAAGTCCATTTTGCAGACATTCCCCTGGTGTCTGGGGTTGTTCTAACCCAGAGCAAAGCACATGCATGGAGCTGGAGTGGTATCCCCAGGGGATACCTGCACCCTGCCCTCCGCTGCTGCCACCTCCTCTGCCCACAGGGATCGGCTATTTCACGCTGCCATACTTGGTTCACGCAGCGGCCGCATTCGTCCACGCCTGTGAGTGGAATCAGCACGCCGTGGAGGCCCTGCGGAGGAACCTGGCACTGAACGGCGTGCAGGACCGCTGCCAGATCCACCACGGGGACAGCAGGCAGGTGGGCAGCACCCCCAGACATGGCACTGTCCCCTTGTGCGGCCCTTGCTCACTGTCCTTCTCCTCCCAGCTGCAGCTGCGGGACGTGGCCGACCGGGTGAACCTGGGGCTGATCCCCAGCTCCGAGGAGGGCTGGCCTGTGGCCTGCCGCGTCCTGAAGAAGGGCGCAGGAGGAGTTCTGCACATCCACCACAATGTGGAGTCTCTCCCTCCACCAGCCCGCCTGCAGCCTCCAGTTCCAAGGGATGAGCAGAGACCTCCAGAGGAATCCAGCTCTGGTGAGCAGGAGGACGGGGAGGGGGAGTGCCAGAGCTGTGAGGAGATGGAGAGTGGTGGGAAGGAGATGCCAGCAGCCAGGGTCAGGCTGGAGTGGCAGAGGTGGGCTGAAGCCGCTGCAGCACGGATACGGGGAATGCTGGCAGAACTGCACAGCCAGCCGTGGCGGACCAGCATCCTGCACATTGAGGCAGTGAAATCCTACGCACCCCACGTGCATCATGTCGTGCTGGACCTCGAGTGCCGTCCGACGCTGCCTGCCTAGCTGGGCGTGAGACCCCAGAGTGGCTTGAGGTCTGGATTCTGCCGGTCTGGATGTGTTTTACATCCCTTGTTCCCAGGTGGCAGCACTGCCCCGCAGCGAGCTGGGCCTCTGCCATCCCTGCGCCCTGCCCAGGACAGCCCAGGCTGCTGTGCAAGGGGGCTGCGCTTGGCCGAGCTGCACAGGAACTGTGCGATGGCTGAGGATGGGGCTGAGGGTGCCCCAAGGCTGAGCTCTGCCTGCTGCTGCTCAGCACAGGGACATTGCACTGCATCTGCCTTGGACACATGCTGGCACTTTCAGCCCCATTTTCACATGGAAGAGAGCTGCAGGGCCAAACAAACCTCAGCATTTGTGCTGGGCTTTGTTTCAGTGCATCAGGTGCAGGCTTTATTCTTATCTTTAACAGCATGCTTTTTTTTTTTTTTTTTTTTTTTTTTTTAAATACTGAAAATGTGTCTGTTCATCTCAGTTTCTTCTCACCTTTTTGCAGAAATAAAGATGTTTCCCACCTCTCTAGCTGGTGTCCAGTTAACACGCTGACATCGGTGCAAGCGTGGGGTCCTGCCTGATGCGGCTGGGTCCCAGGGAGAGGCTGGGAGAGCAAAACCTCTGCTTGAGCCCTCTGCCCTCACTTCTGCAGGCAAGCCCAAAGCCCTCTCACCCGAGCATTGTGCACATGGCCCTGTCTCAGTGGGAACCCTCCAGGTGAGGGAGCTGAACAGATATGGATAGCTCAGAGGAAGCACGGTGACATGGATGTGTCCCTGTTGGTACAGACAGCGCCTGGCACGGGCCAAGGGGACTGAGCAGTGAGGAACAGGGCAGAAAGACACTCTTCATCCTCGGTTTTTGGGCTGGCTCGTTGGTCCCCCGCGCCGGTCCCCTAACAGTGCCGGTGCCAATGGGCTTAGTGGGAGAGTCTGTGTGCTCTTTGGGAGGAGCTGCCTTCCCCGATAGCGCTGCGGGAAGGCACCCCGGAGCTCCAGGCATGGCTGCGTCCGGGGTCGGGACCGCTGTTTGCGGGCAGCCTCATAAACCCGTGTGTCAATACCGCCGGGGCGGGCCGGTACGAGGGCTGAAGAGCAGCTGCCTGCGGGGGAAGGGAGCAGCNGCAGGTAACCGGGGCTCTCGGGGCTGCCTGGGGTTTGTGCTGGGGCCAGGGGGGCTCGCAGCTACCGGTCCCTTCGTGCTGTCTGGCCCAGAGGCGCCTGCACCCCTGGGGGGCTGGGGGGCTGAGGGCGGGCAAGCAGCGGGAGCTGCCCCCGGTGAGCCTCCGCCTGTCCCGGTGCCGGGTGTCCCGGTCGCTTGCGCGGCTTGGGGCTGGGTGCAGGTGACGGGCCGTGTCCGTATGTCCGGCAGCACCGAGCTCGCACCCGGCCGGGTTTGCTCGGCCGTGCACAGCAGTTGTCATGGCTCTGCTCCGACTCCAGGGCTTTCCCAAGTACGCGGCAGCGCTGTGTAGGCTCGTGAAGGCACTTGAAGCCGCTGAGAAGACAAACAGAGGGTTGATCAGCAGAGCTGGGCAGTGCGTGTCCCGGGGAGACGCTGGCAGGCGGGGACTCAGGCACTTTGTGCCCGAATCGAGAGGCTTATCGGCAGTGAGGCTTTATTTACAGTGTGACAGCATTGTCTACGCTGGCAGCGAGTCCCCGCTTTGCTTTTGCTTTGTGGTTAAATTTCAGTCTTCCTGTTCCCACCCCTGAATTCCCTCCTGTAAGAAGGCTGTGGCTAGGGTCTGCTCCACTGGAGCCCTCCCGTCGCTGCCTCCCGTAGCCCTGCCCTGGCAGCAGCTCCAGAGCCGCAGCAATGGTGCGGTGGCCCTGCAGACAGGAAGGTCCCTCCCAGGCGGCGTCAGGAGTGGAAACTTTCCGCTGCGGAAAGCCAAGGGAGCAGCGAATGTCCCCTGGCCGGCGGGGCTCTCGCCGCAGCACGGCGCAGCCGGCTGTCCCGGTGCCGGGTGGTGCCGGCTGCGTGCAGACCAGCAGAACCGGTGCCGCCGGCCAGGGGCGCTTGGAGGTGAGCTGGGAGCAGAAGGTGCCCTGCCCTGCCCTGCCCTACATGCGGGCTGCGAGCCTGCCAGAGCGCGGCTCTGCTCGGCATCTGGATGGGGCTGGAGCTTACCCCTCTGTGGTCAGCTCCCATTTCTGCAGCTGCTGTCCCTGCACTTCCACACTCTGGCCGTTTTGCTCGGGGAAAGTGGGGATAAGCAGCTTATTGCACCGCTGGTGCGCATCAGAGCTGCCACGCTCTGTCCTCCTGCCAGGCCCTGGGTGTAGGGAGCAGGCAGCAATCACACGGGAGCTGGCAGAGGTAACTGGGGCAGCGTGCTGGATAAAGGCCTGAGAGCTGTGCCTGGGGAGGCAGCGTGCCCTGGGCAGGGCTGGTGGGAGGCTGGCAGGGCCTGGAGCACCAGCTGTGCCGAGTGGGAGCGGGATGTGGGCTGGAGGCGGCATCGCGGGACAGGGGTGTGGGCTGGCTTGGGGACCTCAGCGTGGTGCAGTGATCCAGGGATGGCAGTGAGTCCTGCCCGGGGTCTGGGCAGGGAATGGTGCAGGTCTGTAACTCCGTGACGTGGCTTGCTTGCTCCCAGCACAGACGCATCCAGTTACTTCGGGTGAGGGTGATGTCGGACGCAGTGGATCTCTCCTTCCTGTCGGATGCCGAGAAGGATCTGATCCTGCAGGTCCTGCAGCGTGATGAGGAGCTCCGCAAAGCAGAGGAGAGGAGAATCAGGTGTGGCCAGCACTGGCCGGGCGCTGGCTCCCTGGGTGTGCTCAGGAGAGCTGGGGCGGTGGTGGGGCTGGGAGCTTTGCGCTGGGCTGGGGCTCTGACTGTTCCCGGTGTTGGGCTCCGAGCAGGCGCCTGAAGAACGAGCTGCTGGAGATCCGGCGCAAGGGGGCCAAGCGGAGCAGCCAGCGCTACAGCGAGCGGACATGCGCCCGCTGCCAGCAGAGCCTGGGCCGCGTCAGCCCCAAGGCCAACACCTGCCGGGGCTGCAACCACTTGGTGTGCCGGGACTGCCGCTCCTACAGCCCCAACGGCTCCTGGCGCTGCAAAGTCTGCACCAAGGAGGCGTGAGTACATGGGGTCTGGGGCCGAGCAGCATGGACCTTCTGCATGCTCCTCTGTCCCCTTCCTCCTGGTGGTCGTCCCAGATTGATGCCCCGTGGCCACCCTTCCAGTCTAGCCCTGGGCTCTCAGCCCCGTGGCTGGGTGATGAAGAACTGCCCCTCTGCCCTGCAGGGAGCTGAAGAAGGCGACGGGGGACTGGTTCTATGACCAGAGGGTCAATCGCTTCGCCAGCAGGCTGGGCAGCGACATTGTGCGGCTGTCTCTGCGGCACAAGTCTGCAGGTAGGGCTGCTGGTCTGGAGGTGCTGCGTCAATCTCTCCTCCCACAGCCTGGGGCAAGGTGGCCCTGTCCCTCCTGGATGCTCCAGCTTTCCCTGGGCTTCCTTGCTGGGCTGTGCCCCTCCTGAGTCCTCTCTGCTTTCAGCCAGCAAGAGGGAGACAGTGGGACAAACCCTTCTGCAGAAAGCACAGCTTGGCGATCCCAAGGGCTCCTCCACTGGCCGGCAGAAGAGCCCCCCGGTGTCCCAGAAAGCACCCAGGTGAGTGTGACCCTGTCTTTGCGGAGGGGGTCACCAACAGCCCATCTGGATGCAGGGTATGGGAGAGAGGCTGCCATGCTGCTTTGATCACCTCACCAAACAGGACTTGCTTGTGGTTTTGTCTGCCTGCAGTTTGTGTCCTGATGCCTCAGATGCTCGGGATGGCAAGAGTGACACAGAGTCCATGGAACATGTGAGCCTGGATGGCTACAGACCTGGTCCTAGTCCTGGGGGGGGCAGGTAAGGGAAGGCTGGGGCAGATTGTCTGTGCAGTGCTGGCCTGGCAGAGAGTGAGGACCTTCATCTGAGGCTGGTTTTGTCTGTTTGCTGCCTTCGTCTAGCGAGGAGACGCTGGCTTTTCTTGCCAGGCTGAAACCTCATACTGGCAGGTCCTCTGCTCCCTGAGCTGCTCCAGGCTTGTTCATATAGTTCCTTGGAGCTTGCAGTGAGAGCGACTCCCGGCCAAAAGCTGGTTTCCTGCTGTGCTGCTCTTGGCTGAGGTGCCAGCCTGAGACAGACCTTTTTCTGTGTCCTCTGCAGAAGGAACTCTCTGGACAAAGCTGCCACTATCAAAGAGGGAAAGCAGGTTGCTGCACCAGCAGGACCCACGGCGGCCAGCCTGACGCTCCCTCTCCCCTCCAGAAATGTGCTTTCCGCCTCCAATGGACGGGTGTGTGCTGCTGCTCCACCGGGGCTCAAGGCTGGGAGCCCCCTGGAGCCCCTCTGCCCTGCTCTGAATGGGGCTTCTGCTTCCTAGGAGGCTCTTGTGGGCAGCCGAAGTAGCGTGCTGGTGGACGATCGTGAGGCCATATTCAAGAAGAACACCCGGAGGGTGGTGAGACCTGCGGGTGAGCGCTGGGTTTCCTGGCACCAGGGTGGGCAGCCAGTCCTTGTTGGTCTGTGCTGTGACAGAGCAGCCGGGCTCTGCTAATCCTGCAACCGCCCATGCAGACTACACCAAGTCAGTGATTGACCTGCGCCCAGAAGACTTCGTGGGTGAAGGTGCCTCTCTGGGAGACAGGAGCAAGTCAGTGCCCGGCCTCACCACGGAGCTGGTGAGACCCTTGGTTGTGCTGGAGCTGGCTGTGCCCGTGCCGCCCCGTGCTTCTGGTGCAAGCAGCTTCCCTCTCGTTGCAGGATGAGGAGGAGGAGGACATCGACAACCTGGTAGAGATCCATCGGCAGCGGGTGGCCCGGGGCAGCATGCGCAGCGGCACTTCCTCGGTGAGTTCCATGGCTTGGCCATGCTGTAGGAATCACGGAGAAGGACAGCGCTGGCTGGCTGCTCCCTGGGCACAGGAGTTTTGTCCCTTTGATCAGAAATAAACTACAGAGGCCCAGCTGTTTTCCAGTGAGCCTGTGTATTGGTAGAAGCACCTGGTGACCATCCCCAGCCAGGAAGGGCTGGCTAAGAGGGATTGTGTAGGGGGAGCACCGGGAACAGCCTTGCTGAAGACAAACTGGATGGTGAGGCTGCCCAGCTTAGGCCAGCTGTGTCTTTCAGAACACGCTGGGGAGCATGGTCAGCATCTACAGTGAGGCTGGTGACTTTGGGAACATTGCAGTCACTGGGGGAATCTCCTTCTCGCTGAGCTACGAGCAGAAGACACAGACCTTGTTCATCCACGTGAAGGAGTGTCGGCAGCTGGCCTACGGGGACGAGGCAAAGAAGCGCTCCAATCCGTGAGTGCTGGGAAGGGAATGGTGGCAGCAGGCAGGGAGGGACAGGCTGGTGGCACCGTGTGGACCAGTGATGCTCAGCAGGCTGTGGGGTGCTCACAAGAGGTGGGAGTTGTAACTGGGGGGGCTTAGTGGGGCACTGGGTCTGGGGCTATCCACAGGGGCTTGAACTCTTCCTGCTCCTCCCTTCAGGTACGTGAAGACCTACCTCCTGCCTGACAAATCCCGGCAAGGGAAGCGCAAGACGACCATCAAGCGCAACACCATAAACCCGCTGTACAACGAGCTGCTGAAGGTGAGCGGGGATGGGCTGGGGCAGCCAGCTCCCCTCTGCCTGTGGCTCAGCAGGTGCCTAGCCCCTGGGGATGCTGCTCCAACAGCAGCACAACAGGGCATTCTGCCCTGCCGAGGTTCTGCTTTCCCCTCCCTGCCCTGAGGGAATGGGCTCCAAGCCCTGAGCTGGAGGCTCAGTGAGGGCCCCACATCCAGACATTGCGCCCTGAAAGCTGGAAAAACCCATTTCCAGACTGGGTCACTGCTGTGATAGCACTGTAGTGTCAAGCCCTTGGGTGCCATGGAGGCGTGGCTGAAGATGTGTCTGTCACAGCCTGTTTTCCTGGCTCTTGTGCCACACTCCAGGGCAGGGGCCTTCTGCTTATCCAAGGCGGTTGCTTTCCCTTGGAAGAAGGCTCCTTGTGGCACTGCCGCTGGAGGGCAGCACGGCTGTGGAGGCAGAGATAAGGCAGAAGCACTCGGTGAAGCCCATAGTGCTCCTGCTCCCTGCTGCAGCTGGCACGGGCAGTGGGAAGTGCTGGCCTCTGTCCCCAAGCCCTGCTGTACGGTGGCTGTGAGTCCCGATGCCCTCTGATGGGACAGAAGTGGGAACTGGAAAGTGTGGTTTCATTTACGGGCTCCTGTGGCTCAGGTTGCCACAGCCTCAGGTTTGCTGAGGTCTTGTGCTCTGACCGCCCGAGGCTCGGCGGGCTGGCACAGCTTCCCTTGTGGTGGGAAGAAGCAGGGTGGCCGAGTGCCATGAGCCCTGGATGCGCTCCGAGGGTGGCTCACCTGCTGAGCACACGCTCCTGCAACAGCACTGGAGCTCAGCACAGCCGTGGGGGCTGCCACCAGCTCATCTTTTTCCTGCCTCTCTTCCCAGTACGAGATTAACAAATCCCTCCTGCTTGCGAGGACGCTGCAGTTCTCGGTCTGGCACCACGATCGCTTTGGCCGGAACACGTTCCTGGGGGAGGCGGAGATCCCCATGGACTCCTGGAACTTCGACAGCCACCCGGAGGAGTTTCTGCCCCTGCACGGCAAGGTACTGGCCTGCTGCCCCAGCCTGCCGTGGCCCTCACGCATCACTCATGCCTGCAAAGGGGCGCAGACGTTCTGATGGAGCTTGTGCCAAAACAGGTCTTGTGCCCAGATCAGCACTGTCACAGTAAAAAGGCAGATCTAGGCTTGACCCAGTTTCCCTTT
Source organism: Alectura lathami (assembly GCA_013399715.1). Lineage (NCBI taxonomy): Eukaryota > Metazoa > Chordata > Aves > Galliformes > Megapodiidae > Alectura > Alectura lathami. The sequence continues at coordinate 29,269 of VXAV01010166.1, read as the reverse complement.
TCCTCAGTATATTGCCTGTGTGAGGCAGTGGGATGTGCCTCTGCCCAGTCAGGGATTTTCATTCTATTTGCTTGATTACTCCAAGACTGCAGCTCTTCCTGTCTCCCTGCTCCAATAAGGAGGAATGGGAGCCAACTTCAGGGAAACAAATAGGGGAAATTGGACGCGACATCCTGTTGAGGGCTGCAGAACAGCACAGCGAGAGGATGTTGTGCAGCTGGATGGCAACAGCAGATGCTTCTGCTGCTTGACTTATTCAGGAGTCTGGTTCTCTTGATGAGCTCCTGCTGCAGACTCAGCCTTTTGCATTGCTGGGGCTCGAGCCTGTGGCTGCTGAGCTAAATGGGATTTCCTAAGGAATGTGGTTAAGGAAAAGTACCAGCCCAAAGGAGCTTCTGGGCTGGTTACTGCTGGAGAGAGCCTGGCTGAGCCATCTCTAGCAGAAACCAGGGCTTTTGGCCAAGTGTGGGTAACGGCTGTGTGCAGACCAGGCTGTTGCTGTGCCTGCTTTGGCTTCTCCAGCAGTGCTGTGATTACCTGGCCATTGCCTCTCTGCAGACTGTTGCGGACGCTGCTGGCCTCCACCAGTACAAGGGGGAGCTGGTTGTCTCCATGAAGTACATCCCATCTTCCAAGCACCCTGGGGCTGGGAATGGCAGGAAGGGTGAGTGCTGGAGCTCCAACAGCTCCATGTAGCCTGAGTTTATTCACTGCCCTCTGCAGACATGCTGGAAATTCCCAGGAGGGAAGCAGTGGTGAAAATTGATTAAATCTTGCTATGTTTTTTTTTTTTTTTTTTTCCTCAGGCAAAACAGGTGAAGGCGGTGAGCTCCAGGTCTGGATCAAAGAGGCCAAGAACCTCACAGCTGCCAAATCGGGAGGCACATCAGACAGCTTTGTGAAGGGGTGAGCATGGGTACTGGACTGGGAGGCTAAGAAAGATGGCAGTGAAAGCTCTGTGCTCCCTGTGTGCATCCCCTGGCACTTCTTGAAGCTGGAGATGTGGGGGAGGGAAGCATCCTGCATTTGCACCCTGAAAGCCACTGTCCGCACATCTCTTATTAGCGAAGAGTTCTTAGTAGCAAACGCTTCCGTGGGTTTTGGCCAGCTGAGAGGAGCTGCTGGGGGACAGTGAAGTCTGTGGCCTGTTGCTCATGGTTGGAGGCTGCGCAGAGGGGTCCCCTGAGCTGGGGAGGTGGCTGTGCTCTTCCTGCAGGCCTGGCCCTTCTCCCAGGCTTGCAGGGCCATGAGCCAGGACTGGCTCTTTGAGGAGCTGCCATCAAATTGTCTTCCTAGAGGTCACCGGGCAGCTGTGACTTGGGCTGTTCTGGGGTGAGAGGGTTGGTCCTTGGTGTCTCCTGTGCTCATACTGCTTGCTGAGCTGCTTTTCAGGAGATGGGGACACCCAGCTCCTTCCAGACCATGTCCCATCTTCTCAGACCATTTGGGGAGAGGTGGGATCCAAGTCCTCTGGTGCTGAGGCGGACATCAGTCCAAGCCACCTCGGCTTCTAGGGGAGAAGGCAGCTTAATGCGTGTTGCTAACTCCAGTGGGGCTGCTTCCCCCAGCTACCTCCTGCCACATAAAAACAAGGCCTCCAAGAGGAAGACGCCCGTGGTGAAGAAGACCCTGAACCCTCACTACAACCACACCTTTGTCTACAACGGCATCAACCCTGAGGACCTGCAGCACATCTGCCTGGAACTGACCGTCTGGGACCGGGAGCCTCTGTCCAGCAACGACTTCCTTGGAGGCGTCCGCCTGGGTGTGGGCAATGGTGAGCAGCCCTGGGGCTGAGGAGCTGCCATCTGCAGGGGGTGTGGGGCTGAGGCAGGCTGCTGTTGTGGTGGGGGAGGCCCCATGTGGCCTCTCAAACCCCTGGGACAAGTGCTTTTGCCTGTGGCTGCCTCTATGCTGCAGGAGTGCCGCTCCTGTGCGGGGGCTGGCTGTGAATTGTGCCTGTCTCCTTTCTCCAAGGCATGAGCAACGGGCAGGCCGTGGACTGGATGGACTCCACGGGCGAGGAGCTGAACCTGTGGCAGAAGATGCGCCAGTATCCAGGCTCGTGGGCGGAGGGGACGCTCCAGCTCCGCTCCACCATGGCTCGGCTGAGGCCCTAGGCAGCAGCACAGGCACCAAGATCACCCTGGGGCATGCAGAGCTGCTCTGGAGCTGCACTCACAGCATGGCCAGATGAGTGCCAAACTTTATTTTTTTGCCTATATTTCAATAAACATGACTCTTCTCTAAACAGGCTTGGGCAGAAAGTCTTCTTGACCTAACTTCTCTTAAAGGGTTTTCCTTTTTTCTTAGGAAAACCAAATTTGGACCAAATTTAAGGCTGAACTTGACTCCTGGGACCTCCCTTCTTTTCCCGGAGGCACAGTGCTTTGAAATGCAGCTGGGGCTTTTTTTTCCCTCTCTTTTTCTTCCTCCCACCCTCCCTGTTTCACAATCTGCTCCCTTGTTGTCTCCTCTACCCTCCTACTGAAGTATGGTGCTGGCTCTGGGACTCTGCGGTAGGGAACAGATCCGAGCCCCAGCTGTTGGGCTATGGGGAGCAGCGGTGAGGCCATGCTGGAAGAGACAGCACTGAATTTTTCTACAAATTTATTAATTTCAAGTTAATATTCTACTGCCAAAACAGTTCCCAGGAAGGGTGCCACATTGCTGGGTGGAAGGAGAAGCAAGTGGTAGGGTGCAGATTATGAGCCGCTGTGCTCTGGATGTCTGTTACTGCCATTGCTGAGCATGGGGCATTTTGCTTCTAATGAAGGCTTTCTGCTGGCTCTGGCAGGACCCTGGCATCAGTGTCTGACCGGCAGGGCTGAGACCAGGCAGGGTGTGGGTTTAAGTTGTGTATGGGGTGAGGACGGCCACAATGAGGGTGAAGCTGCTGCAAAAGAGGCATTTGTAATGTCGCCCTGCCTGCTGTCCCATCCCTTTTCTGCTCTGGGAGCTTTCACAGGATCTGGAGCACTCACTTGGCTGTTGTCTCTCCTCCTGTTGGGCTCCCCTTCTCCCTCTTGCGCTGGGGTTTGAACAGAGGCACTCCAGCATCTCCTGTTGTGGTCCAGGCTGGGGCTGAGCCAGCCTGCCCTGTGGCCACAGAGTGCTCCTGGCCCTTGTGCAGTAAGGACACTGCTAGCACATGGGCCCTGTCCCATCCTTGTCCCTGCTCGCCTCTCTGTGCCAAAGCAGCTTAAGAGTGGCTCCCTTCCTCCTGGAAGTCCTTGGCACCCTGGTCCTCCTCTACAGTGGGCGACTAGAAAAGCAGAAAGGAAGTTGTCCGCCCTCTGAGGCACGTGGCAGGGGTCTCCCTGCGCTGCCTCAGTCGCAGGGGTCCCCGTGCTGCGCCCGCTGGGCTGCCTCCTTCTCGCTCAGCAGGTAGGTGTCGATGAAGTCGAAGAGCTCGTCGGGGCTGACGGGCAAGATGTAGCGCTCACGGTCAGTGCCTGATTTGTCCAGCAGCACCATGTTGAAGTGGGAGCGGGTGAGGTGCAGGAACTGCCTGGGGGTTAGAGGGGAGCTGTGGGTCAGGCTGGGTGTCCCTGGTTTGGGGCTGATCCTTCCTCCCACCCCACACAGCTATGGTCAGGCCCCCTTGAGGATGGTGGCTTCCACTTCTTCCTCACGGCTGCCAGCTGCCAGGAGGGCCTGGTGCCCCTGTGTTTGCACTGAGGGCAGCCTGGGGGCATCCTCATCCCCAGTGCAACAGAAAGGAGATGCCTTGAGAGGCAAACTCTTGCCCATGAGCCCAGCTGCAAGCCTTACACCTTAGTAGTCCCCAGGGTTCTCACTGTCCCCCCTTGTTCTCCTAGAGGCACTCCCTGACTTTCTGGGACTGCCACCTCCAGCTGTTCCTGCCTCAAGGCCACACTCCCTGCAGCCAGCCTGCCCCATCCCCTGGTACCTGAGCTCCTCCATGATGCCGACGGACAGCTGGTGCTCCCGGATGCGGCCCACTTCGTGTGGGGGCTGCCCCACCAGCTCAATGATGGTGACGTGACGCAGGTCCAGCCCACAAGTGGCTTGCTGCAGAGGAGGGGACGGGGCGGTGAGAGGGTGCTGGTGGGGTGCAAAAAGTGGGGACAGTGCGTCAGCTCACCTGCAGCATGGAGATCTGCATCTTGTAGTAGCGGTTAGCAGATTCAGGGGCTGAGACGACAAGGAGCCGGCGTTTCTCGTAGAACTGATCCAGCAGGCTGGCTGCTGAGTTCACGGCCGTGTTGATCTGCATGGCTGGAGCAAGAAGCAAGCGCGTGAGCACAAGGAGAGAGACTACTATGCACCCTTTCTTCCTCACCCTTCCTCTCTACCAGGCAGCATCTCCCTAGAGCTCTGGGCACCTCTGCAGGCAGATCCTCCCCTTGCCTTGCACCACTTACGTGTACAAAGGGGCTGGGAGCCTGTCCATTGCTGGGTGGACTGGCAGACCCGCAGGGAGGTGCCCTGGCGCTCATAGCCCCCGTCACACAGGTACTCGCATGTGGCACCGTAGTTGTTGCCATCAGAGGTGCAGGAGAGGTAGCCGTGCTGTGGAGGCTTCAGGACAGGGCAACGTCTCACTGTGAAGGAGGAGGCCAGGTGAGATCAGGCAGCTGAGCAGGCTGGGGGTGGTAGGACACAGCCCCAGCCCCAGGGCACAGAGCAGGGAGGCAGCTTCACCTTGGACGCGGATCCTGAACTTGCAGCTGGCTCGGTTGTACGCCTGGTCGTAGGCGGTGTAGCGGATCACGTGCTCCCCCTCAGGGAACTCGGACCCAGGCTCCGGACCCCGCAGTGTCACCCTGCACCCAAGAGATGGGTTTCTTGGTCGCGGCCCCAGGAGGGGCATTCAAACGCCACCCAGCACAGCCTTGGCTGGCGATGCCAGCACTGCCTCTGTGCTCACCTCTTGATGACACCGTCTGCAGAGTCCTTCACGCGAGGTGGGTCCCAGTACACTGTGGCAGTGAGCTTGCCTGGCTCTGCTATCCGCTCACGGGAGTCTGGGCAGCGGATCTTGGGAGGCTCAACATCTGTCCACAGGAAGGAGGAATACGCTTGAGGAACCTGTGGATGCTGGGGCTGTGCTACAATAGCAGGGCAGTGGGCAGAGGAGGGCCTCAGGCGCCTGCTGAGCCTAGGCACTGAAGCAAGCAAGGCCTGATGTAATCTCAGCACTGAGTGACCAGGCTCAGCCCCACTCCTGGAGTGATGTGCCATGCATGGTGCTAACGACACCCTGAGGAGCAGCAGAGCCAAGGGTCCTTGAGCACAGCACTTAGGTCAGGTGTTGGGGGTGATATCTGCAGGCACAGAGGGCAGCCCTGCCCTTAGGGATGCGTGCCCCAGCAGTAGTGCTGGCTGGGAGGACGGTAGGGTGAGAATTTACCTACACAGATTGGCTCGCTCCCACTCCAGCGCCCATCCTCCATGCACGTGCGGCTCCGGTCACCCTCCAGCTGGTAGCCCGGCAGGCAGGTGTAGTCACAGCGGGAATCCATCTGCACCCCAGCCGAGCACACGTATGAGCCCCGCAGCACTGCTGGCAGCACGTGGCATCGGATCTCTAAGCCAGAGAGAACAAAGAGGGGAGGGAAGCGGCTGGGCCAGCTGCCTGGCTATGCCAGCAGTCAGAGTGCCCGGGGCTGGCCCTCAAGCCCGATCAGTGGGATGCACTCACGTCGGCAGTACGCCATGCCGGACCAGTGGCGGCTGGGCAGGCACTGCACAGTGCTGCGGCCAACCAGCCGGTAGCCGCGGGCGCAGCTCAACTCGCAGCGCGTCCCCAGGCTGCTGCGGTAGGATCCCCCCCGGGGCGAGTAGCAGGTCGCTTCTCCACGGTGGATGTTCAGCGTGGCACACCACTGGGGCACTGCAGGGAGAAGGGAGGTGAGGGGTGCACTGAGCTCTGCCGTGCCTTGGTTTCCTCATGGGGATGTGAGGGATAGGCTTGGGGTGCTGTTACCTCGGCGGTAATCCAGGGCAGGCTCGGGGGGTGGTTCTTCCACATACACTTCATTGGTGTGGCTCTCAGCGGTGTAGTAGCCAGACCCTGGGGAGGAGGGGAGACACGAGGGGGTCGTGTGACATTTTGCAGCTGCAGTGGTGTCCAGGTGACAGTGCTGCCCCGTGCAGCAGCACAGTCTGTTCCCAAACTGTCCTGCGATTCCCCAGAGAGAGATTCCAACTCTGGGCAGGCATTGCCCTGTTGTCCCAGCACTTCTGGGCTTAGCAGTGAAGGGTTAAGCAGGGCAGACAGCGAGCTGGTGTGCTGGCACCAGCCTGTAGACTAAACAGCCACAAGGGCAGACGTGGTTAGCGCAGGAAGCGGGCGCTGGCCTGGCCAAGACCCCCAGCCTTTCACTGTCTTGAACCTCCCTGCCGCGGTGCCACGGGTGCAACAAGGCTGCGGTGCGGAGGGAAGGAAGAAAACCTCCCTCCTGCCTGTCCCAGCAGAGTGAGGAAGGGAAGAACTGGACAGAAACACAGCCCTTGTTCGCACACCAGCGAAGGATGAAGCTGCTGGAGGAGCTTGGCCGGCGCTGCTGGCCCCGCGCCATCCCTGCTGCGGAGGGCGGCCCCCAACCCCATGGATTAGGCAGGACAGCACGGCGAGGGCCTCACGCCAGGCCTCTGGCCTGCCCCAATGCACTGACCCCGATGTCCCCATGGCCAAGTGACCAGCGGGGGCTGGCAGGAAGGCAGGGCAGGAAGGCCTGCACGAGGGGAGAGCTGGCGCAGAGCCCTGAGGCCCCTCAGGCTCCGCAGCACGTCGGCTGCGGCATTCCCCAGCACTGAGCTCACATTTCCGCCGCTTTTCCGCTGGCCCCCCCAGCGCTGCCCCCTCCTCACCGCCCCCATTGCTGTGGGGAGCCCACCCCACTCCACTCCCTACTCCAGTCCTGCTCGGCCTGTCCAAAGGAACAACCCCTGGCATCACCCATCTCCCCTTCCCCCAGGCCTGCTTTTGGGAGGGGGTTGTAATCTGAGGCCAACCCAACCAGCAGCCCCTCCGTCACGTGGAGGAAACTTTATTACAAATCTTTCCAAGAAGAACTTTACTACAGTGCGACTCCCACCGCTTCCCACAAGCTCGTTAAGTCACCCACTCATTCCCACATCGCCTTTTATCCCGGTGCCCTTCCCACGCTGCCCGGCGCCAAAGCAACACGGCTGCCCCTGGGGAGCCGAGCACAGGGCTGGCGGCCATGGGGCCGACGGCCGGGATGCGCCGTGGGGCTCCCCACAGCTAGCGGCTGCTTTGCTGGGGGCCTGAGCCGAGGGGTGCCCCTCTCTTGCAGGCATGCCATTTAATGGTAGATGTTTCCTCTGCACGGCAGGCGCTGCCTCAACCATCTCACCCAGGCAGGAGCATCGCTGCAGGCAGCAGCGCCTGGCAGTACAGTGGGGAGAAGGGGAAAGGAGCAGGGAAGGGAGAACTCCCTGCAAAGATCAGGGCAAGGGCTTTTCCCTGAGGCCGAGTCAGAACTGGACCTCTGCCCAGCCGAGGCAGGGTGCCACCGTGCTGTGGGGAGTGGATGGGACCCAGCTGTCCAGCTGTTGCGTGGGTTGGGGTCTGAGTGCTCTATCCAGGCAAACATCTGCCGGCTAGTGGCTCCAGCGGGAGCAGGGAGTCAGTGGAAAAGTTTAGCTCCCACAGGCAGGGTTATGACAGTAAGGTCAGTTATTTGCTCATCTCTGGGTGCTTCCCAGCCCTGCGGTGCTGTCCCCTCTCCCCATGCTCCGTGGGGCAGTGATGCTCTCCCTGGCCCCACCACACAGGGCACCCCTCCTTGCTCCCATCAGTGACTCATCACCCCCTGCGAGCCTCCAAGGGGACCCACACAGGTGCCACCCCACGAGCCCCACGGCACTCACCTTCATGCCACGTGGACGACACCAGCCTGGTGAGGAACACCAGCAGGACGGGGGCTGCCTCCTGTGCCATGCTGGCGACAGGCCAGCCTTGCTGCGCCGGGGGCAGCCGGGGAGCCCCTGCAAAGATGGAGACGAGCTCAAAGCAGCACGCAGCTCCCTCCGTCGCCTCGTCGCTGCACAGAAGTCTCGCACTTCTGCTTGGCTGTGCTGCCTCTGCTGAGTAAACCTACTTTTCCCTTCTGCTGCCTATCCCAAACATTCAAAAGGCATGAGTCAGGCCCTAAACGATGAGATTGTCAAAAATAATAAATCCCAGGGTTGCCTATTTTTCAGTATACCTTCTGCTTTTCCAAGGCTCTAAAAGCTTTTCAGACGTTTCGCTGCAAACAGCAGAGCCAGGAGCCTCTTTTTAAGATGGGAAGAGCGCAGGAGCTCCCACCAGCTCCAGACTCCTGGAACAGGAGGCTCAGGACAAAACCACAGGAATCAGGACCCTTTTTTCTGCACCGGGGAAGGGCTGGCTCACGCAGGGCTAGCCGAGGCTGAAAGGAGAAATGAGGAAACCTTGCCGCACGCTGCAGGGTTTGAAACGTGTCCCAAGGCAAACGGTTCCAGCTGGGGTCTATTTTCCAGCTGTGGCTCAGCAAGGCAGAGGTAACACATGGCACGGGCTGGGGTCTGCTGCCTGGCGTCTTGGGGTGAGCGCGGCAACGAAGGGGCTGGACGCACCTGGGGACCTCTGCTCTGAAGGGCAGGGAGAGGGACACAGGGATCCGAACCCGGCGCGGGCAGGTAAGGGCGCTGGCACGGGGCACCGAGCCGCCTGAATGCACTAATTATGCGGCAGCCAGGCTGGTAACCGCGCTAATTAATAGCACGGCTGTTCCGAGCAGGAGAGGGCTGCTTTCCCAGCTGCTGCCGGAGGGTCTCCCTGCGAGCGCGCCTGCTGCCTGGGCCCCGGGAGCAGCGCGAGCGGACGGGACGGAGCCCACCCCACGCAGACCGGGCTGGGGTGGGCAGGAGGCCGGGTGCAGGGAGGGCTCCCACCGCAGGGCTCGGGCCCTCACCCAGCGGAGCTGCTCCTGCCCGCTGCGGCCCTGCACGCTGC
>VXAV01010166.1:0-20132 GCA_013399715.1 Alectura lathami | reverse complement strand
CATGGCGTCCCCGTCGCGGCGGCTGCAGACGAAGCCGGTGATCACCTGCCTCAAGAGCGTGCTGCTCACCTACACCTTCGTCTTCTGGGTGAGCGCCGGGCCGAGGCCGCCCCGTCCCGCTGTGCCCGAGCCCGCGGGTGTATCGCGGCCGCGCTGCCCTGTCGCGACAGGCTGGGGCCACGGCGGCTTTCCCCCCCAACTCCTCTCTCTCCAGGTGTCGGGCATCGTGCTGCTGGCCGTGGGCGTGTGGGGCAAGGTGAGCCTGGCCGTCTACTTCTCCTTGCTGGACGAGAAGGCCACCAACGTGCCCTTCGTCCTGGTGGGTGCTGGCGTTGTCGTCGTCCTCTTGGGCACCTTTGGCTGCTTCGCCACCTGCCGCGGCAGCACCTGGATGCTCAAGCTGGTAGGTGCCACCTAGGGGGGGATGGGATGGGAAGGGACCGGGCCCCAGTGGGGCGTCCGACCCATCCCGCCCCTCCTGCCCGCAGTACGCCATGCTCCTGTCCCTCATCTTCCTCATCGTGCTGGTGGCTGCTGTCGTCGGGTTTGTCTTCAGGCATGAGGTGAGTTGGGGCCTTCAGTGCCTGCCTTTGATCCGTCTTCTGAAATACAGCTGTGGAAATTCTTTGCTTTCTGTTTTCTGTAAATAAAGCTCCTTTGAGGGTTTCCGTGCAGTGGAGCAACCTGCTTATGGGGGCAGTTGGCACCGTGTAGGGCCTTGTTATTACTCACAGCATCCCTGCCACCACAGGGGTATGGGCCAGCCTTTTAATAGAGCCTTTAATTGCCTGGGTTACTGGGGAATGTCTGTAGGCCATGGCTGGAGTCATTCCTGCCATCACTGAAAGGTGACTAACGTGGGGCTGCAGCGTTGTGGGGCTGCAGTTCTGGGGAGCCACAGTTCCTGAAGCACATGATGGGTCAGCACCACAGCGTTGCCCTCCTCGTGCGGCTGCCGAGATATTTCTCTTGCAGATAAAGACAAGCTTTGAGAGCAACCTCAACCTGGCCTTGAAGAACTACAACGTGACAGCGGATCAGCACAGCGAGGCAGTTGACACCATCCAGAGAACTGTGAGTGCCCTCTCTGTCTTCTGGTTCACGGTGGGTAGGTGCACCCTAGTGCATCCTCCAAGCCCATGGGTGTTACTGGCTCAGTATAACCCTCCCTCATAGTACTGGATGTCCTTTTGCACCACAGAATGGTAGGAGGAGCACATGGGGTCGTCCTACTGTTTCCCCATGCAGCAGCTCTCCCCTCCCAGCCTGCCGGCAGGAAGGATCAGCAGCCACACGTGGAAAGCATCTGTTCTGCGTTAGGGCTGGCGAGCGCTAATGGGAGGGTCTCTGGAGGGGGTCCTGAGTGCTGTCCATGTGTGGAGCACAGGCAGCCCCTGTTTCTGCATTTGGGCATCCTGATGAGGACCACAAGGCAGCTAAGTTTGGGAGGAAAGCCATTTTAGGGAAGGGATACTGTGTAAGAGTGTGAGATCAGGGGAGGTTCTTACAGGGTGCTGGGATATGGAGTGGTAAAGGCCCAGGAGCTGCAATAATGCCTGTAGGGCTGGAGGATTGGTATCCTGGCATGAACACACTCCTTTAACTTGCTTCCCCCTCCAGCTACACTGCTGTGGGGTGCAGAACTACTCAGACTGGGAGAAGACCGAGTACTTTACCCAGAAGGGAATTCCTCAGAGCTGCTGCAAGAGCCAGGATGACTGCTCAGTGGAGGATCTGAGAGACCCAAGCAAAGCCAAGCTGAAAGTGTTTGTGGATGTAAGTTAAGCTCATAAAAATTCCCTACAAGTCCTGGAGGTGGGGAAGGGAGCAGGGAAAGGCTTGGCTGTCACTTGAAAGCAGAACTACTTTCTAGATGCAGGCAGTCCGTGGCGCAGAGATTTCCTTTGGGATGGGAATAGGGGAAGGATATACAGGAACGAGCCTCTCCTCCCATCATCAGTCCCCTCTACTCCTTCCCTGAAGGCCAGGGACCAGCCTGACCTCTGTACCTGCACTTGGGCTGTGTGTTTCTGAGAACAAGCGAATAAGGAGGTAACTTCCTGGTCAAGTTTGTTCCATAGCGCTGACGTCCCTTGGCTGCTGTGCAAAGTTCTGCTTTCGTGGTGAGCGCAGGTGACTTCATCGTGCAGGGATCACTGGTGATGTCTGCAAGGGGGTTATGCAGGGGATGTTTCTCTGATGAGTCACTTTGTTTAACCCTATGATCACACTGGGAGAAACCCAAGGGCGGTGTTGCTTTTGATAATGCTGGGCTGGAGGCTGACTGGCGCAGCACTGATACTGTGTGGTTATGCCAAGGTCAGGCAGGAGGAGGCAGCCCTGTGGGGATTCAGGGCTCTCAGCAGAGCTCCAGGGACAGACAGGTTTGTGCTGGGGGGAAAGGAGAGCACTGGACTCACACACTCGCCCTCCCTCTCCTGCAGGGTTGTTTTTTCCTGGTAACATACACGATGGAGTCAAAAATGAGCGTTGTGGCTGGAATCTCCTTCGGCATTGCGTGCTTCCAGGTAAATGTCACTTGCTGCCTGGAATGGGAGCGATGCAGAGTGCAGCTAGCCTGTCTCCAGAGGCATTTGATTTCTGTGCAGAGTGTGTATGTGTACAAAAGACACACAGCCTTTCTCAGACAGAGAGGAACAGTTCTTTTGCAGCTGATCTGTTTAACCTCACCACTGTGCAATCTCCAGTCTCTTAAACCCAAGGCTGAAACACCAGCTTTGTTTCTCTGAGCCCAGGTTATTTGGGAAGAGCTTCTCTCTGCAACAACTGACAAAACCAATGCAGCTGAACAAAGCCTGGGTTGCTCTGGCTGAACTCCCTGCCTTTGCTGTTGGCAGGGATCAAATTAATGCCCTTCCTTTTCCTACCCACCAGTCTTTCCTTTTATCAGGGAAGTGTTTTGGGCTTGCTTCTGTGTGGCTGGGTCCCTCAGAGCACCCTCGCACTGATGGCTCTGAGAAGGAGGACCTCACACCCTGCACACCACCTCAACCTGCAATTGCTTCCTCCCCCTCCGGTTCCTCAGCCTCCAGTTTACTTTATCCTGTAGGACACTTCCTGCACAGGCTTCAGGCAACAATGCGCTTAGTGTCCTGTAATCCGACAGGCTTTATCCCAGCAGGAAATGAGAGGCCTCTGCCCCTGAGATCCCAGCTACATTGGGCTTTGTGAATGCCGTGGTCGGGGTTTCCCGATGAGCTGTGCACAATGGGGCTGAGCGCTTGGGAAATCCAGGTCTGATGTGTCGCAGCAGGAGCTGCAGGATGCACAAGTGGCCCTTAGTTAGCTGGTTTCAGAAAACTTGCTCAGCCCTAGGTGCTAGGGACTTGCTGAGCAAGCCTGGCAGCCTTTCACTTTGGAGGGAAGTGAGTTTGCTCTTTACATGGTCCAGAAGGCGTGGTGTGGCCTCTGAGGCACAGGACCAACAGGTAACAGTACCAGTGCAGGGAGAGGAGGGTGAGGAACCTTGCCAAGGTGTTGCTGCTGTAAGAAGTTTGTCACCCTGCCTTTCCTGTAATGGAAGCAGAAAAATGTCGGAGAGGCTGGAGCCGGCAGGGCTCTGGCTGCAGTCTGTGCTAGCAAGAGCCTTCAGCTGTGCCTGAGAGGGGCCGGAAGCTGGGGCTGATCTCCCCTCTCCTCCCACGCTAATGTGAGCTGAGCTTTGCTCGCCTTGCTCCGCGTGGGGCAGCTGAGACGTGACCAACACGCAAATGGTGAGCTGCCTGCTTCCCCCAGCTCTGGCCGTGCAATTATCTTGGCTAACGCTGGGCTGGGGAATTGTAGCTGTTTCCTGGTTTTTATCACTCGTTCAGCAAGTGCTTGCTGTGTCGTGCAGCCAGCAGGGACCAATCATGTAAATGTTCATCTAACTTGGCTTGTGTAGGTCAAACTCCTGCAGGATCCAGCTCTTAAGTGCCTGTACCAGGGCTGGGAGGCCACGTTGTGTTAACAGCAGCATGTTCTCCGTGTGTTGTTGATGTGAAACCGCAACCTTGCTTTCCCGCTGTCCTTGCAACAGGGAGGGGTGGTTGCTGTTCTCTGGTGGTTGTGTAATTGGCTGTGACGCTCCTGAAATCTGTGTAATTTCTGAAATTACTGTATAAGAGTAGATGCTTCCTACAGCAAAATGTAACAAGATGGGACATGGAGCATCACTTGCAAGGAGCTTGCTTGGCAGATGCCTGCCAGGATCCTCTGCTTCAGTCTCTCTCCCTTACTCTGAAGTGGGGTGCAGCAGCCTGTGTTGTGTGTTGTAAATCCCACTGTCTTTGTGTGTTATAAAACTGAGATGTGAGTGCCTGATGCTCTGGAGCAGTTTGTCACGCTTTCCCACTAAAACACCGTGTCCTGTTTTGGGCCACCTCTAGCATCTCTTCTCTTTTTTTCAGTTGGTTGGCATCATCCTCGCCTGCTGCCTGTCCCAGTACATCACAAACAATCAATACGAGATGGTTTAGCTGGCTCCCGGCGCGCTGTGGCTGTTACCAAGGTACATCCATCTGGTGATGTAAGCCGTGGCTGTGCTTCTGCCTGTGCTAGTGCCTCCTAAACAAGCGTGTAGGCAGCGCAGGTGCTGCTGTGGTGATGGTGGGGGTGGAAGTGAGGGGGGAAATGACCTTTTCTAGATCAAGGACAGAGCAGGCAGGGCCCTCATGGTCCTGCTAGTGCTGCCTGGTGCTTGTGTCCCATTAGCCTTGGGCCTCCACTCCTGAGCTGTAAGCGAGCTGTCCTTGGCTATTGCCTCTGTGTCCTGCAGCGTGCTGCTGCCTGCTGAGCTGTGCAAGAGGGCCGCTGCTAAGCCCTGCTAAGTCTGCTGCGTCATCTTACGCGGTGTGTAAACCTGGGCCTCTAAATGCTGTGTTTGTTAACATTGTCTTCTGGCAGGTATTCCTTCTGCTCGCTGCATCGGGGAAGACCGCACCACCTCCAATTTTCCTCCATACGCTGCTTCATGAAGTCTTGCTTTGAATTGACTGATCCTCTTCTCAACTTGCTCATAGAAACGAGTGCAACAGCTGTTCTGCTGCGCTCGGGGACTTGTCCTAACACTACTCTGCTGTACCACTGAGTGGGATAATTAGTGTAGCCGAGGTGGTTGCAGTAGCTGCGCTCCTCCGGGCGCCAGGCTCTTCTCTCGGCTGTGTGCCGGAGCAGCTGCTGCTGCCGTTCACCCGCAGCCTTCGCTGGCTGCCCTGCAAGGCGGCCGCGTGGGATGGGATGCCCCTGGGCAGGAGCTTCTCTCACCTAGTGCCTCTCTTGGGAAAGCAACGCTTTCTCTCATTTCTGACCTCTGCTCTCAGCCCTTGGCATCCCCTCACTGTTCAGGTTCACTCGCTGGACATGGTTTCCTCTTCAGATGGGGCTGTTGTCCCATTAAAGCACTGCCCTGCCTGCTGAAGCTCTTTGCTCAGCAAGGTTTCGGCTTGTTGCCAAGCTCTCTCTCGTCCTCATGGTGGGTTTTATATACTTTTTTTATAGTTGTACTTTTTTAAGTACAGGCTGTAGTGATTTTTTGTAAGCTGTAGCGAGGTTTGGTGATGTAGATCCTGGTGCCTTTGCCTTGGTGTAGGTGGCCTTGCACCGAGTCAGCTGTGACTTGACCATCAGTATTACATGCTGCTTTATCTCGTTTCGTGTATTGAGTAGAACTCTTTTGTCCTGAGACACAATAAATATGAAGATATTTTACTCTATGAAACTGCCCTGGCTTTTCTATTAATCTCCTGGAAATTCTTCTGTTCAAGTCCCTGCAAACAGCAGCAAAAACCCAGCTGCGAGGTAATCTGCTGACCCCAGGCCAGCCTGTAACTGCTGGGCTGCTGCAGCTCATGTTTCTCAAATGCTCCCTGGTGCACTTGCACTTACAAATAACTTCAGTAATTGAATTTTCTTCATAAAAACTGTTGTGCAACTCTGCTGAAACAAAAGGCCTGAAGCATCTCAGCCCAGGAGCGGGCTGGAGGAATGCAGATGCCAGGGTTCAGCCTTGGTGCATGCATGTCCATGCTCTGCTGTCCTGTGCTTAGAGCAAAGTGCTGCAGCACCTCTGGAGCCAGGAGAAATGTGGATGGAAGCTTTGTGTTTGCTTGGTGCTGCTCTGGTGCTTTTTCAGTGCTAGGCACTGCTGCCCTGAGCGTGGTGTTTTAAGGTGGTACAAGCTCCCCTTGGAGTTGGGGATGTTTTCAGATCTCAAGCACCAAGCCTGCAAGGGCTGTGGGATGAAGCTGTGGGTATGAGCGGCAGCCCTTCGTTATCAGCGGCCCTTGGGCAAGAACTTCTCCCATGCCAGGTGAGCTGCTCCAGCACCCTGCGGTACAGGGACAGAGCAGGCGTAGGACAGCTTCACCGCTGACGGAGGAAGCTGGAGGGGAACACCCTGAAATGCTTGTGTCTGTTTAACCTCGCTGAATAAATCAAGATGGTGTCAGCACCTGGCTGGCTGCTGAGAGCCTCACAGGTTTGGAAGGTGAGGCAGAGTGCGTCAGAGCATGGGAACAGCAGGGGAGAGAGTGGCCCGCTGCAGTTAATCGATGGAGTCTGGGCAGAAACATGTGAGAAGTAGAGCTGCATTTGGATACACTCATTTGCTTGGTAAAGCAGTGCAGTGGTAAGCGCAGCCGGCTTGATCCGTTTTTGGCTGGCTTTCGTGCCAGACTGGGCAGAGCTGCCTTTACCCTGCTGGCTTTTTACCTGCCTGGGCATGCATGCAAGCACGGATGTGCATGTGAAACACTGCTCTGCTAGTGCTGGTGCACTGTGGAAATGCCTCTGACAGAGACATCCCTGCTCAGGGTGCGGGGGGAGGTAAATGGCTGGGGCAGACTTGTCAAAAATGCCTGGCTGTCCCCAGGGCTGGCTTGTGTCCACTGGGATGGCTGTGCGGGAGCCCTGCTGCACCCTCTGCACGCATGGCTGGGCAGGCAGCTCAGCGCGTTTCTGCCCCACGCACTTCCCCTGCGGGATCGCTGATCACAAGAGGCTCGGTGCCCTGCCCTGCGCCGAGGACATGCTCTCGATGAGCAGCGCGTGTTCCCTGGGTGACACGGGGAGGGCTTTGGCTGGTGACGCCCGTGGGACGTCAGAGCCACTTGGCAGGGGTTGGCTCCCAGGGAGGAGAGCTAAAAGGTGGGTTGCAGCTTGAGTGCAGGGGCCATGAGCTCCAGGAAAGCTTCAAGGGGATGCATGGGGCCAGTCCATGGGTAAGACGTGTGTTTTTAGGATGACCTAAATCCTCAGACATGTTTTGGCTGAAAAGGAGATGGGCTTTGGGGAGCTGAGCTGCCGAAGGACCTGAGGATGTGTTCCTGTTAAGGCTAATTGCTGCCTTGCTGATGCACAGAGGGAAGGAAACATTCACTCCTGAGCTGAGCGTGTGCCTGGCTGAGCGGTGGGCTCCAGGCCAGCCCCTGTCGAGGAGCAGAGCACGGAGCTAGGGATGTGGGACCAGAGGGGCTGCACCAGCGCCTGGGCTGAGCGCTCAGCACCTCCTGCTGGTGTGCATCCTGCTGTGCTGGAGCAAGTGTTTTACTGGGTAAAATCAAAAGAGGAAGGAAACTGGGGATTTGGGGCATGAAGGCTGAGTGTCCTGTTCAGTGTGGCAGCAGTTTCAAAGGCTATTTTTTTGCCTCCTGCAGGTCAGGTTTTGCCTGTTTGTTGGTTACAGGGCTGGGGGACAGCTGATGGCACTCAGGGGCCATTTGCACCTCATCTTCCTCCAGCTTTGGCCACCCATTTCCCTGCTGGCTCTGGCTTGGGCTCTGGATGCAGGGACCCCTGGGGAGCTGCCACCACTGACTGCTGAACATCCCTGAGAGCACCAGAGCTGGGGATTGGTGTGTGCTGAACAAGCGTTGGTGCTGTCAGGAGCACACTGGGGACCTCAGCAAGTCCCCAGCGAGGTGAGACACTGTACCTGAGTTACGGCTGCTCGTGACGAGGCGGCCGAGCAATTAGATCGCTTCTCAGACCCATTTGGCATCACAGACTGAGACGAAACAACTTTCCCTTTTCTTTGCAATCATATAGGACATTTATTGTTTGCTTTTCGCCACTCAGCGGGGCGATGACACGCTCCAGGCCGCCTCCGCAGCCCTCAGAGCAGGGTGTGGGGACAGGCAGCCTGCCTGGGGGGGGTCCAAGCAAGCAGGTGCCGGCCTGCACGCCAGTACGTGGGGCCTCACAGGGTGCGCGCGGGGCCTACACCCTGCCCAGCATGCGTGCGATCCACCAGTTGCAGGGCATGATGACCCGGCAGATGACCCTCCCGCCCTGGTAGCAGTAGGGGTAGGGGTAGTAGCCCAGCAGGGGCTCGCAGACCCGCCGGCAGTAGCGGTTGGCGCGGCGGCACTGGGCGCAGCAGTAGCCCCGCTCGTCCCACAGAGGGTGGAACTCCAGCCCGTTCTCCGTCTGTCGGGGAGAGCCGGTGTCAGCGAGGCTCGGGGGCCGCCGGGCTCCCTGGCAGCAAGGGCAGGGCCCCCGATACCCGTGTCCCTACACTCACGTAGTCGTTGACGGGCAGGTCCTCCTCTGTCAGCTGCCGCACCTGGCGCCTGGGTCCCAGTGGCACGGCCTTCTCCAGACTGTGCTCGCTGCCCCCGTCCGGCCAGCTCTGGTCGGCCGCGAGCAGCTCGGGGTCTTCTTCTTCCACTCCTTCGAGTTTGGCCAGCTCAGGAGCTGTGGGAAGAACACAAACGTGCAGAGCCCCAGCTTGTCCCCTCTGCGGGACAACATCATTACGGGCACCTTCGACCCTGCTGCAGCACCTTGGTGTGGCCAGACCCACAGTGACACTGGTTGCTTTTGCTGAAATTTTACCATGGGTGGGGGCTGACAGAGGAAACTGAGGATGCAGGAGGCGGACAGCAGGTGAGGACAGCAGCCTCTCTCTGCAGCGGGGATGCTGGTGGCCATGAGCTGCTTGGTTCCCATGTGGGATGAGGCACCTTGCCTCCATGGCTGCTGAGTGCTCTTGGTAGGGATTTTAAACGAGCTCATTCTGATAGAAATGGGTTAGAGAGCGCAGGTAATTACACTGGCAGATCTTAGAGGCCACAACCTCTGCGAGGGACATGTGGTGAGCAGCTGGAGGTGGCAGCCCCGTGGTGTGATTGAGAGGCGGATGGCTGCTCCTGCTCTGATGTTCACGCGGTGATGAGAATTTAGGCGTCCCAGTTTCCAGCAGTGCTGGCTTCCTTGCAGGTACAGAGGGGTTTTCTGCCTCGTTACGAGGGGGGAGGCCACTCTGCAAAACGCAGGGCGGCGGGGAGTCGGTGGAGACAAACACTTTGCAGAGAGAACTGTCAGCCCACGCTATTACACTGGCTGTATTCCTTCATGGTCATGGCAAGCGTTGAGTTCATGCCTGAGACTTACAGCAAGGCGGCAGAAATGGGTTCTCACCGTGTCACAGAGGGGATAGTGGCAGAAGGGACAGGGCGGGTGGCAGGGCTGCTCCCAGGGGGGTTACCCTGTGAGGCACTTGGGGTGGGAGATGGCTCCTGGTACCTGCTATTGGCGTTGGGTGGATCCAGTAGATGGTCACGTTCCTGCAGATGTCAAAAATTTTGGAACTCTTCAGGAACTCCTTGTTTTGAATGGGTTTTTCCCCAGGCACCCAGACCATGGACTGCTCGAAGTAGGTGGTGGTGATTTCTTCTCCCTGGAAGGAGAGCAAGATTTCAGTCCAGCATGGTGAGATACCCTCTTCCTATGGCTGCACCCTTCTTCTCCTCCTTACCCTATTGTGCATCACCCCTACAAGCACCCAGATTTGTGTGTCCTGGTCCCCGGATCGGGGCCCCAGAGAGTGCACACCTAGCCAGCACCACCCTGCTCTCCCCTCCCTCCCTCCACCATGCCGCAGAAGCCTTCTCCTTCACAGTCCCTGCCATCTGGAACAGCCTTCTGGAGCTCCCCAGCTCGTTTAAAACCAAAGATTAAAACATCTCCTCTCTGCTTTGCTCTTACTACTTAATTTCTCACTCCTTCTGCTCCTGATTTTGTGAGCGAACGCTTTAATTTATTCCTCACAAAAATTCTTTGCACGGCCGTATTCTGTAATTTATCCCACATGTCTCTGCCATTGCATTGCTCCGTGGTGTGTTTTGGCAGGCACTTAGGGAGGAGATATATAAAGATTATTGGATGGGTCTGTGCTGAGCTGTCTGCCAAGGCGGCGCGGTGGATGGTGCCGGTGGTAGCCCATCGAGCAAGCTGGCAAATGGCGTTTTCTCTCCAGAAGGTGTCTGGAGCCGCATTTCTCTTTTATAGAATTTTTCCTTATGGCTTCGGGAAGGCTTAGTCAAGAGCCAGTAACACCTGACTGATTCTGAGTCGTTTTCAGCATTTTGCTGAAAGCCGTCCCATTGGGAAGGTGGCCTGAAGGAGCTGGCAGTGCTGGGGCACCAGGAAGGTTTTTTCCCCAGTTTATGCATTTTTGCCTCCTTTTGTGCTTCCCCCTCCAAACTGCAGAGAGCCAGGGGAGGGAGGAGAGCAGAGATTGCTGCTGAAGATACCCAGCGTGTATTTCCTAATTTCTCCAAAGGCAGCCAGGCTCCCCGGAAGAAATGGTAGATCTTAAATCTACATTTATCTCCCTGGGTTTTACATTTCAGCTCTCTACCTGGGGCAATGTTCTGCTAAAGACTGAAAAGTCATATCCGTTTTATGATGGTAGCAGAAAAGATCTATTAGCTTCTTATGGCATAATCAAAGAATCTGTGTCTCGGAATTTGGGTCATGATTCAGGGAAATGTTTCTGCCCCTGCTTTATTCCAAACACATGTTCTGCTGGCACTTTATGTGCGATGGCTTCCTGTGAGGGGGAATTGAATCGCCCCTCACCCTGCAAGCTGGCAGGCCTCAGGGATGGGGCACGGCTGCTGCCCTCGCACCGCGGCACCAGGGACCGAGCCAGCACATCAGCTTGCGCTGCTGGTGTTGAGCACTTCTTCCATGCTGCACACAAAGCATGCACCTTGTTGCGGCAGGATGTGGTGGGCAATATTTAAAGGTTGCTGCTTTAATTAAAACAGCTGGGCACATCCACAAAAGGGAGGCCCCTGGAGGCTGGGGCCACCTCGGGCACAGAATTGCTTTTTGCAGGGCGCGTTGGTGGCAGCACTTGGCCAGGCTGCATGCAGTGGCGAAGCGGTGTCCCAAATCGCATTTTGTAAATGCGGCTGCTCTTTTAAATTCATTACTTCTGCCTCATCCTGCTTGAGAACAGGAGGCTCAGTTCGCGGAGAAAACAATTTGATTGACTTTTTGGTGTTTGCTAATCCTGAGCTGTCTTGCGACCTTTTGACTGCAACAGGATTATTGTTCTTGATCTTCAGTATTGTGCTGAGAGGTTTTTGTCTGTTGGCTGCCTAATCCCATTTTTTTTTCTGACTTGTTGTTTTCAGAAGCAATCCTCTGCAATAAGATAATTTTATGAAGCGATCACAACTCGTTATTTCTCTGTTGCAGGTTCTGCAGGCAGGCTGGCGCAGCGGGGCTGCGGTGGGAGCGCCGGCCTCGCTGGGTGCCCTGCAGAGCTGGGTGCTGCTTCACTCACGTACCTCCAGCTCGGGGATCTTGGCCTCTGTAGTCTCAGGTATGACTTTGGTCTGAGTTTTGATGAAACATTTTTGAAGTCCCACAAAGAAGATGCCAGTTATTCCCTACAGCATCAAAACAAAGAGCAGGAAAGCAGTCACGGCATAGCAGGAGGATAAATAACAGCATCCTACGGGGAGTACAGCTGGATCAGAGCTTAGTCATATTTTTCCTGTTGATGTTTTTGTGCAAACTCTGTTCAGCAGCAGTGCTAAGATGTACTAACAGGTTCTCCTAAGGGATGTTGCATTTTATGGTTTGGGAGAATTGGGCTTTTTACAAATATTTTAAGGCAGGTAGTCATAAAATTCCACTTTGCTCCCCTTCTCCTTATAACTATCACGAGCTCTAGTTACCATAAATAAAAATATGCAGAAGACTATTTGACCGTTATGGTTATATGAACATTCAACCCTCAGTTCCTACTAGGCTATTAGCTGAAAATTTTGCCATATGTCACTGCACAAGGTATTTCCCTACAAATTTTAATTAGGTTTCAGAGAGAGCCTACAACATTGTCACAAGGTTTTAATGCTCTCCAGACAGACAAATGTACTGGGTTTGGATAGATTTATGATGATTGCATTCCTTTGCAGGGGTAAATCCAATAACTAGGTCTTGCTTTTGAAATGTATTTCCTTGGAACTGAACCTCGCCACTATTAAAGCTTACATAGGCACACATCTCCTTTCCTTTGAGAGGATGCCCAGACATTCTGCTTGTAGGGATTGTTCTTCCTGGTGCAGAACAAAACTATCCTGGTGCTTGCTCCAGTGGTGCCGCAGCATCCTAAGGGATCGTGCCATTCCTTTTCCAGCTGGGCTGTTAAGTGCTTGTTGCATTTTAAGCACTGGTGTAGCCTCATCGGGGTCCCATCCCCATGGGGTGCTGGGGCAGTACCACAGAGCACCCCCATGGCTCCCAGTGAGGGGATGGGGTCTGTGCAGGGCTCCCACCACAAACCCTGTGCACTCACATTCTTGAAGTCGTGGATCTCCAGGATCTCCTCACTGCCGTTCCCGCTTCTGAAGGTCTCTGTCCTCGCCAGCGGGTCGATCTCCATCACGATCTTCTTCTTCTCGCCGTGGCTGAAGAAGGTGTGCTCCATGTCATAGACCTGCAAGGGACAAAACTGCACCGGCTGAGCCCCCAGGGCTTTCACAGCCTTCCCTGCACCCCTGCAAGGAGAGGCGGCTCCCAGGAAAGAAGGGCAGGATGGGGCCAGGAGTGGCTGCATCTCGAACACCCAGACCTGTGCTTGGCCCTGGGAGAGTGGGGCATGTGCATAGGAGCAGGTGGAAGATGCTCATCCCACATCCCATGCTCATCCCAGGCTGGACTGAAGCCCTGACTGAGGGATTTTTCCATCCCCTGTCCCCAGCTCCCTGGCTCCATCTCTGCACCTTCTGCATTCCCTGGGAATTGCCTCCCCCCACCTTGAGGAAGCTGGGGATAGCCTGTGGATCAAAGACCTCCTCAAGGGCTGCTGAAGAGCTGCTGAGGAGCTGCAGGGTGCCCCGGCCTGCTCCCTGGCGTGCTCATCCCCATGGGGAGCCGGAGGAGCAGCCCTCTCCTCCCTGCTCAGCGAGCCTGGCAGCCCTCCCGGCTCTGCGGTCTCCCGGCCCTTAAAGGATGAGTAGTGGCAGATGCTGTTTGAAGCACAGAAGTGATTCTGCTGGCACAGCAAGAGCTGAGAGGAGTCTCTTCTCCTGAAGCAAAGGACTTGTGCAAAACCCTTTTCAGGGTTTTCCGGGTCAGCATCCCCCATCTTACAGCTGCTGGAGGAAGCCTTGGTGCAGGAGCCGGCTGTGCAATGCAGTAACTACTGGGTACCTTTGCCCCTGCTGAAAATGTGAAGAATGATGTACTCCTTGGCAGTCGTGAGCATCTCCTGTTAGTCAGCAGGAGGCTTTTATAAAGATATATATGTATGTCAATAGACTTTATGATATGGAAAAAGCAGTGCAAAGCCTAAGATGGCTGGAAGGCTGCCCGCTCTGACTGACAGAATGCGCACGGGGCCATAAATCAGCGATAGGGGGATACGATCCCGGGTGGCACTTTACTCTCAAGTTCCTCTCCATTTACAAAGACTTATTCGTGCCAGCGCCATGGCCAACTAACCCATTTGGGCTTGGCTAGCTCTGCGCTGCTCAGAGAGATGTTTTATAGGGCTAAAAATTACTCTTGCTTGCCAGCCCTTGAAATACGTCCCCATGCGTGGCCGCGACAAGCCCCTTGCCGGCTGGCTCCCTGCCTGCGCCAGCGGTGCGGAGGCGATGCTGTGGTGCTGAAGGCAGAGCAGGGCTGAGGAGATATCGGAGGAAATATCCTTCAAGATTTTTTCCTTTCTTCGGGAATATGAAGGGAGCTCAAAGGGCTTTTTGTTCTTTAAAGAGCTCAGTTCCCCTTCGTTTGTGATTTTGAGCATCGCAGCCTGCCCGCCCTGATTTCCCCAGTGGAATAAGGGCCGTCTGACAGAGCCGCTGCCCGGCCTGCCTGCCCCTCGCCCACCCATCAGGGCTGGTGCAGAAGAGCTCTCAGAAGCATTGAAATCCTCCCCACACACCACTGGCAAGGCTGTGGGAGCCCAGGGCTGGCATTTCGGCTGCTGGAGGCAGGACTCCCCCTGATGTCTCCTTCCTTGCCAAGACAACACAGGCAGAGCACCAGCATAACTTCTCCTGGTCCTTCCTATGTCAGTGCAAGAGCATTCTCTCTGTGCTGCCACAAACGTACCCCTTAAATGGCTTTAAAAGGGTAAATGCCCATGGGTGAGCTCTGGGTGGTCTCTCCCATCCCCACTGGCTTTCACCACTCTGCCTTTGGCCAGCGCAGGGGTTTTCCTGTCCTTCCCCCTGTGCCTGACCTCCTGCCGCTCCCTTGATGTCTGGGCTGGGACAGAGCCCATCCTGGGGTCAGCAGCCCCCCCCATCTGGCTCACACCACGCTTTTCGAGGAACAGTGGAGACTTTATAACCGTCTTGGCAGGAGCCTGGCCGCACATATGGCTTTTATTGCTGTTATTTTCAGTATTTATTTCTATTTGCTGATAAGAAGACAAAACTTCTGGAGCCTGGGGGTCCACAGGCTGATGAGGAGCGAGGGGAGGTCACCATGGGAAAGGGGATGTGCACAGGAATTCTGGGGCTGTCACCGCTGTCGGGGGTCAGCAAAAAACCCCAACCCGGAGAGCAATCTGGGGCCTCCCGACTGAGCGCTGTGCACACAGGGAGCGAGGAGTGAAGGAGCACAATCCAGTTAGCAGGAGCTCCCTCTCCAAAAGCAAATCCGTCTCACCGTCCCCTCACATTGCAGACACATTAAAGTAAGAAATATAATCCATGACAATCAATCACCGCTGCGTCCTGGCTTTCTCTCCTCTTTATGCGGTGGCATAATGACTTTTCCACCGGTTTCTGGCAAGATAATTGAAATGAAATGGAAAATATTTTCTTACTTGTCATAAAATTTGCTGCCGGTGAAATAGAGTAACTTTAACTCTTTGTGGTGCAGCTCTGTACCCTTTAATTGTCAGTTAGGCAAGGAATGTGGTGACAGAGAAAAAAGCCAGCCCGTATGAAGTAAAAGCTAGTTATGAATAATACAAGGGTTTTTAAAAGTCCCCACAAATACCTGTGGTGTAAGCAAATGCATCTGCAAACTTGTCTGGATTTCAGGGCGCAGTTAAAGTTAAGCAAAGGGGTAGGGGAAGAGCCCAGCGGGGAGCACAGTGCTCCGGAACGCTGGCCCCGAGCGGCTGCACTTACTTTTCTGGGTGCAGGGTTCCAGAGATATCTGACACCAAAAAATATGAGGATAAGAGAAATGACCAGCACACCAAAAAGCAGTCCGCAGATCTTGTACCTGGCGCAGGTCTTCTTTCGGGTCTTGGATGCTTCTGCCTAGTTAATGACAAAAGAGCAATATGCAGAGGTCTGCCATCTCTCACGGAGGATACAAGCGCACGGGACGCTTATCACGAGCACCGCAGCAAGGCACACCGCAAACTTACGTCCAGAAAGCGGCAGTCCTCGGGGCTGTGCCGCGACGTCCCTCCCATGATCTCCACGGCTGGCTGCTCCCTGCGCGCGAGGACGAGCGCTCGAGGTGGAGTTACGGAGCCTCTGGGCTGCACATGCAGGGAAGGCTGGCTTCCTGCGGCTCAATGACGGCTGCAGCCAGCTTTCCCCCTGCAGCCTTCTGCTCTGGGGCTGGGACAGGCACACAGTGGGCAAGAGGAGACGTTTGCAGCTTGAAGGATGCGGGCGATTCCCACGCATTTGGAGACGAGTCTGCGCTCAGCTCCGCTGCATGGTGCCCATTGGCGTCACCTGGGGTCCCAGCTGGGGCTGTGGGGCTTTTTCCTTAAGCTCGTGCCCTCTGCTGTTACCCCTGCGCCAACCCAGGCTGTGCCCAAGCTGGGCAAGTGCTGCCTGTGCTCCTGGGACTCTGGGGATGTGGGTACGGTGTGTGGGCACGGCAAGGGTGCAGGTGTATGCGTGGGCATGTGTTCATGAGTGTGCAAGTACCTGTGCACATGTTCATATGTGTACATTTGCACGTGTGTGTACATGTATGTGTCTGCAAGCCCTGCCAGCCCCCAGCAGCACCGCAGGAACCTGTGCTCTCCCCTCGGAGGGCCCTGGCACCCCGCGCTCGCTTTGTGCAGCCCCTGCCTTGCCCCACAGTCAGAGCAGCCAGGAATTTCCTGACTGTATTTTTTTTTGTGCATAAAAAAGAATTCCATTTGTGGAAATCATCCCATTTCTTCATGGAAATGAACCCACTTTAAGGAAGGCTTTCAGGACTGCAGTGGGAAGTTTCTGGTCTGAACAGGACGGAGGCTCCCTGGTGCGGAGGAGCTGGCACGCTGCTTTTCCAAGCTGTTTGCGCTAATAAAAACCCCGGGTGCAGGATGCACTAATTAAAACTGCACTGAAAGGAAGAAGATCCACGTCAACTTTTTCTCTGATGAGAAACAGAGGAAGAAATGGCAGCGATGGGGGAGCGACGGTGATGCCAGGTCTGGCGCTGGTCTGGCGCCGACGCTGTGAGCACCGGGCAGCGAGCACAGGAGCTGCCCCTGCTGCTGAAGCTGCAGCAAGCCCCACACTCAGATGTTTAATGTTTGAGAGGCCGATAGCAGGAGGGAGTCATATTAACAAGTGAAAGACAGCGGGTTATTTGGAGGAGAAAAACCATTTTTTAATGGAAAGCAATCGCAGCCAGCCTTTGAAAACATCTGAAGTATTTTGGAAAGCCGAGTGCAGCAAATATGTGCAGCCACCGCGTCTGTATTTCTGCACTATGCTTTTCTGTGGAAAGTTTCCCCTCCAAAGCTTTTGTTCTTCACTGAAAACTGAAGTATCTCTTTTGGACTGAAATCATTTTTTTTCCCTGTCAAAATTACTGCTTCGGAGAAAAACTTCGGAGCTGCTGTACTGAGAGGCAGTTATGATTACAGGAAAGAATTACAGCAGCGCTGTTAACCAGACATAATTGATCAACATAGCAGCCATCTTCACAATATCCCCCACTCCAGGCACAGGAAACACTGCAAATACCACTCATAAACCAAATTAGGCATTATTATTTTATTACTGTTGTAAGGTAAATGTCAAGTTTTTTAATGGCAATCACTGCAACTCCGGCAGGAGTCAGACAGCTGAATTAGCTTGAAGAGGTGAGAACCTCCCAGGGCTGGAAGTTAATAAAACTCAATAAATATCATCACACGTGTGATGAGCAGGGAGCAGGATGAGGCTCCTGCGCGCCTCTGCTCTCTGCAGGGAACTTTAGAGACACCCAGCCTCAGACTCTGGGTTTGGTGACAGCAAAGCCCCCCCTGAGCAAGGCTGTCCTCGCTGTTGGCAGCTGTGATGCTCGCAGGGTGGGTGCAGCCCCTTCGGGTCCTGCTCCTTCAGGACACATGGAGAGCTCAGGCTCGGCACTCAGGTTTTCAGAGAGAAAACTGGGTTTTCTGTGAAAAGGCAACAATTTTTGGGGAAAAGTATTCAATCGCTTTAAGATGACAATCAGGTTTTCTATAAAGAAAGAAGCTGCAATGTAAATCTCCCATCAATGCCAACGAAGGGGGAACAATCGCTAATTTTCCTCGAAGCTAATGAGCGCAAGTCTGTATGACAGGGGAGAATTTAATCTGATGTGAACTGAGGAAGAGAAGCAATGCTGATATTAATGTGTGACTAATTGATACCCAGAAGAACATTTGAAAAGATTAAAAGGCATTTGATTTCTGTACAGGACAATGAGAGGCTCATTGCGTATGATCTGCGCATCCTTTCCTTTCTGCACTCCTTGCTTCGGTTTGCGCAGAAAAAAATCTATCATACCCGCAGTGTAGCTTGAGTGCTGCTTGAAATCTGTGTCTGGAAATGCTGTACTAAGAAATTCCTCCTGGACAGAGTGGAGGTCTGTGTGCAGGAAGCCTAGCAGGAATGAGATCGGCCCCGAACCACTAAGAACAGCTACCGAAAGCAGCACAGCTCGGACAGCAGCCGAAAACGAACCGTGATTAATAGGGTGCTCTCTGTTCTAATGAAAAACCCATTAAGGTCAGTGGCAGCATCTCGGAGCAGCACTAAACTGGAACGATGGAGACAGTAAAGTTAAAAATGAGCCATAATATTAATGTGGATAGTGAATTAATTGGGCAATTCCACAGGCAGTGAGTAAATCACAGCGCTGCCCACGGAATGGAGAGCCTCGTGGCTCTCACTGCAGCCTTGGGGGCCCCCTGTGCCCCCAGCCACCATCACCTGGCTGCTGCCAGGGGTCTCCCTGCCCAGCTGCACTAACATAGCTCGAGCTCGTTAGGCATGGAGCTGAATGCTCCGAGCCCTTTCTGCTTCAAACTATCCCATTTTCTGTAACTTCTGGCAGATGAGAGGCCGCGTATCTCTCCTTATCAACTAGCCACACAGGGGCCCTGTTGAAGGGAGGTTTCGGTAATTGGCCTATTCATCATTCATTGTTTATCTTCAGTTCACAGCGTGGTAGAAAACTCCAGAGACGTGCTTGATTCAAGTTAAGGAACTTAATCATCGTGATAAAACCGCCCAGGGATTCGTGCTTCACGTTCGAGACGCACGTGTTGCAGCCCTCGGTGCAGCAGATACTCCGAACCGACAAACCTCACGCAGGGGATATGGCAGCTCTGGCAGGTGGCCGTTCCGAAGCAGCGATTGCCACCGACACGCACCTCTCCTCGCTCGTCGCCCGTGAACACCCAGCTGCTCGGCGCCGTGCGGCTCGGGAGACGGCTGCCTTGCTTCAGCCGCCGCGGCTCCCTCCTCAACAGAAGTTATTAGCAGAGCTGGAGAATCTTATCCAAACGTCGGTTTCATCTTGATAAATAACAATTTCACGTCTCTGTTCAACTAGATGACTGCTTGGTTTTAGTTCAAACGCTTCTTCAGAAACGCTTCTTCAGAAACGCTTCCTCATGCATGAAGCTTGCTGCACCTACAGAACGAGCGCCGAGCCATTTTTGCACCAGGCTTTGAATATCTGTGATGCAAGGACCACAGTCATAATCCTCTGCCATCATAAGTCACTTCTCCCAGTAAGGAGCTGCTTCCTACGGGGAGTGCTAAAATGTAATTGAAAGCTACGTGTGTGGTGGTGTCGCACAGAAAACCATTTTATTAAAAAGAGTTTAAGGCTGAAAGGGTTGTTTAGATCCCAAGTAATGTTGCAGAGCTCCTCGCGGATGCATGCACAAGGAAACCAAGAGGGCGATAACTTTGGATGCTCGGGGTAATGCTGGCGTCACCCTGTCAGCAGTTAGTTAGCAATACATCTGTTTATAAGCAGATAGCCTCTTGCTCGCAGCTCCAAGGTGTGGTGTGGAGGAGAGGATGAGGCCAGCCTGACGGCGTGGCACAGCGTGAGGTTTCCCTCCTGGCCTGCAGAGCCTGAGCGGCACATGGAGGTGAGCTCCGCAGTGGGAAACCTACAGGGAGAAGGCAACCTTTGGTAAAAATTGCTGCGTCGTGCTGGGATTGTGCAAAGGGCCTAGCCAGCTGCCGTCACTGCTTAGCAAACACGAAGTATTTGGTATTAGTGTGTTAAAAATTTCCTGACGAATCAAGGCGGGTCAGCATCACACAGGCCTCTTGCGTTGCTTTACACCGTCATCTGATACGTGCATTAACGTTGTTCGCTTCCTGCAGCAAGTAAAGGTGGAATTGAGGTCACTCCTGAATTTCACTAATCAGGAAGGAATCCGTTAAACTGGAGAATTTTGTCACAGTTCATTTTTCTTTGATTGTCTTAAAATCTTCCACCAATGGTCCCGGCGAAGAATTGTGCTGTAACGGTGCGAGCCTCGCCTTCCTGTGTCCTCCAAGACCGTGTTTTTGGCAGGCTGTGTCGCAGGGAAGGCAGGATGGGTGCCCTTGGGTGTGCTGAGCTTTTTGTTGAGTTCCTGCAGCTCAGAGGATGGGGCTTGTGCCTTTTTTTTTTTTTTTTTTTTTTTTTTTTTTTTT
>VXAV01010164.1:58468-85811 GCA_013399715.1 Alectura lathami | reverse complement strand
GCCGAGCTGCGGGCGGCTGTGCGGAGCCTGGTGGCAGACCTCGACGCTCTCTTCGGCGCCCTGGGCCTGAGGGAGGAGAGCTTCGCCGTGGGGGCCCTCAGCAGGGTCCTGGCCGCCGAGCTGGCCAGCTACGCCCCGGCCAGGAACAGGAGGAGGGTGGCCACCAGCAGGGCCTCCGTCGTCTTCGTGGACAGGACGCTGGACCTCGCCGGTAAGGAAGCCAGCGCTGGCGAGGGCTGTCTTTCCCGCAGGCCCAGGTCACCCCACCGAGAGGCTTTCAGGCAGTTGTACAGAGTCCTCCTGGCCTGCCAGCCTTGGTGGTTGCTCGCACAGCAGGTGATGGAAGCCAAGAGAAAAGCAGCACACACTGTTGGAACACACACCGGTTTATTTCTGGCCCGTCCCCTTAGCTGCAAACAAGAGCCCCTGGCTGTGTCTGCGTATTATCCTAAGGTGTGAAGGAAATGCTCTGCTGGGTTCAGTTTGTGCCTTGCAGGTTGCTGCAAGGCGTGCACGTGCCAGTGTATCATAGTTGTCACCCATAACATCGCACCTGTCTGAGCAGATGCACCACCTACAGATATACCTAGCTATACCTATATGCCTGAAAATGATTATAAATATAATAATAATGTGTTTATATAAAGCTGTGCATTATTCTTTTTGAGTGATGCAATGGCACATGGCTGGCATCTTTAACTTGGAAAACACTTAAGTGAAAACAATACAGAACTGTTTATACAACACATTCTGAGGAACAGATGAGCGTGAGAATGAACCATAGGGTAAATTTAATCCTGGCACTTAATGCAGAATTAATGCATAAGGTGAGGAGTGTAGGGAGTGGTGTGAGTCTACTGAGAAACTGCTGGAAGGAGAATGTCCATCTAGGGCTGTAACCAGCCTGTAAGCTTGGTGAATGAGTTCAAGTCCTCCAAGCTGGTGGGATGTGATATCAAAAGGGCAGAAAGAGGAAGCATGGTAAGACAAGTCGCCAACAAGGTGCAGGGTCAGTGGCCTAGAAGAAGTTTGCGTGGGGCTCTCACTTGTGGAATAACTGCGTGTCAGAGGAGACAGCTCAGAGAATAACTGGCACAGGAGCAGCAGCATTCACTTGCTCCATTGTGCTGCTGATGGACCTGCTGGTGTTACGCTGCGTGGGGGCCTGTGCCACCTGCATTGCTTGCTGTCAGAAACTCAGGTCATAATTTTGCTGCTTGATCTGTAGTGAGTGCATGGCGCTACGTTGTGCCTGCAACACGCCTATTTCTGAGTGGTGCTTTG
The DNA here is from genome assembly GCA_013399715.1 of Alectura lathami. Lineage (NCBI taxonomy): Eukaryota > Metazoa > Chordata > Aves > Galliformes > Megapodiidae > Alectura > Alectura lathami. Next base: position 84,527 of record VXAV01010164.1, on the reverse strand, counting down.
TCCTCCTCCCAGCACACAGCCTGTTTTGTCTTTCTGTGTCCTTATGCTGCTCTAGGGTTCATGGCTATCAACAGCATGCTGACGAGCGGCCATGGCACTGGGTGGCTTAACCTCTGTAGTGTTTTGGGAGGACTGCAGGGCAATTACCTCCGGTAAAGAATCCTGCACTGAAATTGTGATAAGAGTGCTGGTTTGTGCTCATTTTTTAAAATACTGAATTAGGGTAAATAATTTTTTTTTTTTGGTCATACATGGCATAACATTCAGCTGAGCTGTAACTGGGATCTTATGCCTTTGCCGCCCTCACTGCACAGTGGCACAGCGGCACAGCTTCAGCTGGGGAGGGCACAGGTGCTGCTTCCCTCCACCACATGTGACCTTATGGATAAAGCAGTGCCCCAGAAGGTGGGAAGTGTGTGTTTTTCTGCCCCGGAGAGATCTCTGCATTCCCTCTTGGTTTCTGGGAGCACCCACATCTATCAGAAAACAGTGTTGTGCCTTTGCTGTCATGCTGTGTAATGCAGGAGGGTGTCTCTGATAAAGCCTAGTTCTGATTAATAGCTCTTCTTTTTTTTTTTTTNGTTTTTGTTTATAGTTCTTTTTTTTTTTTTTTTTTTTTGTTTCAAATTGTTAATTTGTACTTGTTGGTGGTAACTTTCCTTACATCTGTCGTGTTATGAATTTGGGCTGCTTTACTCACACTCTGATTGCAGTACCTTCCAAGTTGATGCGCTGATGGATTGACGCTACTGGCTTTTAAAATGAAACACAAAAAGTTTTATTTTTCCTTACCATATGGGCTGAGGCCTGGACAGTATAAACACAGAGGTCTGTGAAGTACAGTAGTCACCTCTATGAATGAGGTTAGGGTTTTGACACAGGAGGCGACCGATGTTTAAATTGTTATGGTTGTCTGAGGTTGCAGACTTCAGCTGTGAGGACTGATGGCAGCTGAAAAGATTCAAGTGGTGCAGACATGGTACTGTGGGTCAGGCTTTGCTGTGATGTGGTTTGTAAAGCCCTTGTTATTGTGGAACAGGCCTGCATTTTTTTATAATAGGCTTTTAAATGCTTCAGATGTTAAATATGTTACAGAAGAAGCTCCACTGAGATGAGTGAACTAATGGAATGAGTTTGGCATATTTAAAGCCAGTTGTAGGTGCCTGGTCAGTTCAGAGGGCATGGGAATGATGCGAGCCTTAGGCAGGTGCTTAAGTTTCTTAGCTCTAAATTCACCGCTCTTTGCCCCTGTTCCAGTAGCCAGCTGTGAGAGATGGGGAATCTGCCGTAATTTTGTGGCAGTGCTCTGATTCTGCTGTGCTTGGCTGTGGGCTCCTGCCATGGGGCTGTGAGGTGGTATTTTGTTGTGTTCCCTCCACCCCTCTCCCCCAAGATTCAAGAGCCAGCCTAATGGTAACAGTGGGTGAGTGTGCAGCACTAAAACCGCGTGAAAACTGAGATGGGTCTGTCCTTGTATCTCCAAAATCACCAGTCCTAAACTAACCTTCTATGAAGAAGTTAAAAAAGTTAAAACAGCAGTTGTTAAGAAGGCTTGATAGCAGGGACAAGAACTGCCTTGTGTTTGGTGACTGACTTAAGCCTTCCCATGGACCAAGTTTTCATGTTGGTCCTGGACATAAAGAAGCAACAATTGCACTTTTTTTTTTTTTTTTTTTTTTTTGGTACCAGACTGTAAAGCCAGCAGGAGAACTGAAGAATCTGAGTACTGGTGGGGTGTCATAGGGCTGGTAATGAGCCTAGGGAAATATTTTCTTGTGTGCATGTCATCTGTGCCTTTGAGGGTTAGCTGGGTTTCTGGCTGCTGTTACCATTGGTCAGCTTTGACGACAGGGCCAGCTGCAACCAGCATCAAACACCACTTGTTTCATTTAATTCCTCTAATGAGAAGATGAAGTAAAATTAGAAAAGCTTGATATGCCAGATTTCCTGTACCCTCAAGGCTTGGGTATTTGCCTGCCACGAGGATTCCCACATTGCAGTGGTTAGAACTTTTCCTTGCCACTCCAGCACTCAATCCTTGTGCAGGCTGGTGGCATGCAAGCTGGCAGCTGCCTTGAGCAAGCTGGTCCTGAGGAGCTGTGGGCACCCTGCTGACTGTCCTCCCAGGAAGGAGAGAGCACGAGCAGAAGGAGCCTCCAAGAGCAGTTTTGGGAAGGACAGCGTGGCACTGGGTGGTCACGGAAGCAACTCAGATGTGCTGAGTCTTCCCCTATGCCAAGGAGAAAGGAGGAATGTTAGTAACTAACGTGGGTTTATTTGCATTTGAGGTGCTGCTAGCTTAGCTCACTGTCGTGTCTAGCAGCATGTCACTCGTGCCGGGTGTGTGTGAGGAGACAGGCCTCGCTCGCAGTGTGCGGGGTGGAGGGTCAGGAGGCCGCCATCTGCTTGTTGCGAGCATTGATGAGTGCAGCGCAGCTGACAGCGACCGACCTCGTGAGGAGAACGTAGGTGTGTGGGTCAGGAGATGGCTCAGCGAGCTGCAGCTTGCCCACCTGCAGTTCTGTGGTAGAGAGGAAAGCTGCTGTCATCCTGTGGCTGTTACCGTCTCTGGTGAAAGGAACTGGAACTCTCCACCCAGCTGAGCAGGCAGGTGTCCGTGTCTCAGCACCGCCACGTGCTGGACACATGTGCCTGCCCTGCCTCCTCCTATTCTTTTTTTCATCCTCACTTTTCTGTTTGATATTCAGAATAGTTGATAACCATGAGGTGGTTTTACTGCATGGGTACCTGGCTCCTGCAGGCTTGATAAAGACAAACTTCTGCTGATCCAGGGCAGGTAACAGTGTGACTTCACCAATAACCTTGATACAAGGATCTCGTTTGGGTTTATGGAGCACATGAAGCTGCCTTCACCCGTTGAAATAGTCTTGCTTTATCTCTGGAAATGATGGAAGGTGAGAATGGATGACAGATGTTTATGGAGTGGGACCAGAGCTTGAAAGACCTTTCTACTGCCTCTTAAGGGTGGGTTCAGAAGTCCCTCTTCCTACTTCCCTGGGTAAAGCCAGAAGAACAGTACTGAGCTCAGCCCTGGTGTCCAGCCTGGTGGAAGCAGGTGGGCCATAGCTTGCTGAACTTAGTACGAATACTTGGGCTTGCACTTGACTTAAAGGCAGGGAAGTTCCTTGTTCCCTTCTCCAACTTCTCCATCTGTAGTATGCGTCATGCTTTTCTGCTTGGGCTTGGCAAGAGTTTAGAGTTGCTGAATAGAAAGAAGAGCATGTATATTCAGGAGAATTGAAGAAAAGTGACAACTGGAACTGAGAACATGGACAGTGGTCAGATTGATGTTTTATACTATGTAACTCGGGTTGTTTTAGTTATTTAGTGATTTCATGTTGGTTTCAGTCCATGTAGGAGAGAGGACCTTGATGCCAACAAGGCAAGCATGTTGTTGGCAATTGTTTTAACATTATGCTAGACAGTCTGGGTAGCTATGCGTGCAGCTTGCACACAGCACTTATAAGCACAGTCATATTAGTTTAGGTAGGAAAGTATAGTTTGTATATGTACATGTACATTTAATTTTTTTGTTTGCTTGCTTTTTTAATAATCATTGCACATCTTGTTTAAAAACTTTCTTATGCAAAGCAAATAGTTTTGCATATGTAAGTGAATAATCAGTGAATATCTTAAAGTTGTAAAGCTAAATCTAAATTAGGCCTTTTAAATGAATCTGAATTGTTTTAAATGAATTTGCTTTAAATGAATCTGAAATGTTGCAATCAATTTTTGAAATGGCTGAAGTTAGCAGTATTGATAACAACATACCTTTGAAAAATCTAAATGTGCTCTTGATGTTTTGACTATCAGTGTCCTTCTCCCCAAAACATGTGGTTATTATTTTGCTCCCAATTCCTTGTATGTGTGTTTTTTTTTTTTTCTTTCCTTCTAGTTGTGTAACTGACGTTTTTGGGGCCTTTTTTCCTTCCCAGGTGCGGTTGGTCATCATGGCGACAATCTTGCAGAGAAGATACTTTCTGTGCTTCCCAAGCTTCCTGGCCACCAGACAGACGTGATGGTTAATATGGTGGAACTTACTGCACTGCAGACTCCAGATGAAGCTTGCAGTATTATAGCACCTGGCTGCTTAGCACAACCAAAGTAAACATTCTTTTTTCTTCTTTTTTTTTCTTTTGTTTTAAGATGTTGAGTATGTCTGTTATTTTTTTTTTTTTAATGAAAAAAAGTAACAAAACAAGTCTTTTTTTGTTCGTTTTGTTTAAAAGAAGTTTACAGCAGAAACCCATCTGGTCCTAGTTAGGCTGGACCATAATCTGTTTGTATGTGTGCATTAGGTGAGTGGGTCAGATAAGACTCTCAAACATGGGAGATTCTCAGGATGTTTTTAGATTTCGATTGTTTAAATTGCTATGATTACCGTAATAGATTAAGCCCTAGAAATTTTTCCTTGTGACCTTTCTTTTTCTGCCTAAGTAACAGGCCCTACAAGCAGGTAGGTCTTCAATAAGCATCCGTATATACAAATTATATGTATAATATAAATGTATGTACATGAGCTGCTTGCTGAACTCTTTGTTAGAGTACCTCTTAAGGTTGTATCCTCATTTTCAAACACAGTACATATGGAGAAAGATAATTAAACACAAATTGAGGTATACAGACAGCTCCATGAGGGTCTGTTTTTTCCATAAGCGAGGACAACCTAAAAGCAGTAGCTGTGAACAACTACACTTAGATATATGTAATTTGTAGCTAAGACTTTGCTTGTAAAGTACATCAGATTTGATGTTTCGCTGTCTAACTTTATTTGTCCAAATTGAAACTTCCTGCAGCTTCTATTACTATGCATAAACCAGAAATAGAGCAGGTGTTGGTTTCATTGAACAAGAAAAATCTTGCTCAGAAGTGCTCTCAAAATTGATACAGTGCAAAGGACATTATAAGCTCTTTTGCTATAGCGTTCCCACTGTATAGTAGAACAGTGGTGTTTTTTTCCCAAGAGTGGGCAATCAAATGTAGTTTCTGTTCTTCTTTTTGATTCGTTTTGGTTCTTCACACCTGCGCTTTATTCCCTCCTCTCCTCACACCTAAAAGATTTTGGAAGACTTTCCACTTTCTGACATATGGTGTTTATTTTCTTATGGCCCCCAGATCCTTTGTCATCTTCCATCTCCCACATGTGCTGTAACTGGGTCCAGTTTCTAAGTTTCACATTGCATAACTGTCTATTTCCTCAGGAGCTGGAGAGGAAACATTTCCTCATATAGGTGGACTCAATTGTAAGTTTCTGCTGGGGTGACTAACTTCAACAAAATTTGTTCTGGTTTTCTTTTCATTGGCTGCTTTCCAGCTGATCTCTAAAGTATAAATGAAATATCCTTAAGATCTGTCTACGCAGGAAAATAAAGAGGTCATTGTCCATAGTAGACATGCTGTGATAGCTGTTATTTGTGCTAACTTTGATTAGCTACCAGAAATAAAGATGATTTCTAGCAGCGGGGATTAGGAAAAAAACAAATATTTATTGCCTTAGGATTGTTGACCTGTGCTGCCACTCCATTATTGCTAACGTCATCGACATTCAGCTAGTGCTAGTACGCCTTCCCATGCTGAAATTATGACTTCAGTCATCTCAGCAGTCATCTTGTTCAGTCAGCCTGCAGATTTGTATTGTGTTCTAAGTTAGCTAATAATATACATGCTATTTGCTAGCTGGTGGATGATGCCTCTGTTAACAGTACAGTTAGGCTTACCTTGCAAAGATCCGCTCTGAATGCGGGTGGTTAAAGAACAAAGGGATTTGCTTACAAGGTGCTCATCTGCTACACTGCAAGTGAAGCAGAGCTGAATGGTAGCAACTGATACCTGGTACCAAGGCAGCAGCGTCATTGCCACACCAGTCTGAAACAGCATGTCCCTCTGCGAAGTTGTATAAAATCTGTTACACTGGAAATATTTAAGAACAGGGTAGCCAAACAGTGATTTAAATAGGATTGATTTTGCCTTGGAGCAGAGCAAAGGGACTATGTGACCTTTCACAAATCTCCCCGTGATTACTGTTTGAGCTGAGGTGTTGTGTGCGTGAGAGTGGTCTCCAAACAGAACGTGTCCCTGTACTCTTAAGCCCGCTGTCGGTCACTCTTTCTAACTCTGTAGGGATTAGGAGTAGTTTCTAATTCAAAACAGCATTTCCAAATCAGCTTGAGCTGGTCGCTGAAGAGCACTAAGAACAGTGTCTGAATGGGTGGCTGGGGGCTGTACCTTCCATTCTGTTCAACAAGACTGTGTTCTAGTGACAGATCATAAACTTCAGCTACTGTAAAATGGATGAAGTTCTCCTGGTGCACAGGATTTAAAATTCCCACTGGTAAGTTCCTGTGCCACTTCCATTAGAGATTCCACAGAATCCTCTCAGTCCTTCATCAACATAGTTACAACTGTTGGTAGCAGGCTGGGAGGTGTTTCTTGTAGCTGAAAACTTAGCTCTTGGTTTCTGTGTGTAGATGGCACATGGCAAGGAGTGTTCCTCTTCTTGTAAATTCTCTGCTTACTCTGGCCAGTGAAAGTGAGGGCACCTCTCCTAGAGATGGGAATGGTAATGTCAGCTGCACTGAAGTGGGATGGGGGGGCTCTTTTGCGTGGAACTCTGTGATTAGGCTGGCTTCGTGTTGTGGCATTTCACAGACTTACATATTCAGAATATTTTTCAAATGTTTTCATTATTTTCTTTCATGTTAATATTTGAGCATTTGTGGTGGGGAGAAAGAGAGGTCTGCTCCCTCCCCACAGCTTGCTATATTTAGCTTTTCTTCTGGAATGCTGCTCCAGCAGAAACATCTGGGCTCAGTTACAGAGTTAGCAAACAGAATTAATGAATAATTTATGTATGGTGTGGTGAAATAAAGCAGGATTCTTTTCTCAAATCTAAGGAAATAATGGGCTTCTTTAAAGATTTAGATGAAAATGTAAATGCCATATGCTGCTTAAGTTACTGCACTTTGAAGGTGTCCTTTTTGTTGGGAATGGATTTTTTTGTTTTCCAAAACTATTCTAGATTTGTTAATTTTACTAGTCTTAGTAACCTCAAAAATCTTGTGGAATAATTGTTTGCCTTACTGCAGTCACTGATACATTGCAGGTTCATTGAAAGGTATGCGGTTTGAGAATTGACAAAATATTCATTTTTATATGTAGATGTGTGTATGTGTGTATATATATATGGAACAGAACCATTTGTAGACTAAAGACATCCAGTCTGGATCAGAACTGGCGGTTTCTGGTTAAAAAGTGATAGGCACCCTGTCCTTTCAAACGAATGACGCACAGTGGAAGTAGGAATGGCAGTGAAAGCATAATGGCAGAGGTAGCTTAAAATATCTATCTATCTGTCTGTGTGTAGATTGCAGCTTTTAGGTTGGCCTTTGTATTTTGAGAACCTGTTGCGGTTTTGGAGGAATATATATTTTTTCTAACAGCTCTTGCATACATGCATCAGCTTCTAGGAATTGTCTGCTTGGATGCGCATCAAGCTCTCCGTGTTTGTGCATGGTGTTGATGTTTTACAACTGGCTTGACCGCCTCATTTCTTATTCCACCTGTCTTGCAGTTTTAAGATTGATACTTTCCATTGGGAAAGCACCCTGTGGTCAGTACTGCGCTATTGTAATGTAGGCCTGCATGGTGCCATTTTTCACATCTTGCAAGCCAGAAGCCCAGTGCCTGGAGGCTGTGTGGCTCCCTGAAGGGTCCTGGCCACAGGTCTGTGGCATGTGAGAACCAGAAGTGAAGAGCTGCATGGAGCTGCAATGGGCAACTGAAGGAATAAGTGTGCATGCACTTTGTTGAATCTGCCCCTTTTATTACCCAGGAACACTTTTGATGTGCTCTCATATTTTGCAGAATAAACCAAGTACTGAATGTGTTTATGCGTATTTCAGGGACTTGCTGAGTAGAGATTTCTTGCCTGTTTTTCCACTTTTGTTTTCTTTCTTCTAGTCTTTGCAGTCTTCTCAGAATTTAGTGTGGTATTAGAATCTGAGGGAAAGATCAGTTTTTGATTGAAAATATGTATGTATCTAATGCAATGTGCAAAGAACCTTGGGTTCTTAGAGCAAACATTTTTCTGTAGAAATGCAAAGCTGTAACATAATGCATTTCCCATTGAGGCTGCTATGCCTCAAGCAATTCAATGAGCAATGTAGCTGAAGTGCCTAGGCACTCTTCACAAAGCAGTGGGAGCCACTAAATCATCTGAGTTTGCATTGGGGGAGAATAACACATTCATACTGAGGCGATCTTGTTGATGAGTGTGATTCAGAGAACATTGATATGCAGACCAGATGTCTGAAACATGGCACTTGCAAAATCTTTCCTTAGGTCTCTGAATCAGAAGTGCAAGCAGAGGTGTGCTGAGCAGGGAAGGAAGTTCCTTGAGATGCAGTGGTAAAATTTCAGTGTCTCACATGAATGGAAATTGAAACATATACTTCTGAACCTCCTTCATTTTGAGGGATGTTACTCCTGTTTGGGGCCAAATAGTGCTAAATCTGTTACAGTGCAAGCAGAGAAGAAAGCCCTGCAGTAGCTTTGTCTTTGCCTCTTGTGCCTGCTGGATTGATGCCGTGCTCCCCCAGTACTGGCAGGATGCAGGAGACTGAGCCCAGAGCAGCAGCAGAGATCAGGGGACTTGTCCCAGCTCTGCCGTCTCCTTGCTGTGTGATCTTGGACACATCACTTCACTTCTTTCTGCTTCTGTTCTGTCTCTCAGTCCTTGTCCAGGAAACTTGTTTTCAAACTGGTAGAACAGAATTTCTCAGGATACACGTTTGCAAAGCTCTCAGGGTGGGTGGTTTGAGGCGGCAGCTGGGGTTCTGGTTTTGAGAGGGTACAAATGGTACAACTGATTGCATGGGGAGTTGAGGTGTCAGGAGAAGCGAAGCAGGATCTTCATTTGTCCTTTCTTTGGCACTGTGTCCTTCCACTCCTTCCTGCAGTGCTCAGTTGTACGGGGGAGAGGGGGCTGTTCTGAGCTGTGTGTCCCCTTGCTTTCCTTATCCCTGAGCTGGTGGAAAAACAGTTCTAATGACCTCTGTAAAACATGCAGTATTTATTGAATAGTCATGTATGATGTGGATTTAACATGAAAGGTTATTCGTGCTTGTAAGGCAAGGGAAAGAGCAGTAAGAATTAAAACTGGAAAAGAGACTCTCATTTTAAGTGGGGTAAAAAAATAAGAGGATTAGTCTTATTGTTTTTACTTGGGACCAAGCATCTAAAGGGTATTTAGCGAAGACAGTGCTGTTTTTCGCAACACGGAGTTAATTATACACTAAGCTTTTGGGTGGATGGTTCTCAGATCTTTGTAGTGTTTTTATTTTAAGTATTTCTTCTTCTTCTTTCATGTCAGCTGTAGGTATTAATTTGAAAAAAAGTGTTTTGCATGCTGAAGTTTATAAAAGCTTGTTATAAGTTAATTTGGGGCTGTGTTGTTCTTGAATGAGCTTAGAGTTTATGGCATAATTTAGAGTAGTTTTCCTTTCGGGAATGTTAATACTAAAGAGGAAAAGCTAACGCAACAATAAGGAAATCCAGATGATGTGAGCGTTGCTTCACATTCATTAAGACCATTGCAGAGGAGGGAGAATAAACCAAAGCAGGGTGTGGCAGGGCTCTCTGAATGGGGAGGGGGAGCTGTGCCTCGCTAGCTGCCTGCTGCCCTGCCCGGCCCCTGGCTGGGTTCGGCAGCGGGGTGCCCGCGGGATGCTGCGGGACCCTGCCCGGCCCGTCTGCTGTCGGCTGCCTCCCCCTGCCGGGAGGCCGCCTGCCTCTGCTTCTGCTCGCCTCGGGCTGTGCTCGGCTCTAGGGGTTGATCTGAATTCCAGCTTACCAAGGAAAAAAAAAAAGCCCCTAGCCAGCCAACCGACAAAACTTGCAACCATCCGCCCATGTACAGCCTTCTCCTATGTTTCTGTTTATGAGCAGTACAGAATTGCCTCAAGCATTTAAGGAGAGAGAGGAATAAAAAAAAAAAAAAAAAAAAAGAGTTTAAAACTTTTCCTTTTGGAGAGGACAGGAGAAATTACAGCCCAGCCCTTTGCTTCTGGAACTCTTGCTGCACCACCGAGGTCCATTTCCAGGGAGGCAAGTTGGCTTTACAGGGCTTCTGTTCATACCTTTTGCCTTTTCAATAATTCAGCTGTGAGATGCTTCTCTAAATGGTGCCTCGGGAAGCAGGAATACCACAAATATAGCACCCGCCCCCCACCACATTCCTGTACTGGCATTCTTCCTGCTAACCATTTTACTTTAGTCATATGGGCTCAGAGCACACCCTGAACCAGGGACTACGCAGAGTTTCCCTATTGTTTGAAATTTCTCAAGGCATCTTCGCACTGGAAACAAAAGGCCTGGCTGCATCAGCTTCTGGGCCTTGTCAGTCAAGACAAGCATTCCAGGAGGTGCTTTCTGCTCAGTTTCAAAGCAGTCTGAGTCAAGTGAACATAACTGACTGTTGCCACAGGATAAGATGAACAAGCTGATAAGATTTATTATATCTTACAATAAAAGTGTATATTTGCCCAGATCCTTTCAACACAGGACCTCCTTGAAATGGAAAAAAAAAAAAAAAAAAAAGGGGTAAGGGGGGGTGTGCAGAGGGTGGAAGATTCTAGGAAGCGGACAGATCTCTGTTTGGCCTCTGCCGTGTAATGCACAGCATTGCTTGAAGGCCACGCTGCTGTTCTGCAAAACCTCAGATGCTGCAGTAGCTGCTTGGTCAAGGTAACCAGCGGAGGGATTGTGTGAAGGTTCTTTAGATCCAAGCGAGATCCTGCCACGTTTTTAATTGCCTGCTGTGACATGCCTCTGGAGCCTTAGAAGTTATCTTCTAGGTAGGAGGAATCTTGAAGCTTATTTGCCTTGAGATAAAGAATGATTTGGACTGATAAACTCTCAGCATCAGCTGGGCAATTCTTTCTTATCTGTGCCTTTGAGCCCACAGAAAGAAGTTCTAGGGGGGGCTGACAAGCTGGACTGCTCGAGGTTTCGTTCCCTTTGCTTTAAGGACCTTTAACTGCATTGTCTGCCTGAGCTACCTGGGCTTACTAATGTAAGTTTCCAGCCAGAATTCTTTTTTTTTTTTTTTCCTGGACCCTCTAACACTCACATGGCCATACTCAGTGAGAGTGCAAGCATCAGGGGGTGTGAGATGCAGTACCTGTTCAGTCTATTCATTGAAAGTGGCACAATCAAGAACTTCGTGATTTTCAATTTTTCAAAGAATATTCTTAGTTCTTCTGGAGAAGGGTTCCCCATGTGTCATCTCAGTATAATCTTGTTTATTGTAGTACTGTCATTAAATCCCAGCTTTGCTCATGGGAAGGCACAATGAATTTGAGTGATCCAGATCCAGCCATCGACAAGTCTCTGAGTACTTGAATCTTCAGATGGTTAGGACAGCAAGGTAATAAACATCTGTAAGGAAATTCTGGGCGTACAACCACTAAACTAGCCTATTTTCTGGCTGTTTCCTCATCAGCATTGCTCTCTGTTGTGCAGTTACGCTCCTTGCAAGACGTAAAGGAGGACAGCGCTCTTCCTGATTAATGAGATAAAAAGAGTAACCTCCGATGTCTGCAGGCAGAGCAGAAGGGGTGGATTTTTATGTTGCTTAGGGGTAGTGTTTTTTTGGCAGTCTGCAGCAGTTCTTTTCCAGCTGACATCCCTTCCTTGTTACCTTAATGCCGATGTCTTTTGTCTGTGAATTCTGTGAGTTTAATATTCCCCTGTGTAAGTCTGCAAACTGCCTTTCTCTTAGTGTGGCCACAATGCGTTTTCCTGCAGATGTATTCACAATTCAATAGCAGCAGGAAGGCTATGTCTGTTTAACTAGACTTTATGAATCTCCAAAGTGGGCTCCAATCTTTCTTGTTTTATAGTGTGATCCTCCCAGCAACTGTTCATTTGGCTGACATTGTGAGATTTTTCTAAGGCTTGCTCTCACTCTGCTTGGCCAACTGCCTTCACATTTGCCTCCTGAATGACCTCAACAATGAGGTTTTGAAATCCAGTGATATACATTGGCCCTTTTACGTTCTGTGGAATTACTTGTTTGCTGTTCAGCCATGGTGCCAGAATGGAGGATGGCTGAGTGACCTGGAGGGGTGTTTTAGCTTACCGTTGTTGTACTGTAAAGTAAACGTGCTGCACCTTACAAAGGGGAAAAATGTGACAAAACAGAGTGATGAGAAGAACAAATAAAAGCTTCCCATTCTGATGAGGAATCAATGTTGGGGAAGGTAAATGTATTACCTGTTGGCAACAGGTTTGGTTGCAAGGTTTGAATGTGTGGTTGAGATTCTTTCAGAATTCCAAACTTAATATGAAACAGGAAACAAAGCTTATGCAGGCTAAAATGCATGTGAAGTGAACTATTTACCTGGCAGAGCTTAAAGATGCTTTTGCTCTGGAAAGGAGACAGAACATGTGCACAGAGAAATAATTCTTTGTTTGTATACAAACACTTATATCTATTGATTTTATTTTTTATAATTGATCCAAAAGTCCAGCCTCCTGTACTGTTGCTTAGTGCAGTTATTTGAGGTGCTTCCCTTCATGGTCTCCCCATATTTCTGTGTTCCTGGATTCTAGCAGACCATTAGCTTCTTTGTCCCCACTGTTCTTTACACTTTTTCCTCTTCATTTGTTTCTTCTCTCAGATCATTCTGTCCCAAGGGTACATGCACTTTATAAGGAACTTATGCAATCTGAAATGCTTAGCATTTACAGCAGTAATGCAGTCAAATCAGTTTCTGTCTGTGTTTTCCAGCCAGCCCCTATGCTTTTGCATTCTTTTTGCCAGATACCTGTCTTAATCCTGCCTTTAAAAAATTCATTATTTCAGAAGACCTTTTCCAGGTGTTCTCTGAAATACTACAAAATCGTCTTTCTGGGAAATTGCTTCGCACACTTGCAAAACTGGGGCTCTTCTTCTGGCTTCTGGAAAAGGGCTGCCTTCTCCCCTCATTGCAAAGGAGAGGTTTTCTTGTTTATTAGGGTTTACCACTATCTTTGGCTAGTGGTTTTCTGTTTTGTTTGTCACTCTCGCCAAGAGGAAGGAATGAATGTAGGTATTTACTGTTGCACAGAGGTGTTCCAGATCTTGCTGGTGTTTGAGTGATTTAGTTTTCCAATGATCTCAGATCTTTGGATTCCAGTTCATAGTGTGGAGTTTCTGTGTATACTTCTCTGTGCATCTGAGCAACCTCATATGAGGTGGGGTTTTGCTGCTTTTTAGCTGCTCATTGTTTAAAAAACAGTAGTGAAAATTAACCAAACTTAGCCAGTTTTCATGCTCTGATTAACAGTGGCCCAGAAGTGATCTTTCTGCAGACTCTGGGAGACACCTAATTTCCACAGATTATGAATGTCATTTCTAAAATTATCTTCAATTAGGAAAGATCTCTGTTCATTGTGAGAGACGAAAGTTTTACGCTCTTACCTAAATTTCTCCATGACTATACTTTTAAACAAGAAAAAGAAGTCAATTTCAAGCCATTTTCAATAACTGTAAACAGCCACAGAACACACGCTGAATATGTATGCCTTACGTGGGTGCTCAGGCTCCAGCTACCCTTAGAAAAAGGAAACAAAGTTTGACAGAAGAAGCTTAGGGTCTTATTAATGGCACAGCAACATGCCGTGGCTTCAAACGCTCTGCTCGGGTTGGAAAATACCATCAATGATGTGGCTGGTTTTGACTGAGAGGGAGAATGTGAGGGGAAGAGGGGAATTAGACAGCACCCAGCATACTTGTACAAGCCCTTTTTAGGAGGAGGATGCGGCAAGGAAAATGAACGACTACAAAAAGCCACTTAAAATCCAGAGATTTTGGATTAGGACAAAATTCTGCTCTCCTTACTCATCCTGTGGTAGACAGAAGTGTGTCAGGGAAGGGGTGTGAGAAGATATCCAGAGCACTGGGTGAACTTATGCAACGTAGGAAGAAGTCCTTATCTCGTTCTCCATGACAGATCAGCCCCAGTCTGGAAATGGTTATAAAACGAAAGCCGAAGGCTGTGGCTTTATTCTTTCTGAACAGCTGTCAGTTTGGTTTTGAGGATCAGAACTGGCCATATTAGGTCTGTGTGAGATCTGAAGAAGCTAGAGCTCTAGGTTTGCATTGAAGCTATGACAAATATGCTACTTTGAAGTAAGAGAGGAGGCTAAGGAGGGCATCAGGGCTAGGCCTTCAGTAGCTTTAAATTTGCTCCGCCAATGTAGCCAGCAGAGAATCTGGCCCTGCATGTTCAAACAACACATCTTTAAGATGTAAGGTCTGTTTCAGATTATTTTTTTACTATTTGAGTCTCAGTCTCTACTTGAATACTTGTTCTCAACTCATAAGGAGAGTATCTTTGAATGTTTTAACAACTCTTTGTGATATGATTTCACAAGAAATGGTTTTTGTGGTAACTGAGTCACTTCAGAAACAATTGTCTTTCCTTCTATGATGACGACGTATTCCTGTACATTAAGCTGCCAACATGGTGCTGAAGCTCACGGCCTAGTAAATTCCTAGTCAAGAGTCTGCTTGTATAACTCTGGCTTTTAGGCCAGCAAATAGGGGTGGGAGGTCAAAGGAGACTACCAAAAAATGGCCTTGGAAATTAAAAACATCAAGGAGACGGAATTCCTGGCATTCCATGGTATCTGGGCTTATTTTCTTACATTTCTCTAATAAGAAAAACACACTGCAGATATGTTCTTGGTGTTTTCACTTGTATCATCTATCTCTGCTGCAAAAAGTGACCCAAAATATATTGGCTTTACATGCCTTGAGGACATCCATTGGATAAGTAACCAGTGCATCTGTAAAAGTAGACTTGGCACTCTCGTGCAGTCCCTGGATGTAGATTCAGTTGTCAGCACCTCATTACTAACTGTTCTTTGACTGGAATCATTTTTGTTAAAATAACCTTATGCAATAGCTTTAAAACATGGAACAGAATGCTCTGAAGTAACCTATTATGGTACGTGAAGTATTCCCAAATAATACATATGTTGTAGGGATCAGACTTTATTTTTAGCATAATTCATTTGCTTTGTCCAAAAACTAAATTAAAACCCCTGACAAGTAACTCTTTAATATACACATCTTAAAGAGTTGCTTGGCAAGAGTTTTGATATACCTTGTATTGTACAAAATCCTACTCAGAAGCTTTCAATTAACTTGATTCATGCAGTAACTCGGTCTGGCATTCTGTCTAAGCTGTCCTGCAGCTTGTAGGAATGAAACATTTTACAGAGCCAGTTCACTGGAATAAAAGGCAGCCAGCTGAAACTCAGACAGGACTGATGGTTATGAACATTAGGAAGTTCTAAGAAATTGCATGCACGTTTTTCCTTTGCCCCTGCAGAGACTGGTGAGCAAGTTAGAGGAGCAAGAATGAATTTTGGAGTAATACTGGAATGATTAAAGTCTGCATTATTACAGTGAGCAAGAGGGCTGAGGCATATTTTGGAAGCCTTTCCCCATCAAGCTGTGCCAGCAGCTCTGCAACAGAGTGATGTTGTGGAAGTGTCTCCACAACCATCCTTTTTTAGCGAGCAAATGATTCCCCCATAGGGTTTCTCGGGGTTATTATAACTCCAGGTAGACAGTGGAGACACTATTTTGTCCAGTGCTAGTGGGCCTTTAAAAATCTCTGTATGATTCCTTTAACTTCTGTCTCTCTTCAGATCTTGTTCTTTCGTCAGCTGCCCCATCCTTTCCTGTTGAAGATGAGCAGTCTAAACCTGGTAGTTCTTTCCTCCCTGCAGAAGGTCTGCTGCTTGTGTTTTTGCATGGTGGGGCTGGAAGCTCTTGCTGCTCAGCTTTGGCAGCTTTCATGGCTTGATGTGCAAGGTTCAGCGAGGAAAATTCCCTGGGTTCTCTCACAGCTCTCTCTGCCTTCTTCAGCATCCGTGACTCAGAATTCTGAACATGTTGCATGAAATGGTAGCTTCCTTCCTTCTTGGGATAGATACATGACAGCAACTCCAGCTTCTCTTTACCTTTCCAAGTGTTGTATACCCACATCTGACTAACTGGAAAACAGAGTGGGTCTGGTCCCAATAAGCAAATCCCCTTCTGACAGAAAGAATTGCACTTTTCAGTGATTTTTCTTTGTTTGTCTTGAAGGAAGCTAGCTGGCTTCAGTGTTCACCTTGATGGTTGGTTGCTTTGTGTTGGGCAGTGCTGCAGTTGCCGTGGTGTGCCTTCCTGCTTGTTTGGATCAGCCTGTCTGTAACTGTTGCTCTGGGTTCTAAAGATCAGGTGCCACTTCTGCTTTGGCATGGGGGTGGACAGGCAGAATAACACATTTCTTAGTGATGACTTCAGCCATTGCAGTCTACCCATCTTACCCTTCTGCATGAGCCCCTTTGAGAAATCTTCAAAGCCTTCCAAACCATGTGTCACTGTGTGGATACGAAAAAGGAAGAATCACTCTAGACCTGGTCCCTGAGTCAAAGCAGAGGAGTTTAGTCCAGAGTACTTGGCAAGAAGTGAGACCACTGCCAGCTGTCTGGAACTGAAACCTCTTTTTGCAAATCCAAGTGCAATGCACAGCTATCCACTGTGTGCTCCAGTAATTGCTTAAGAGCTCCTTTAGTACTCTTTGAATAACAGGAAGGTTTTAGGTTGGCAAAGTGATTTATACCTTGTCATTAACACTCTTCTGTGGAGGCAGCTGGTCAGAAGCTGTTGTGGAAGGGAGAGAACCCTGCTGGCTGGTTAATGGATTAAAATGATAGCAGTACGTGTTTTGTGTTGTTAAATAACACAGAACAGGGAACAGATGGGGTTAGAGGAAGGATAGGGTTAAAATGCTTTGAATGGTACTGACCACATCTTAGAGCTAGGACTCTTTGCGTAGTTGACAGTTAATCTGCTTCTGTCTTTGCACAGAGCATGTTCAAAATCATGTCTGTGTGCAAGCGGAGCTTAGTGGGATTTGATACTGGAAGGATTAGTAAGGCCTAAACATCAGTCAGCCTCTGTGAAAACCAGTCTTCCTGTCTGGAGAAGCATCTTGCTTGCTTGCTCTTCCTCTCTGAGTAATCTGCCAGCTCCCTCTGCTTAGGGTGGTGGCAGAAAGAGGTAAAATGATCAGACCTTGTGTTTGGTAAGTACACTTGCAGTAGTTGAAAAAGAAGAATTCTTAGAAAGATTATTTGATTGGTACGCTTGACTTTCAGTAAAGTTTTTGAGATAATACAAATTTTGTAAGAGATCCACTGAAATTCATATGTTTTAAGACAACCTGAAGCATTTGTTTTCAAGATAATAATTGTGCACATTTATAGACTTCAGAGGTTCTTGAAACTGATAAGTAACTGTCATAACAGGACGTCAGACAAAGATGGTGTTCTGTTTCTTATTGGTGCAGTAGCCAGGCACAGCTTCTGTTTAAGGCCTGCTTGTACAACTAATGCTTCCCTCTGGCTCATGCTTCAGCATGGAGAGCAGCAGCAGAGCTGCGTGGGTTCCTTCTCCTACACCTCTTACCTTCCTGGGCCTGCCTTTGTTTCGTAGGGACTTCCTCAGGGTAGGGCCCTTCAGCACTGGCGTGGCAAAAGCATACTACAGTCCTCACGGGAGTCATGTACTGGTTAACAGCCAGCCCTGCTCAAGGCATCACTGGCAGCAGATTTGCTGGAGTGTGAATAGAGCAGGCTTCCAAAATGGATTTTGGGAGAGCCTGGTCCCTTGCCAGCCATTGCGCATCAGCGCTGTTGCTTCTTCCAGTAGCTCAGCGGGAGCAGCTTTACTTGTTTGGAGGAACTGTACCCCACAAAACATTTGAGAGCTGAGGAAAAATGGTCTTGTAGCATTATCAGCAACCATCTGAACTGCAAAGCCAAGCGCTAAGCTTGTTTGCTTGCATGGCTCCCAGTACTTGCACACTGCACTGTTGAATTCAAGTGGAAGATTTCCAAAGGGAAAGGAAGCTTTGGTGTTCTGGTCAGTGAGCAGTTTACTAACCCAGTTCAGGCTTCTCATAACTCTGTAACTTGCAGGCAACAGAGTATTATGGAATTAAGTACTGGTTCTCATTTTCACACCATAGTTTGGAGAAGGTGAAGGGTCCTGACGGAAGTAGCTTTCTCCCCACAGTGTCAGCCTCTCTGTTTGCTGTTTATTGTACATGTTTTGATGTACTGCACTTGGATGGCACAGAATACGTAGGGGATGTTTTTCCCCTGATGTCACCTACAGAACTGATTTGGTTTTGTAGCTTTGTTGATGTTGGCATGGGAGGTCTGCAGAAGGACTACTACTTGAGTGGTAAGTTAGCCCAGGAGTAGGGGAGTTGTTGCATGATGCCTGGTCCACAAGCAGACCCCTCTTTGTCTTAAGGCCTGTTATTAGTAAGGCTTTCTTTTGCTCCCATTGTGGCTTGTCCCAGGTTTATGTGTGTGACACAACACATCACTGCTGTGGGTTAACGACAGTCAGTGTAGGCTTAGGGTTATGTTGCTTGCAGCAGGATATTATACAATATTACAATTTTGGGGTATGTTTTTACTCCATCTATAGAATAGATTAAATACAGATTTCTAGAAAGTTAGTACATCTAAAAATTACCCTATAAAAGGAAATACTAGCCATTCTGTAAATCCTCTGATTAAGAGTTTTGGCTCAATAGCTACATAGAGCTAAGAAGGAAGAAAAGAAAGTGTAGTTTCTCTAAACTACCTAAATGTTTCACATCACATAGTCCAGTTGAATGCTCCATATTATATTGCTTCCTTATGTTTCACCTTTGGTTGACCTTGAAGTTTACAGGTTCAAGTGGATATTAATGATCTTGGGAACAGCTAAAATAAACAGAACACAAAGGTGATGAGAACCCATAGCTTCCCAAATTATTTATTGGATTGTGTCATTTTATTTTTAACACAGGAAAGTGCTGTATTGTCTTTGATTAGGTGAAACATTGTAGAAATGCCATCTGTCTAAGGGATCACTGAATGTGACCGCATCGGTTCAAATGCATACAGTAAATTCTAGTGCAAAAAAGAAGAAAGCTCTGAGTATTTACTAGGAGACTTCTCAAGAATCAGTTTTGCTTTTTTCACTAAACAACTGTTTTAATATTAAGTTGGTATGAGCAGCTATCACTTAAATTCATTTTATTTTCCGATACTGTATGTGAGCACATGCATACGTGCTGACTTCTGTTGTGGTAAACTAGAGCCCACTGATGGCTCTTCCGCTGTCCTGAATTATTTTGCTCTTTTGGCTTAATGCATACTGGTGCCGTTGGTGTATACTGGTATTCTTTGGTACTAGAAGGGGCAATGAGCAGCACTGCTTTACTTCTCTATAACATCATTCCATGGGCAGCTGCATCGTCTCAAGTACGTGGTTATTAGCAAGTAAAGTTGTTCTGTGTCATGGGTGCTCAAGTATGTTAAACTCTTTGGCTTTCTGAAGCCAAAAACCTTCTTGTGTGTGTATTGAGATCAACATGAAACAGGGCTGCGGTTAAGATGCTTGTTCTTACAAGTTTACATGACGCTTGGGTTGAGGAAATGTTTGATAAAACTTAAGACACTGGCTTTGTCGCTGGGTTTGGCACGTTACAAACCTGCTTCAGATGGTGGTTGACCACAGCCGTCAGACTTGTGTACATTCTATTTTGTAAGTATATCCATCTGCAAAGTAGATATGTGAATGAGCCAGCAACCTTAGGCTTCTCTCTCTGTTCCCTCCCTTTCTCTTTAAAAAGGCAAAACACAGAATGCTGTATTGCCGTTCACTTCGGCGGGATTTTTTTTCCCCTCTTTTTAAGTAATTTCTGATATGAACTGAATCCTTGCCAGCCTTTTAATAATTAATTCTTAAATTTTATTATAGTACAGCTCACCTGTGGGACCAAAATATGTCAAATTTTAGGAGTCTGATTTAGTGCCCATTATCTATGAAGCGAGGAGGAGAGGAATTCAGCCCCTAAACAAAGAGCTCTAGGTAAACAGAGCAGCTTCTGGGGCAGTTTGGGATTGCTGCAGTGGTTGTGTTTATAACAACCTGCTGAATTGTTTGTTTTCAGGTTCTCCCATGCTCTACTGATAACACAGCATATTTCTTTCTGGTTTGGGGTGCAGTGGTCAAGGTTTTATTAGAACACAACAGTTTACAGGAAACACAGAGGTTTTGCAACTTAAAATTACAATGATGTTTTAAAAGCTGTTTTGAGAAGATTCTTTCACAATTCTCATCTGTCTCAATTGAGCTTGTGATTTTTTATATTCTTAGCCTTTTTCTTTTCTTCTTGGAAAAAAAAATATATGTATTGCTATTACGTCTGTGGAAAATCCTGTCACTTACCTCATATGCTTCATTGTAAGATGAACCAAAGCATTATGCCATGGTGATGTTCGGTAGCAAATGCAGATTCTTTGCTATTCCTCTTTGGCTTAGTTATTGGTCATGTCTGGTGAATCTTCTCCTAACAGTAGCTAACAGCCTGCTTTTTCATTCTGCGTCTGAAAATGATTGCAAAGCTTAGGTACCTTGAATGCATTTGCAGTATTGCCCTGAAGTGCTGGTATCTGTAGGCGTGCCTTCATTAAGCTAAATAGAGTCACTTAAAGTTAGTAACTCTTCCCCCTTTCATTGCTGTTTTGACTAACTTTTCCCTGTTTGCACTAGACGACATGCCCTCTGTTTTTAAGCCACAGCTTTCAAACAGTAACCCTGTGTTCTGCATCTTGCTTTGGTCAAGTCAAGCAAGCTTGTTGGAAACCAGCAACAAAGGAAAGCATGGGATGTGTTCCATGGAGCTGTTCTGCTGGTGCCTGGCAAAAGGCTGTGAAAATCTAGTCGATTTTTAAACCAAGATTTATGTTGCTCTTGTCTTGTGCAGAAAAAAATTTCTAGTGGTATAATTTGATGAAGTTTGCTACAATCTAATAGATAATAAGTTGGTCATGTAGGACTCTGCTCCTTGTAGGAACTCTTTAACAGTACAGAAACATTGATAGACTGGGAAATAATCCTAGTTTGGACACAGTAGATACCAAAGTACATCATGTAGATAAGGCTTTTAGTTTTCTTCTTGGGGAGGTTCTATAATCTGCAGAAATAACAGAGCATAATAATGCATAGAGTTAGTAGTACAAAAAATTTAAATCTATGATTACATACATAATGCCCTGCCTTTTAAAAGTACTATTTTCAAAGGAAAGTTTTCTCTTACTATGAAACTCAAAACTCTAGTTTTGCCTACTGAGTATGCCCGAGATTTTTTTTCAATTCTTTGAAATCCATGGCCAAAATTAGTCTGGACAAACTGCTTACTGGCTTGCTTTGGGCATCACTGAAATTCCTCAGTGGTCTTCTCCATTTAGTTGGCAAAGAATGAGCTGATGCAGGCAGTTTTGGTTGTCTGTCTCATGGGTGCTGATGCAAGAAATGAGGAAATAAGGAACTGCTGCTGGGATGAGCTGCATGGAGCTGCTCCTTCTCAGGTCTTCACATTTACATCTATAGATAAAAGATTTCTAGATAAACGTTCCTCTGAAAAGGCTTGGTGTCACCTCTTCAGTTAAGTGAGCTGACCTCCTTTAGTGAGGTGATGATTCTAAGGATATGGTTGGCTTAAAACACCTATGGTAATTTTTGTTGTGTGATCCAGTTTTAAAACATTTGTCAGTCCAGGTTTATTACTTTTTATCCCTGTGCCTCCTGCTTTCTATTTTGATCAAAACAAATGCTGATGGAACTCCCTGACAGATTCTTCTGTCTGTTTTTTTTTTGTTGTTGTTATTTGTTTGTTTTGGTAGTGTAGTATTGCTTTAAAATTGCTGTTTGCAGTGTAGAAAAGTACCAGTTTCAAATAAAACCTAATTCATTCCTGAGGCAGAAAAGTGGGTATTTTAGCAGCACTCCCCATGACCTTTAGTGAATCAATTGTTTATCAATCAAATTATGCTCGTCTGAGTTAACTAATTAACTTGATCTTGATGTGGCACAACCTTCCTAGAGTATACGCAGAAAGGAGGGAGGGAAACGAGGGGTCTGTATAAACACCACATGCAAAGGCTGAAGCTATCAGCCTGCCATTAGCCCTTTATCTAAGAGGCTCTTGGCATATAAATCAAACAATAACTTCTCAGTTTTGAGTTGGTGCCAAAGTACACATCCACAGTTGAGTCTACAGCAGATTACACCCACCGAGTGGCTTGAGGGCCTGGAGTGAGACTGGGAAATAACCTTTACATTATTCAAGTACGCATTTATGCTTTTAAATGTGGGCCAGCAGACTTTTTTTTGGTACTATTTGCAAGTTCTAAGCATAAAAAACAGTGTACAGAGGGCAATTTAACAAACGTTTAAGTGAGAATTTGAGAATATTATTTTAAGCTGAATGGCTGTGAAGAGCTTGGCAAAACACACAAAACTGCTTTTAAAGTCATGTAGCAGTATAATTACCAGTCTGTGGTGAGGGTGGTAATATCCAATGGTCCTTCTGCAGTTTTCTGCAAGCACAGTAGCAAGATTACATCAGCTTTCCCTTTATCTTATTTTCTAAAGTTATGGTGGATTGAAAAATAGTTCAAGTTCCCACTGTCTATGAGATGCTGAGCAGCTTTGCCAATCGTATGAGTTGTTCAGTTACCAAATTGGAGCTTACTGTTAAGAGCCATGTTAAAACTTCAAAAACCTACTCTCTTAGCAATAAGAAGTATTGATCCATTCTGGGGTGATAAACCCAGCACATGCAATTTACTTTGATCTGGAGAAAAGCATTTGGTGTGTGATGTGTGTTTTTTTTTGTTTTTTTTTTTTGGGGGGGGGTGTATATGTGTTTTTCTTAGAAGAAGGCATTGCTGTGTGTTCCATTCTTCAGAAAATCAAGTGCATCTACTCTGGGTTTGTGTAAATGTGAAGTGATGCTGCAGACGTGAGTCCTGATAATGCCGACAGCTGTTTCTATATAGACCATTATAGGTAAATGACATTAGATCTGCTTGGTCCCTTCCAAAACAGGGAGGAAGAGCTGCTGCTTGCCCTTAACGCAGCCATGTCAGCTTAGCACCCACAGCCTCGTGGCACCCACCCACAGCACAGGAGCTGCTCAGGGCTGGGGTCTGAGTGGGTCCTGGAGCAGGACACAGCGGAGATGTGCCCGTGCCTTGCTGCATTGTCCCGCTGGCCTGCTGGCCCAGGGATGTGCAGCGCATCCAGCGGGGCCTTGGCGTGGCTCTCTAGAGCAGCAGGAGGATGGAGGAGAGATGATGTCTGGTGCGCGGCCCCTTGCTCCAGGCTCATGGCCAAACTGCTGTGTCTGACCGCACTCTTGTGCTTCGGTTTAGGCGGATTGGAGCGGAGTGTTGCCAGCAGCAGTGGTAGGTGTCCTCCGGCACCCCTGGTGGTGGGCTTCGGGGTGCTGTGCACTGAGCGTGGGTGTTGCGTCTCCTTGAGTCTGACCTGAGTTATTGCAAGGGATACCTTGGCAGAGCGCTTCCTTTTTTTAGCAGCCACTTTGTTTTGGGCAGCTTTGTGGTATTAATGAAGCTCTAATTTAATCTTTTCTGACTTTTTCCCTTCTTCCTTCCTCTTGTGAAAATATACAGGGCCAGCTGAGCTGTAAAGCTGTATGGACATAGAGTAAAAGTTTTGCTGATACGGTAACCACAGCATCTATCCCACAGTGAGATGATAACAATCATCCTTGAGAGTTTTTTCTTTTTTTAACACTAGAAGTGCAAGCATGACTTCTCTGTTAAGCTAAAATGTTTGCTGTCAGCTGGTTAACTTTTGAAGCCCACTCAAGTGTTGGTTTCTGTCACATACTTAAAGCCTGTGTCAGCAAGTTGCTCTTTGAAGTCCAGTCTCCAGGTGCAGAAATAACCACATTTGCTATTTTTTCTGTTCTATGATTCTATGAAAACACAACTGTACATGGGGGATGCTCTGACAGTGTATGGGCATATTTTCTAGTATGGTCTTAATGCTTCTTGACCTTCTGCTCTTGCGTTAGTGACCTGGAGGACTGTCTTTTAGTAACTTATTGGTAACAGACAAGACCTGAAGCATTAAGAAAGTAAATATCTTTCTGTAGTAGAGGTGTGAAATGAGGAATATCATTTCAGCCAAATCTAAAATTGTGTTGCTGCGCATTGGATGCATTCTGTATCCCCTGCATTCTGTCTTTGCCTTTAGGTTTGCATCTGCTTCGGGACTTTGTTCTCCTCTTGGTTTCACCCATCTCCAATCTGCTACTTCCAGCTCAGTGACAGTCCGTCCCAGTGCCACCAGCCTTTCCGTGCTCTCCCCAAATGCGTTCACGATGCGTAGCTTTGAGTGTAAGCCTGCAGCCAGTCTCAGGCATGGGTGGATTCGTCTGTCAGGTAACCTTGGCTGTCCCGCCCTTGCCAGGACAGGACCAGACCAGTTCAAGAGAACAAATCGAAGTTATCCTAACAGATGTACTAATGGGCATTTAATTGCCAACCTGTAAACGTCTAGATCAAGTTAGTTCAGGGATCTGAGCTGCGTTCAAATACGTTTTTCCCGTCTGACTCACTGCATAGTCTCACACAGAAGGTGTTGTCACTGCTGAAAGAGGTGCCATGGGAAAGGTAAATTCCTCTACAGTGGGTGCAGTCTAAATTAAGGGTCTGAGAATTTGGTCTTTTTTGCCCTTTGTTTTCACGATTCAACTTTGAAAGCTGGCATGCAAATACCAGAAGTAGGAAAGCTGCATCTTTTAGGTGTCTAGATTTCTCCCTCTTCTTTTGTAACCCTTTTTCGGGGTGGTTGTTCTAAAGTCCGTATTATTTGCAGTTACATTTTAATTTTCTTGGGTACAATAAGTGGCCCATTAAAACAGAAGTAATGTTTATGCATGAAGGGAAGGTTGAAATTTGCAATTATCAGATGCCTGTCAAGAACTTTGCTTTATGTATATCAAATAGTTTAGCTAGGTCTTACAGGGATTTTGAAAGGATTTAGCCTTATCTCTGGATATAACAATGTTTTTGTTTAATAAATTTTCAATTTCACTACCAGACAACTGCCACACTTGTTCTTCCTACATTCTGTTTCCAGCGGTGGCTGGCTGGTACGTTACTGTGACCATAATGGTAGAAAGAAGGGAGACGGTGTTAAACCCTTTGAGTGAAACTCAAAATTTGTTGGTGAAACTGATTAATGGCAGAGGCCCCAAAGTGTAATTGCTTTCTCCTCACTGTCAGTCTTGCAAAACATTTCATAATAGAGATGCACAGAAGTGTTTGCTGTGATAATTGCCTTTTGTTGGGAAGTTTATTCTGAAGGGTGATTTAGAGTTCCTGATCTTATTGTAGTGTAAATGTAAATAATTTATTTTTTACTTAAGCAAGACAGTATGATTCAGACAATATTTTTAAAGGTTTTATAATGTGTAAAATACATACTTTTAAAAATTTACTTAGTTTCAAAAAACTACTCCAGAGTGCAGTGGTTCACTAGATAACAAATAAAAACAATAAATAACAATCCTTGGGAAGTAAATGCAACAGGAAAGAGAAATTTGAATTGGGGTACTGGATGCCATAGAAATCACTGATTACAGCATCAGTGTTGTTGGATTAGAGCATTTGGACTAAAGCACAGGAACTGCAGATGGGAAAGAGAGGAGGGGAAGGACACCATGACAAGAGCTGGAAGGCAGTTACAGACAAATGTCTCACGAAAAGGGGAAGATAAGATAATATTGTTTCCGAGTGTCAGAAATCTCTGAAAGGAAAATTTTTGTTCCTCCTCAGATCAGGCAAGCAGTGGTACCAGAACTGTTCACTGCCTCCTTGTGACCTGTTCCCAGCAGTTAACTTCTTGTTACTGATGAAATTGAAGAATGGGCAAAGCAAAGGCCCCTCTGTGATAGTGTAAGGGAGGGGAAGTGGGAAAAACGTTCTCAGCAGCAGTCATAAAACTGATTCTTGCAGTGTTTCAGTGATGATTCAGATTTGTTCCCTACTTAAATGCTTTTGCTGACTGGATTTTTGTTAATGTGGTTATAATAAGGTGGCTAATTTAAAA
>VXAV01010164.1:47328-58271 GCA_013399715.1 Alectura lathami | reverse complement strand
CTTTTTTTTTTTTTTTTCCAGTCATTCCTTTTTTTTATTTTGTACTTCACCTAGTCATTTCCATGAGTCACTTTCTAACAAGTTTTATGTAAGTTAAAACAAGATTGCATTCAGACTAGCAATTTCAATTAATTCCTAGCAAGCTCCAGCTGATGTTTACTGAAATTGCCACAGCAATTTCTAATATTTGTTCCACCACTGAAGTAACAGTGGGAAAATCAGCATTCCATCTTTATGCCAAGCTGCTGGCAGAGCCCCCATCAGCGTATTAACATGCCTTGAAATCCTTAGGAGCTTTGTGATGGAGGCTGCTGAAGCTGTGTACCATGGGTGGGATTCCCTTTCTTTTCCTTTCTTAGTGAGAGGTCACTTTTTTTTTTTTTTCCTGGTTGTCGCTGTTGCAACAATGCAAACAAATAGCTTCTGTCTTTATGCAAAAAATGCCACTTACTGTTGTGTGGTTGGTGACAAGAATGGTACTTTGACAATGCTAGGTGCAGGGCAGGGTGAATTCTTCAGACGGTGATGGAGTTACTTTTGTAGTGTGGAATTTTTATCGTTAATAGACTTTGCTATTCTGAAACACACAAAGTTTATTTTTAAGACATAAAACAAAAATTGAACTTCTTCTCTTGACTTTTTCTTCTTCTTTTGGAAGATACCAGACTTCAAATGTGCTTGATCTCCTTTCTCTTCAAATTTTTGTTTAGCTTTCCATTTGGATTTCAAATTGATTTAAATTATTGTGTATGATATATATAATCATGCATATAATGCGTAATATACGAATATGCTGTTTGTGTATTGTACTGCATATTGTACCTAAACCACCAGGTATTCTCCAAAGCAGCGGGAAGAAAAATGTTAGCAGAAACTGGATGGATTACACAGAGCATACATGTGTGTGGTTGACCCTCATCTACTTTTAGGCCATACCACTGTTATTTTGCTTTTGGCTATTTCAGGTGTGCTAAAGCAACCCTCAGGGGCTGTGTGAACTTTGGTCCTTGGGACTAAAGAAAACCTGCAGTGGCTAAAGGAAGAGGAAAGTTTACAAAGCAAAAAGCAAACCTGCTTCCCCCCACAATTTTTAGTGCATTAGTGCGACTCATTCTTACTATTTTTTTAAAACTTGAAGTAATTAGTATGTTTTGGAGGGTTTTTATTGTTTATGCTAGTGGCACACAGACCAGCTGAGATAGGGTCTCGCAGTGGGATTACACGTGGATGTGCACAGTGCTTTCAAAGCCCTTGCAGTCTAAATTGACAGGGCTGACCAGCACCTGGTGAGGAAGGGAGAGCAGCAAAGAGCAGGTAGAGAAGTGGTGCATCCTCACCATGTGCATTCCCGCCTTACTGGGACTTACAAGTGCTCCCCAGGGTGAGTTATCCATACTTCATTTGCAAAATGTTTTAATGAAGTTTATGAGTGAAAAAGATGAGACTACCAAAACTTGTGCAAAATCTGGGAGACTTTTGGGTTTAGTTTCCCTTCTGTTGTTTTCCTTTGCTTTAGAATTGGTTCCTGGTGTCTGTGTTTATGGAAGACTCTTTACTTGTATTTATGGTGATGAAAAGAATTGGGAAAAGAATGGGCTGAAATGTTAGAGAACAAACAACAACTTTTCTGTCAAATGGGGAAAAAAAACTCTTTTAAAAATAAGCTCCCTGCTGGTTTAGGCCTGATTCCTGATCTGTGTAGATCTGGATTTGGAATTGGTTGTTCAGGAAGGGATTAGTTAACAAGCAGAGGGGTGGCCTCTTGCAATCCAAACCTCAGGCATGCTCGTAAATTGGTGAGGCCTGCCCTGCAAGTGTGGCGTGAATGGGGCTGACAGCGTTAGCAGTGATGCGGGGTGGGTAGGACTGAGGCAGCATAACAGGGTATATAGAGTCTGTAAAAACAGCATACCCAGGGATCCATCACGTAAAGGAGATTGTGGTGGAGAAATGTAACACTGTGTTAGGCCATCTGATCCCCTGATCTGCTTTTTTGGGGGATCCTGCTGTATGGGGTGCTTTCCTGCTTCACTAAACTCACTTGAAGTTTTTGTGTGATTGGTATTCCTCCCAACTATTCCACCACTTCTTTCTCTTCCCCCTCCCCCTTAAAACTTTTCTATCTGTATTGAGTCTTCCATTTCTTAACCTATGGTAGAAGGATGAAGTTTGTGGTTTGTCCTGAAGCAGGGTAACTCCAATTTCTTCCCATAGTCCTTCCACCCACGCAGGCACTGACAGAGGATGTGGGCTCTTGGAACAACAGGAGTGGGGCTTGCTGCCCCTCTTACCTGCTGTGGGAGACTGCACACATCGCTAAACACAGCTATGCTTTACAGCCATGCCATTGCAGCACAGCTGCTCTGTAACAGGTAGCAAATGAGTTGTTGGGGGTTTTTATTTTCTGTGAAAAAGAGCCTGTTATGGCATGTTGTGAGTTGCATCAAAACGTATTTAGGAGTTAAATGCCTCCTGAGGAGAAAACTGGGGAGGTTTTCCTAAGGGGGAAAAAATGCAACACAGTTAATCCCAATTAACTTCAGCCTCAGGCAAGGATTTTTCCTCCCTTCTCCTTCCCCCTCCAGAGAAAACACTGAATTCATTCACCACAGCAACAAATGCAGTGTCCTGGATGAAGCAGAACACTGACAGGGTAACGAGTGTGGATGAGCCACACAAACCGCTGTGTGTCTAACTTCAGCTTAGCAACAGCAGCAATAGAAAGGAAATCTGTAAATATAGAAACCATAACGACAGTGGCATTCTCCTATGGATTATTTCATGTAAGGAGAATAATGAAAACCAAAGTGATGAGAGTTCATCAAATCATACCAACAGCCTTCAGCACTGGAAGTGTTGCTTTTGGGGCTTAAACTCTCACGGGGAAGTCACAGCCCATCTGTAGTGCCATCCTTTCCGTAGCTTTTTGATAACTGAAGAACTTTGGTCTGGTTTTGATATTCCCATAGTAGTGGTTACACAGGGATTAACATGCTTATTTCAGTTTATTATATGTTGATTCTAATGCTTTATATTTGGTAGCAAGAAATTCTAGATGTTTTGCGGTACAACTGTACGACTGTTTTACTAAGAAAAATTCAAGCTGTTACATTGCGTTACTTCTGCTTGTGTCCTGCCCACCTCAGAGGAGTTGCTAAGTAGAAGCACTCGTCTTAAAATATAGATGTTGTCTTAAGCTTATTCCATTATTTAAGCAGTGTTTAGTGTAACCCTGTCATTTTCTTACAGTGATTCAGCTGCCAAGGCTCTCTGGGAGTCCTTCATGAACCTCAAACAAAAGGAAGCTGTGATGGAAGCCAGGAGACACCTTGTGGAGGCAGCGAGCAGAGAAAATTTACCTATTAAGATGAGCATGGGTGAGTACTGGGACGTACCTTTTCCTGCACAGCTGAAAACAGTTGTGAAGCAATGGAGTTCTGTGAAGAAGGATTTTACAGGCATGCAAATGGCTAGCAATGCTGCTTGTTTTTGTTCTGCAAAGCACAAGAATTTGGGTATTCCTAAAATGTCAGCAGGATTTTTGTCCTTGGCAAGCAGAAATTGTAAACAGCAGCTGATGTGATGAAATCTGTGCAGATCTTGTGTGTAATTACGTTATATAGGTAGTGAGGCTTATGTGAAGTAAGGCTGCCTGGCTCAAGAGAGTTTAAGCTGAAAACCATGTCTGGGCACTTTTGAAACCTGAAAAACCTAATTTCTTCAAAATATTGGAGATATAGAGTATAAATAATTACTTTCAATAATTTTTTTTAGTATGTTGTTCTAACTATATGCTATACTTAGTGAAATGCAAGAACTGATGTAAAGTTAGGCCTATTAAAACAATTATATGGGTCTATATCTTTTTTTATTCCTCATGGAATAAGAGTAATAGGCTTTTATCTTGGACTCCAGAGTCTCCTGCCAAGATATCGTAGAGGAATTAGATGTGCAGCCAACTTGTGAACTCTTAACAACTATAACATTTCATATATTGTATGGTCTTTATAAATACCTAGAGCGTACATTTATTAGGTTATTAATCAGAAATGCTAGATCTGGGCAACAGTAAGGCTCTAAGCTGTTTTAAAGAGATGGAAAAGACGCAGCTGTGAGAGCGCAATTACATATTGACCTGAAGGACAGAAGGCACAGTAAATGATAAAATTGTCTTTAAGCTTTCCCTGATAATGTCTTTGTATTTCATATGCCTCTGGAAAGAAAAAAAAAAAAAACAACTGTTGTAATTCAACTTTGTTTTAAAAGTAATTGCTTCCGGTCTTTGAGACATAACAATCCGTCTGCCACCTTTACCTTTCTGTGTGACTGACTAGATCAGCCACCCTTTTCTTGTGGCCCCTCCCTATGGTATCCACTGATGGCAGTAGGAACTCTGGTTCTTAACCACCTTCAGTGGTGCTGGTTTGATGGCAGCGTAAAGGTCTGACGTACACTGACCAGTGTTGTGCTATATGGAGGCATCTAAGTCTGTGGTGAAATGAACTTCTGATGCTGTCATTCTTAAGACTTGCTTTTGTTTGGAGGATGCAATATAAGTTAAAGTGAATTTTGCTTAATGAATTGTTTTTTTTATACTAGAATCATAATTAATTTTTAACTTTATAGTGAACTTCATAGTTGAGCTTTCAAGGGAGAAATAAATTCAAGGCAGTCATAAATGATAAACAGGGGTAAAATGAGAAGCAAGGAAAGGAGGGCACTGCAGTTAACATCAAAACTTCTCATTGAGCATGAAAGCATAAAATCTGAAACTCACACCAAGATGTCATTCTGTCCAGTGACACCTATTTATGAATGACATTTTAGAACAGATCTACAGCATTAATATATGTCATGCTACAGAACATCTTAAATCTGTCAGGAAGCTGGAAATGAAGTTGTATATCATTTGTTTATTTTGCTGAGAAGGAAAACTGTTCTGTGGCCTGGTCTGATCCTGATTGTTGTGTTTAGTCTGCTGCTTCCTTCCACTGTGGCTGTGCTATGAGGCAGCACTGGTGGGAGGATGGGGAAATGCCTTAATTCTTTCTACTCTGTGCTTATCCTTGAGTTTTTATTATTTTACCTTAGGTTCTGCATGTATTGAAAGATCTTGGTGGATTGCACGCTGGTTTTCACAATATTTAGGGTATTTTCTGAGTTTTTTATTGCCCTAATATTAAACATCACAGAGACATTTTCTAGCATAAAGTTGTCTCTTACTCTGTTTACTAAGACCAGCTGCGTAAGAGTATTTTCCTTGCTGCTGTTTTTTGCTGTTTTTCCCCCTGGAAGTAAGGAGTGAATTACATTTGAAAGCAAAGCTTCAAATTCCATTTGGGGTAGCTGAGCCCTCCTGCAGTGGCCACCTGCCTGAAAACTGCATCATGTGTGACACTGGCAGAAGAGGAGCCCTGTGTGGTGATGAGAAACTCTATCCCATACTGTTTCAATATTTTTGGAGTAAAGAAAATAAATTCTGTTGTTTTCTGGACTTTGAAAGGCTCAGAACTTTTCATTATTCTGAGATGTGCCTGTGCTTGCCCATGCTTGCCCTGCAAATGATGGGCCTGAGGCCCAGCCTTCCTATTTCTCTGCTTGGCTGCACGTGGCAGGGGCTTTGCCAATTGCAGGAGGATCCACAGCTTAAGCTTTTGCTTTCTGGTATCTTAGTGTTCTCCTCTAGAGAGGGGAGTAGAGCTGAAGAAACCTGCTGCTGAAGAGGACGTCTTCTGCCCCTACCCCTAAAAATCTATTCCAGGCTACTGGGAACTCCACTTTCTCACATTAAAGTCAGCAGGGATGGACAGATGAGTCCTCTGAGGGGGAAGGAGGAGGAAGAGAAGTGAAGGAAATCAATGATTTTGGCTGTATTTTTTGATCTAAGTAGATGGGAGCGCTGCTTTCAGGTGCTCTTGGTTTTACAAATCCCTTATGTTAGCTGTATTCACCAAAGCAATAGTGGGCAATGTCTGGAAACCCTATCAACTATTTCAAAACAGTTTAGTGTAGAAAAAGGTTGGCTGAAGATAGCAAGTGCAGTGTTGGCAATATTTTCCTGAAAAATTTGTGGATGGACTCTTGGAGTAGGTCCAAATTCAAATGTGAGATGAATTGCACAGCATTTGTAAATGAAGTGCAAGTTTTCCTTTTGCTGTAACCATCTTATGTGCAGGTTTTCAGGTGGGCAATTAAGTGTTCTTGTATCATCTTCCAGGAAGATTTGCATCTGTTTTGTTTTTCTTTATTTATATATAAGGAGAGTGTGCTTTTTGTGTCATTTCAGTTTGTGAGTGGAAGAACTACATCACCATCACAAACTTTAGTGAATGACACCAGTGAGTAAGTTTTTCAGAACTCTCTGCACACAACCAACTAGAACACAAAGCTGTGAACATGTTCTGCCCTTTCCATGGGGAATAAAACCTGAGCTGTATATCTGTGCTGCATATTTATTTTTCTGAGGTCAAACCTGAAGAAGGCAGGCAGAACACTGAGTTCCAATCAGTACAAAGGCTTTACATGTGCTGCAAGCAATTTACGTGTTTAATCCGTTGCATCCATAAATATAAAATATACATAACCATACACATTATGGCTTTTGAAGATGTAATTTCCTTTGGAGTTTACTAATGCTGCATTGACTTTTGGGCAGAACTTGCTTGGTACTTTATTGTGGGCATGCTGCAGTAGGTAGATGTAAGTTTTGGGAACAGCCTTAACCCTTTCATTTCCCAAAACAGTGTTTGCATGTAAACAGTAGGTGGAGCTGTCTTTTCCTGGAGGTCCATTTAAAAGAAGTGGTATTAAAATATTTTGGCATAGTAAAAATGCTGACATTTAGAGAAATTTATTTTATTGAAAGAGTAAAGTTTGTTTTTATAAGCTCTTCAGAACACAGTTCAGAAGATGGTTGTAGTGGCATTGTGGTGAAAGTTATAGCATTGTGCTAATTCAAGTGAGATTGTAAGTACTGGAAAGGGATTACTTACGCTCAGCTCCTAGAGTAAGGGGCTCTAAGGAGTTCCACTCTGAGGCAGCAGCCTGATTTGCAGTACAGCAGAAGGGTTGCTGGTTTTTCCATTCCTCTGCTTCCTGTTCGCTTCTCCATAGGTCTTCTGAACGTGGCTGTCCATGAATCTGCTGTCGGAAGCTTTGCTATTGGCATAGTATTTGGCAGTAATAAAAACTTTGTTACAAATGTTCTTCTGTGATTTTAGAAACACCATTGCTCTTCTGTTTGAAAAGAGCACAGTAAACCTTGGTCAAGCCTGAATTCCTTTATTGTGTCTCTTTAGTGGCATGGAGACTGATGAAAGTCAAAACACTGGTATAGCAACAGAAACAAAGTGCTGTGTGCTGTTCCACCAGACTTTGTTAACAGAAGAAAAGCCTTTTGGTTTCTTTCCATTTAAACTGTACATATACAGTTTTAAAAATCAAGCTCACTACAGAATTAGTGAAACCTCATACTTTGTGAGATGAAGAAGAATACTGTAACTTTCAAATGGGTGGAGGGAACAGTAAAACTTTTTTGAGTAGAGATGGGAAGATCCTGAAATTCTGTATTAGAGATATAAAATAACATTTTGAGATTAAAAGTAACTTAAAATTGACAGGAAAATGCAGAATACCCTATCTAAAACTATAAATAATATAAGATGAGCAATTCTCTAAAAAATAAAAATTTAAAAAAATTGCAATGGACTGTAACAGTTAACATTCCATTTATTCTTGACAAGATCATTGTAGAAGTATTCAAGATTCAGTATGATCAATTCCTGGAATAAACTCTAGAGATGAAAGCTACCAGCAAAGAAAATGGGCCGTAATAAAGTAGATAGGTGCACTGATATCTCTGCAGATAATTAGGCCAGTTCTGTCAGAGATGAGTGTGAGACAGTGTCAGGCTGTGAGAATCACAGGGCTCAAAGCAGTCTGTGGGGCGTTTCAGTCCCTTCTGCAGCATGTCTTGGGGTAAGTGGTACCGGGATAACAGCAGGGCTTCTCAGTGAACGTGAGGCTTGGGATCCGGAGATTGAATTGGGATCTTGGGATGTTTATGTACATTCCTCTGACATCTGTTTGCCTGGTCTTCAAACCCATGAGGAGAACAAGCTGCAGAAGCCAAAGCCCTCCTCAAGGTGTCTTCGTGGGGCTGGAGGGTTCCTGTCCCAGCTTGACTGAGACAGGCAGGCCTGGTTTAGTCTGCACAGTCCTGAATTCCTTGTGGTGAGTTCTCCCCACATTGCTGCAGGAGCTCACTGGTGGTGTCAGGGCATTACCCCCAAGGAAAGCTGACGCTGCTCCCCTCAGACCTGGACGCCCTTTGTTGCACAGCCTGGACCGTGAGCAGGCGGTTCCAGAGTAAATTGCTTTCCTTTTTGCCTCATCAAAAGTAACAGAAGTTCCGCAGTGTGGGATTATCTATCCAAGCGGATTTGCTTTTCCAGCCTGTTGCAGTACTGAGTTCCTGATTTCTCCCTGTGGTGCACTGTAAGCCTAGTCTTGACCCTAAGCAAATGTTCCTAGTTCCAGTGGTGGTCAATATAGCAGATGTTCTGTTGCATCATTCACCCCTGGAGGCAGGAAGGCTTTTGGCACCCTCAGAGTGTTAAATCTTTTGTAAAGAGTCTGAAGTGTTTCTGAAACCTTTGGACTATTCTGGGGGTGCTTCCTTGTAGGCCTTTGTGTTCACACTGAATGACCACCCTTTAAGTGCAGAGGAAGGCAGGTTTTCCCTCCTAACTTGTGATGGTCTTTCTGAATAGTCACCACCACATAAAGACCTGTGGAAAGAGACTTATGTTTTGCCCACTCCACCTTTCAGTGTTACACTAGGATGACATTCACAGTTTCATCCCTGTTGAGTGTTCACCTAACTAAATAAATTCCATCTTCTGACAGTTGTCTGGTTTTGCCAGTCTGGAGCAGTGGTGTTGCTCCAAGCCCTAGATGTGCAGAGAGGATATATCCCTCTGTTCTTTTGTTTTGTTTTGTTTTTTAAGCAACTAACTTTTCAGATCACTGTAACTCAGTAGATGTAGCAAAAAGGATGAAGATATTCCAGCCAAGGGAGTCGTCTGTTTTTGAGGATGTGTGACAAACTAGCTAAGAAGGAGAGAGGTTTACAAGCAGAACAGGTTGTTTCCTGTCAGTAAGTGGCACTGCATTGGAGTGCAGTGTTGCTTAGAAGCATCACCAGCTGGAAAATTGTGTCCCACGTGTTGAGATACTGTGCTAGCAAATAATAAATTTCAGTCCTCCTCTTTGGACTTCTGCTCAAACAGTGGAATTATATAAAAATGAGAGGCTATCTTATGAACAATTACTTAAGCTTACTATTGCTAATTGTATTTATCTGGTCAGCAGCTTGAGGACCAAGAAAGAGGTACATTGCCAGCTTAAGACACAGAACTTGCTTTCTTCCCTTCTTTAAATGGTCTCCCAGGAGGGTTATGTTCCTTTATGTCCTGGGGAAAACACTACTTCAAGTCTGCCTGTTGTTTGTACATTTTTGGTGTATCTGATGGCAGACTATCAATTTGATTCATAAAGTGCAGGGTTTTTTAAAACACTAAAACCATCATATTGAGGAGAGAAGAGAGGAAAAAATTATAGAACATCTGTGTCACTTACACTCTCCATCTGAAAAAGTACCTTGGAATACCTTGTTTTCATTTTAATTGTTGATATGAAAGGAATGGTGGGGAATGTGGAACCCTCCTGGGTTCTCCAAATACAACAACAGCTACACCTTATGGAAGTGGTCCTGGGAATCATGAAATCCTGCCTCCTGGTTAAGGGAAACATCTGTAATTTTGAGCAGGAGGCTGAGATAGATGGTGTGAAGTGCACTCAAACAAAATGAAATAAATCTTAACCAAAACAGGTTAGCAGAGATGTTTTAGTCCAAAGCTGAAATTACTAATAATAATATTCAGAAAAAACTTAAACCTATTGTAAAGCATGATATACTTTCTCTCTTGCAATAAGTCTATGTGGAGGCAAAATTTCCCCCTTGGTATTTTAAGAAGGTATTGCTTGCAGGTGACTGTAGGTGGCTTTTTGCTGTTTTTCAGCAGGAAATCAAGAGTTCTTCAGGTTTGTTCTGAGTATTCTGGGGTTTAGTTGGTGGTGATGTTTTTTTTTTTTTCTGTTGTTTTTTAATGACTACTGCATAACATGAATTTATCTTAAAATTAAAAAAAAAAAAAAAAAAGGAAGTAATATTGTTGCTTCTCTTACTTATTTGGAGTTGAATGAAAGTTTTGAGTTGATTCTGGAGTATCAAGTATCATAGAATCATAGAATGGCTTGGGTTGGAAGGGACCTCAGAGATCATCTAGTTCTAATCCCCCTGCCGTGGACAGGGCTGCCAACCACTAGCTCACTAGATCCAACTGCCCAGGAACCCACTGGCCTTGAACGCAGCCAGGGATGGGGCATCCACAACTGCTCTGGGCAGCCTGTGCCAGCGCCTCACCGCTCTCTCAGTGAAGAATTTCTTCCTAACATGCAAAGTACCCTATTTTACCCTACAGTCTTGTTGTAGACTTCAGAGTTCTATTCTGTGTCTTAATATTCTTGCAGAAATAACAGTTCTCAGTTTAAGTTCATTTACAAAGTTTCAGTTGTAGTATTTTTGTCTCGTTTTGTCTTGTCTTTGTTCGATGAATAATCTCCTGCATGCTATATATAGCTCTTGTGGTGTAAGATGGGGAATGGTTCAAGCTCTCATAAAATTCTAAAGTGTGTCATATTTGTGTCTTATACCTCATTTACTTTGCACTTCATTGCTATAAAACAGTTAGCAGATGGAAGTGAAGCATAAAACCCTGTGCAGTGATGTGAAACAGAAATATGCTGGTAGTATGTTATCATCGACTGAATTACAGTTGGCATATGGATGCAGAACTATTTGGCTAACCTTAGTGTTTCTT
>VXAV01010164.1:0-18205 GCA_013399715.1 Alectura lathami | reverse complement strand
AGGGGGGGGGGGGTGAAATTTTAAAGAGAAACACCTCTGTCTGGATTTATCTTCTTCCCCCCCACACACACCTTTCCCAGTGGATGCTGCAGATCTTAAACAGTAGCGCAGAAAATCTGTGCACTTTGTGGTCTTTGCAAAGACCTGCCAGACTGTAGGGCTGAGGGTTTGCTCCAGGAACACTCAGAAAGTGGTTTTGGAGGTGAGGGCCCCAGCTGATGGCTGGAGCAGCTACTTACATCGTAATATTTGGGAGCAGCTTAATGTCATGGTGTTATTTTTTGAAAGTTTATTTTTAGAGGAATTAAATATACATTAGTGCAGTAAATATCTATTTTGATAATACCACACAATTTTATTTCTAGCACTTTTAATACCATTTTATTTTGTTTATTTAGGGTACACGTCGTAAGAGTTGTCCAGATCCTAGATTCAGCAAAGTGCTTTTCATATTTCATTTTGATGTTAATAAACAGTGTCTAAAAGAGCTTTGTAATACTATTCTGCCTTCCAAAATAGGATCCAAGTCTCAGATAAATGACTTAAAGTATTTTGTGAGTTGCAATATATAACCAAGACCCTCTGGATTCTCTCATTCAGACTGTAGTTTCTCATGCCTCTTCCCTTTTGCTGCTGTGCGTCTCCATATGGGATATCACTTATGCCCTGAATGTCTGATTCTCTTGTCCTGCAAGTGGACTGAAAGGGGGCCTGTTAGAGAATCAGGAGCTTTCTGTAGTTGCCAAAAAAGAAATTAGTGCTTTTCTGCTGTGCGGCAGGAGGAGGCACGCGGTGAGGCTTGGAAGTGCTTCAGGCTGAGGTGTGGGGCTCCAGGTAGGAACAACAGAAATTACATCCGAGCACTGTATTTTCCCTCTTGCAAGAGATTTGTGTAACAGACTGTGAGGTAGATAGATGTATCTGTACAGGTGGTTGAAAAGCAGCTTGAATGCAGTGGATGCTCAAGCTAAATGGGTTATGGCAGGCTCAGGCTGTGCCTGGGCTGCATTGCCACCAGTGTATCGCGGCTAGCAGCATGCAGGGGAATCATTTGCTGTGCTGAGCATTATTGCTTGTCCCTGGGCATCGCCATCAGCCTGTCCAAGCACCTGAGGTGCTGCGATGCAAGGAAGCAGCCACTGCTGGTTGCAGATGGAGAACAAGCAAGAGGTGTATGGTGATACATGGAGGTGAGCGTTGCCCTCCTGAGTTGCAGCCTGGACCGCTGGGCCATGCTTCTTGCCGCTCCTACTGAAAAGCAGGATGGCGAACTAGAAAATACCTCCGTGTCTCAGTGCCTGGCATTTGCAACTGAAGTTGTTTGGGTTTTTAACATTGCGCATACGCACCGCTTACTGAAGTCTGAATTGTAAGTGTTATAACTCAGCACATCTTGATATTCTTCTGGGATAATTAAAAAAAGAGTTGATACAGAGATCGTTTAGGACACATACAGGCTTATATTTAAGGCCGTTTTTTTTTTTTTTTTGGTTAAAGTGGCATGGAATATGCATTTCCCCAGATCTTCAGAGTGAAACTTAAGAAATCCTTCCTGCATGAAGCAGCTAGGAAACACATACAAAAGTAACCAAAAACTACTAAAGTCTTTAAATGTTTGGAATGACATGCATGATTTAAGTGTTTTTCGATATTGGGACCAGATGTCCGGCGCTCCAGTCAGCTCCCTTCGCACAAATGCGATATCAAGAGGGAGTTACGCTGAGTCAGGCACTTGGCCGAGTGGGAGGGAGATCCCAGGGGGACAGAGCCAGGATCACTTTTCTGCTTGCTGGAGGAGCCATGGCAGAAGCCAGCCCTGCAGCCTAGACGCTCTTGCGTCTGGCAGTGGGGAGCAGCCCGATGTCTTCTACTTGCAGAGTAATGAGCTGAGGAGAGGGCACGTGGGCCACATGGGTGGAGCATCATGACTGAAAAGCAGATGCTGGGCATGCTTTCTAATAACCAGCATGCTAGAGGATCATATACCCACGCACAGGCATACCCAGCTCTGGGCCTGCAGTCTGCTCAGTGCTGTGTGTGAATTCCAGCCTTGAGGACTCCTGCTTGGTTAAGGAACTTCAAGAACAGCTTACATGTAATTGAGTTAAACTTTTTATAAGGAGACAGAACTGTTAGTTTCTAGGAGAGGAGAAGATTTTTGGGATGGGATGAGAAGATTAAAAAAAAAGAATGGGATTTCAGAATTTTTTCACTGCAACACTGATGTTGGAAAAATAATTGCCATTTTGTCTATGCCTGTATTTCACTTGATGTTTCATATCTGACATACGATCAGTAGTTAATGTAGCCGCTGTTCTTCCACATGTATGGGGAAAAAAAACATCCTTAATCTAATGTGTCATTTCTGCCATCCACTGCTCTCGAAATGGTGATAACCTGGCTGCTTTTCAATAGGAGTGGAAAACAGGAGAGGAGAAACAGTGGGCAGGAGAATTAGGGCTTTCACCTGATACGTTTTGTAGGATGAAAAGAGATACAGCTGTGTACTCCAAGCTTGTTTCATTTTTCCCACTCTGAAAAATGGAAGGAAAATGCTCATCCTTTTACAAATCATACCATAATGAGCATCCTCCAGTGAAGATGTCTTGTCAGTGAAAGATTCCTTCCCCACACAAAAATGGATTGGGGGGTTCGTGAGTTACAAACTTACTCATGCATGTGACATCTGCCTTTAATCACCATGAAAGCCTGAATCCTGTTTGAAGCATGGCAAGCCTTGTACGAGGGCTAGAAATGTCAGTACTCTATTCTGATAACGCTTACTGTACTGATTAACAGCCTCGGTGCTCTGCAGCACACTGATAATCTGCCTTCGTGTCTTTGTGTTGCCATTCTGTCTCCTTCCTGTGCGCCGACAGGGGCGTGTGGGCAGAGCACTGGACTTTCCTCATGTGCAAAATCTCCCATGTTCGTGTATTTTGCTTTGTGGTTTATGTCATATGTTCTGTCTTGGTGTATGTGCATACTGAGAAGTAAAATATTTTAAAGACAATGTAAAATAATGGCAAAGTTAGCTGATGCTTAAATTCCTGTCTATAAAATGCAGTGGCGTGTGATCCAGCATATGATCTCACACAGTCATCTCATGCAAGTTACTGTTCTACATGGCCATCAAGTTTCTTAACTCTTAATGAGTTTTGGTTCCAAACATTTTGGTAAAATCCAGCAGTTTCTAGCACGTATGTTTATTTTAGTGATAGCTTTTCACTAGGTTTCTTGGAGTCTTTTTTAAGAAAAGGGGCAAAATAAAAGGGATGGGGGGAGAGAATGCTACTTTGCTGAGATCTACACCCATTTCAGCTGAAATTGTCAACGAAAAGTTGGATTTCAGGGATACTATGAAATGGGGCATGTTCTGGCCAAAATAGTACCTTTACTTAGCATGTTTTATGTAATAGTACCATCTTCAAGCTAAAAACGTTCAAGCAGTAGTTGGAATTGTGGTTCATGTGATGCTTGGGCAAAAACTGACTCGGCATTGATGCCCGTGGCAATATATGAAAGATGTCCCACCTGTCTGTTGATATCAAACTTTTAGGGGCAGAAGTTGACTGGATTTTACAAAACAAGCAAATGAATACAAAGTTCAATAGTGAGTTAATGCACTCACAGACAAAACAGCCAACAGCAATCTGAAAACAGATTTCCTTCAAATGAACCCAAGCAGTATCGTGGGCTCCAAAATCCTTTTTCACTCACTTGGAATATATTTGTTTTCCCATATTGCCTTTGTCCCAGGCAATCTCATTCTCTCCTTTGTGGTACCAGTGTCCGCCATGGGCAGGCCATCACCAGAAGTCTGAGGCTTCCCTGAGGAGTTCTTGGAACATCTGAAGTTAGGCCAAGTAGGAGTGAAAGATGATACAAAGAACAAAGGGCTGAGAGAGAAGAGGTGCCTCGGAAGGCAAGGATGTGGCACGAGATGGGGTTATTTTGACTGTCAAGCGGTCTCCTTTTATGATTTACTGCTCTGACAACCCTCACGGCACGTCCAGCATTTCAGTATGTATTACCTGATCCTTTCTGCTATTTCAAAACTATTTTCCCCTCACAGCCCACAATTCTTTTAACTGCTATTAAGCACCGTGCCAGAGAGTTTATGGTTTATTCACCAGATGCATTTAATGCATAGTGTTTTACTGCGTGAGACCACTGAGTCTGTGCTTTCTGCTTGTCTTCTGTTATTTGACCCTCCAAAGTCTTACTGAAATGTGCATGCCACTAGAGGATCTCCACAAATTTAAGAACTGAAAAATCATAGTTTCAATTTCTGTTGTTTCTGCTGTGCCTTTCTTGACTGGATTAAAGAGCTCCCTCATACTCAGAACTTTTCTTCTGACTGAGTCGTCATACATAAACGGAAAAGTGTTATTCATCCTTTATATAACCCAGCTCTCTCCCCATGAAGAAATTTACACCTGTAGTTGTTCTCTCTTCAGGATTATCTCTAGTTTTCCACAGCTTCCTAGAAATGTGTGCACTGAAACTGGGCATAATATATCAAAATCACTCCTGACAGTGCCACATACTGAAATAAACCAGCTCCCCTGCTTTTGGTACTCCCCTGGCTATACGTACTTCATAGTTCTGTTTGTCCTTTTGCCATGGCTTTGAGCGCAGAATGTCAATACTGGGTCAGCTGTAGCTGGGCTACTTTGCTTTTTCTAACCATACTCAAAAGGCACTGACTAAAGAAGATAGAGAAAAGAAGGCAAGGTTATATGATACTCTCCAAGGCTCAACCATTTTGAGTTCTGGAACAGATGTGGGTTTTTTGCGTATTTACTAACATTTGACAGATTTTTTCTCCCCTTGTGAGTCTTTCCATATTCTTTCTGAACTGACATAAAAGTTTGGCAGCACAATAACCTTTGGCAAGGAGATCCACGTTTCAACACATTGCATGAAGAACTACCTTTATTTGACTTTTTTTGTTGTTTTTTAAACTGGCTCTTATCAGCTTTATTTATTTTATTTATTGCCCCTCAGTTCCTCTGTTGGGACAGAGTGAGCAGTGAGTCCCTACCTGCCTCCTTGAGTCCAGTCATGATCTTTTAGACCTTCTGGATCTTTCTTTTTTTTTTTTTTTCCTAGCCTGAAGGGTTCTAGCTGGTGACCTGAGCAAGGATTCACGTTCTTTTCTTTGTTGAGAGCATCCTTCAAATCCTTTTCAGTAACTCTTTTCCAGGATAGGAACCCCTTCTTCTGCAGATACATTCTGCACTGCTGAATGATCAATTTGGTTGTACTGTATTTTGCTTGATTTATTCCTCATGTATTCGTTTTCAGTTCCTGTGGATTTTTATCCTTTACTCTGTACTGACTGAATGCTTTCCCATTGTTTTCCTCAAAGGTGATGCGACTTTTAATCTCCTAGAATATTATGTTATCATCATGCCCTTTTCTCAGCATTGAACCCCTACCATCTTCTGGCATTATTCCCAATATTCCAAGGCTTTTGAAAACAAACAACATCAAAAACACACACACACACCCGACACACATAGCGCCAAGATCTTTCTCTGATGCGTGTTTCATCTTGACTGGGCACATACTGCTTTTTCATTCTTCTGACACAGTTTTCGCTGTGCTGATTCATGTTTATACTTAGGCTGTCTGCAGAAGGCATCACGTCTAAAAGCTTTTGACGGAGTAGGCTGGAAGTTTTCCCTTTCAAATTTTTGATGAGTCTCTTCTGTCAGACATGCAGTGATTCAAGTAAAATTGTCCTTATACTTGCAGAGCTTTGTCTAATAAAATCCAGACTTATTAAATGTCATTTTTTTCAGCATCCTGTTGCTGCTGAGCCCTCATGAACCCATTAAAATATCTTAAAACACAGCTGTAGACTTTGATGGTTTCTAAAGAGAGACAGAAAAACTGGACTTTATGATGTAGTGATACATTGCCAGACAGCAAAACTCCCTGGGATGGGATGATTTCTGTGCTGTGGAAGATTAGATATCAGCAGGTTTACTAGAAGCTCTTGTGATGGCAGTTGATTTTTCTCAAAATGTATGTGTATGTCTTGCAATTCTGACAGAGTAACCAGCAACTGAATCTGCGTGTTCTAACACAAGAAACAAAAGTGACTGATTATGCAAGATTGTTGAAAACAGGAAATGTCTATCAAACAGCTGTGGTGCACAGTAAAGACAGGAGGAAGGTGGAAAAGGGATAAGAGGAAATTCCATTGTTCAAAATATAATTTCTTTCTATGCCCTAATGAAATTAGGTTAAAGAAAAATAGTAGAATATGCTGCTTTGGCTATGGGATATAGATGGAATCCAATTGCTTAGGTCATGATCATGGGCTAGGGAGTTGTTGGCTGAAAGAACTGTCCTGGGCTTTTTATCGTTCTGTTTTGTTTTTGAAATCATAAGGCTTGAACAGCTTGTTTTAAATATTTTTGGTGTTATTGCATATTAGCTGCTAAGTGTCAGTGGTGTGTTTTTGGAGCTATCCAAGACACATGTTAAAAATTCTCTGACCAGAGGAGCTTGCAAATTTAGTGCTTTTAAAAAGCTTTATGTTGGAAGTTAATTTTTCTTGCCTTTGTGTCATCACTGTGTTTTGTAGTAAACGCTCCAAGTATGGATAGATATTCAGCAGGTATAAATTGACCAAGAACTGTTGATGTCTACAGTGGTAACTGATAGACACCAAGTAAGAATCAGGCCAGATGACAGTGTATTGAAGAAGTCATCCAAAGAGCAGGTGATTATTTATCCAATCTTCTTTTATATCTCTTCGCAGACTGAAACTAGTTCATGCAGGCTTGGAGCCAGTACT
Source organism: Alectura lathami (assembly GCA_013399715.1). NCBI lineage: Eukaryota > Metazoa > Chordata > Aves > Galliformes > Megapodiidae > Alectura > Alectura lathami. The sequence continues at coordinate 11,391 of VXAV01010164.1, read as the reverse complement.
GTTGCATGAGGAAGCAGTCCAGTGCTTGGGCTTCATGGCTGGTGTAGCTGTTTCCATGGCCAAGCAGTAAACCAGATCAGAGAACCGGTGTGGGCAAAGTGATCTTTTTTCAGTCACAGAAACATTTCAGCTGACACAAATGGAACAGGCTGTTGTGGTGGGCAGAAAAAAAGAATGAAAGAGAACTGGGAAAGCATGCACATAGGATGATTGTGATTCTGTGTCTTTGGCAGCACGGGCCAGGTTAAAAATAGCTTTTGAAAAGCTTACCAGTTTTCTTTTATTTGCTTTTTAATTGTTTATTTTATCATTTTGAGACTCTGTCTACGTGGACTGCCTGGAAATTGTCTCTGCAGTTTTGCCAACATAGGTCCTGGAACAATGCATAGGGTGAGCCTTAAGGGCAGGAAAGGGGACAGGAGATTGAATGGGCTCTGCAGGGACATTTTATTAAGGACAGAGAAGACCTTAAGAGCAGTGACAGAAGAGAAAAGTTCTTGGTGCTTTTTTACTGTACTTCAGAGACCTTAATTTTTTGTGTAATGTTATGAGTTGGTTTTTCTTCCATCACACTCTGCAAATATTTATAGAGAAGACAAAGGGAAGAGACATTTTTATCAAAACCTACATAAGTCAAGAATTATGATGATTTCTAGAGCTTCATATGGAAAACCAAATTTTGCATGGTAAGATCGTGCTTAGTGATTTATTATGTGAAATCCCCAGTCACCCGCTGGCCATTTTATGAAAGAGAAATGAATGATTGTTTTGGTGGGAGCAGGGAATACAGACGTCTTCCCATCAATACAGGAGCTATGTACAATCAAACCTGAACCTAAGGTGCCCAAACTGCACACAGCAGCGAGGAGCAGAACTGCATCCTCTGAGTTACAACTAGCTGAGCACTGAAGGCAGCAACTCCTCCTTTGCTTGGCAGCTCTCTGGTGATTGCTAAGATGATTACTGCTGCAGAGAGTTCTTCCCATCGAAGGATCTGAGCTGCTTTTGCATACCTATGTGGTCCCTTGGTGCTCTTGTCACTTTTACCAGCCGGAATATTCGCTCCGGGCTGCCTTCATCTGGGTGTTAGGGAGGCATGCACTGCATGCTGAAATCCCAAAATAAAAAAAGTTAAACCCAGATGAAACATTACCAGTCAGGCACAGCAACAGGAGAAAGCTGCTTGCCCCACAATTCATGAGCGCTCTTTTCCTACCTAAGTTGTCTTTACAAGCGGCTTTATTGAATAGGTCAGACTGGACTTGTAGGGAGGTGAGGTTGCATGGTTTAAGCCTTCCCCCCAAAAGTTGTTGTGGCGTGTCTGTCGTACTCGTGGCAAAGCTGGAATACAATGCCTGTGGGCCGGCTCCTGCACAGGGCGTTCCTGGAGCGTGGGGCAGTCAATGAGCCAAGGGCTGAAGAGTTTCCACTGATCCTTCTGCAGGTTTTAACTACAGCTGGGTTTGGGGGTTGTTTTTTAGTGTTGTTTTCTTCTCCAATAAATTCACTGCTGTTGTAAAGCCCTGTAGTTCGCATTCCAAATTACTCTGTTAACTCATGCGGCCTCTCAAGGAATTGAATGTTTTGCTTCCTAAACTGAAAGCCACTAGAATATTTACATAATGAAGTAGTCTCCGAAGATTTATCTCCTCCTCTCTCCTGGATTTTAAAAGAAAATAATTTCCACTTGCTTGAAGTTGATTTTTACTTCAATTTTTTTAATGATGTGTTGAGGACAGTGGGCTGGATGGGAAGGGATTAGAGTGCTTCAGTTCTCTTCTCAGTCTTGTCAGGGACACGTGTTAATTCACATCAACTCTGACCCTCTTCTTCTCTTCCTTCTCCTTCTCTGTCTTCTATTGTGTAAAAGATGTGTAATGGTACGTACTGGTTTAGATTCTTACAGATTTATTTAATACTGAAAGTAATGCCTTTCACAGAAATGCAAAACTGAGTTTATTACACTTCCTCTTAATTCCTGTTGATCCTTTAAATCACATTTTAAGTGTCAGTTTTGAAGCACAATATTATGTTCACTGTTTAGAAACTGAAAACTGATTTTCTACTTTACTCCCATCTGCCAAAACTCGAGCCTTTTGCAAAAATCAGCAGATTGACGTCAGTTCATTTACCCTTAGGGACAGTAAATTATTACAAAGCTTAAGTTATAAAAATAAATAACTAAGGAGGGTGGAGGACAGACTTGGAAAACAACAGAAATGTATTACAAACTCTTCCTGGATTCTGACGAATATATGATTATAACGTTAAAATGTCCAAACAATGCAGCTGACCAGAAGGCATTAGAGTGGGCCTTAGCTGGCTCTGAATTAAGCAGCGTTAATGTTTTTACACAGCCTTTGGAAAGCTGAGAATTGACCTGTTTTTATTATTTTTATTGGCTCCCTTGACGACAGACAAATGGGGCTAACCTGAGGCCAGCATAACCAGCAGGAAATTTGGGTCATGGGTAGTTACATTTTTAAAAGTTGTGTTTTAGGGTTGTTCAATCAGGGTAATTGATTGATGGTTGCACAGTGCAGGGAGCACCTAAATCATCAGAGGTGCAGGGTAATGACAGTCCGCCGGTAGGTTTTGTTTGAGGCACATTTCCCAGCTCCCTGCAGAGCTGCGCACTGCAGCAAGGTTGCATGTCCTTTTTTTCATGTGTGCTCTGGTCCAACTGGCCTGTTCGTACAAAATAGTCTCTGAAACTTGGCAGTTGTATTTGAAGTCCTCTGTAGCACCATTTCCCAAGAGATAAGGAAAAAACATTCCAGAGAAGTTCATACCCCAGAAAGACCCTATGTGCATTCTGAAGTTAACGGCTTATTATAGCTTTTTAATTTCTTTTTCTTTCATTTCTACTTTGAAGATAAGAGGTGGCAATTGTTGCTTTAAGTTGATGAGTTTTAGCCTTTCCTTCAGTAAATCATTCTTAAAGTTTAGACCCAAATCCTTTTTATCATGTATGTTTGAAAGTTTGCCTGAGATGCTGAACACGTGTGCTTTCAGGAGCTACCAGGTCCTGCAGCAGGAGCTGTTGATGTCTGGGTTGTACAGCCATGTGCCTTCTCACTGCTCCACACAGCTGGATAACTTGTGTGCGCAAAACAGAGTGTACCCTTCTCAAGAACTCAGCTTTGGTTTTGTAGGAGTATTGTAGAGATAGGGTGAAGTAGAGGGTTTGTGTATTGAGGGGGGAGAGGAGGAACAGATGATGTGCCAGGCAGTTCAGCAGTACGTGACATAGAGCTTGCTGCTACTCAAAGGTGAATTTAGATTAATGTGGATTGAAGTTTGTCATCTATTCCAGAGTAACTCCAGATGTAGGTTAACCTTCAGTTCTTGGATTTTTAGGAGTGGCTGGGCTTTTGTTTGTTGTATCTTCCTCCCAGTAGCTGCATACCTCTGAATTCCTTGAAGCTTTGTCTTCTTCCATTTTAGCATCTACATGATCTGAAATTTATCATGCAAGCATACAGCTGAGATTTTGTGTATCCAAACGTGACACTTTTCAAAAAGAGGGCAGGCTCGGTGGAAGTGCTGGAACATTTCTTGCCTTGTCTTGAGGGTGACCCCGCGGGGGCGTGTGCTAACCCAGCGTCAGACAGGACAAAATGGCTGCCCAGGCTGAGCAGAGCTGGCGTGCAGTGTAACTGCCCAAACACGCACGTGGGGCCAAACCCTCCTAGATTTCTAAAGGTTCCTTTGTTGTTCCCAAATGTTTTTGGCTACAAGAGCTTTGTAACTTACTGCTTCAAGTCCAAAGTTGCACTTACCCGTTAGGTTTAGCATATGGGTTGTTAGAAATTTTTTCTTTCAGGTATTTATTCAAATAGAAACATAACATCTGACCTTACTGGAGTCCCTTGAAAGGTGGGTCTATGGCAAAACTTGCATCCATGTTCAGAACTGGGTGAGGCCCAAAGCCCACAAAAGTGCTGTTTCCTATAGCACCAGCTGCAAGAAAAGTTGTTTTAGAGGCTGATTCCTGCTTGCTTTATGATTGCATGTGTGATGGATCAGTGTAGGTACAAAAATTAGCATGTGAGGTGCCTGTTAGTGTTCTAAGATTCAAAGATTCTTTGTCCGAAAGCAAATACAACCAAAACCAGGAACCCCTGGAGTATTGAATGGAACATGCTGGGACAAAGCTTCCCATTTTTGTGCTCAAAGCTAGGCCTGAAATCCCTGACCAGCTCAGTACTAAGGTAATGCAGTTAACAGCAATTGCATGACTTTGTTATTGTATAAACCATGTACCTTTGTTATTGTATAAACCTTTCTGCTGTTTTTTATTTGGTTTGGTTTGGTTTGGTTTTGCTTTTTCTGAATCTATTTAAAGGATATATTATTGGCTATGGTGCTTATTATCATGACCAAGCTGTGTGACGTTACTGTAGTAACAAGCAAGAATAAATGTTTGCAGACTAGATTCTGTGGGTTATAGGATATTCAGTGTTTCCCTTTAAGCTTGAATAGATCCGCACGTTTTCTAGGGACCTCTTTGCTGACAGCAGCATGAAAGGCAGGGTGATGTTGCAGGAGACCTCTGCGACAGGTCTGACAGCTGACCGCTGCTGCCTGGGGACCGTGCTGCTCTCCTCCCACATCTCCCTCCCCGAGCAGCAGCAGCATGCTCCTCCTGCTCACCGTGCGCTGACCCCACTTCTTATCTCATCCCACTGATGAGCTGCAAGCCAGCTCACCGCAGAAAGCAAGTGTGTGGAAATGTCACATGTGGGTGCGTGTGCAGCAAGGGTGGCAGGTCACTGGTGCCAGCTCTGCGTGGCTGTCTTGAGCCACAGAAAGCTGCACAGTGGACGTACACCCCAGCCCCATGTTACGTGATGTAGATGTCAGTGTGGCGCTTCGTGGGATTTGTGTCTGAAGTCTCCATTTTACAGCCACAGTAGAGCTGTACAGACACTTCTTCCTCTTTCTGCAGAGGTGAGAAGAAGCAGGAGCAACTTCAACTCCTGAGGAAATGGCAGCATACTCAGATTTCCCCTCCTTTTCTCTGCCAGCCTTCGTCTCCTCACAATCCTTTTTTATGTCACTCTCTTCACACCTCCTGCTCCCTGCTTCCGCACAACCTTTGCCTTTTTCACCTTACAGCATGGATGTGCTGTGCAGAGCAGAGAAGGTTTTTTCAGTGGGAAGGACCCCTGGGACAGCAGCAAGAACTGTGGAGTGTGCTGTGAAGGGGGCAGAGGGAGATGAGCACACTCATGGCGGGTGATTGCTGACCTGGAGGAAGACACCCTGTCCTTGCTGCTGTCGTAGGAAGCTACACTGGTCACTCAAACCACACACAATTCCCTCTGTTCCTAATTTTCTGCATTTCTGACCTGAAAGTGCAGGGTCGGGTTTGCAGATGTGCTGGGAGCTCCGGCTAGCCACTGAAGTCAGTGGGAGCTGGGCTTTAAACACCCTGCTTAAAGTCAGGCCCAAGGAGGAGGCCCGAAATTTGGAAAAACTGTCAGACCCTGGGCTTCTGCCATTTTTTACCCATACTGAAAAGAGTGGTGCTCCAGTTTTCTCCTCTTACAAGTACACAGAGAAGATCTAACCATTAAAGGCTTTCCAAGTGCTAAGACGCTGCATAAGTGAGTAGGAAGTAGCTTGTAGGAAGCTAATACATTTGCTGCCTGAGTAGCAAATAAGTCAGAAGGCCATATGGTGATAAAAGAGAATGCAAATATTGAGCAATGTTTCATTAAATGAGCATTACCTACTCTGCACTGCGTGAGGCAGGAGCTGACCAGAGAAAAAGCTTGGCAGTGTATGGCTAGGGACTTCCTGCAAATACATTAAGGACACAGATTACTGCTGCACAGGTGGACCTAATCCTAACTAGCTGTTGGTGTTAGCTCTATATCTAAACAACATTCTCTCTTGCAGTTTAAATAGCAGGATTTTTGTATACACAATAAAAATTGTCTGCTGAAGCAGTCATTTTTGAAATACTGGGTAGTTTGAGTCTGTGTTGCAGACCAAGCCCTGAGGCCTAGTTCTTCCATCCTCTGCCTGTCCTGCAAGGCACCATGGCGCTAGAAGCAGTACCAAGAAAGGGGTTGGATGCCTTACGTGGGGTACTTCTGTGTCATTTCCTCTGGATGATAGTGGTCCTTCTAGGCAAATACTCTGACAGCAGGAATAGCCAATGCTTTTTAGGGAGTACACACAAATCTGGATTGTTTCTGCTGTCAATTTTCCTTGCACTTTCCCAGCATCCAAGTCTCATTGCTAGGGATGCTGGAGGATGCACCCCTTTCCATGTTCTTTTTTAGGCCTGTCATCTGAGAATTTGTCCAGTCCCCTTTTGAACCTGTTGGCTTGGTCTCCACAGCATCCTCTGATAGGTTTTGTACTGTAGCATATGTTGAGCAATAGTTCTACACTGAGCTTACTCACCACCTCTGTCGTTTTATAAGCTTCAATCTTATCCCCCTCTCAATATTCTCCTTGCCAGACTGAGGAGTCCTAGCATTTCTAGGCTCTCTGTTTACCCAAATAATTGCAAAAATAATAACTCTTGCAGGTGCAGGCGGTAGTATGTCTGATGCTAACTGATAAGCCCTACAGGGTCAATCCGACACAATCTTCCTTCTGTTTTGCAGACGATTGGAGAATCAGAAATGCCCAATGTGCTGAACCAGTTATTGCCAATGATCAAGTCTTACAGTGAGAGGAAGCAAGATGATTATACCTGTGAGGACTTCCTTGTCTTGCTGGTATACATGTATTCTATGGCTGGAGAAATCAAAAGTGGAAAAGAGCTGGACAAAGCTGAAGAAGAAGTGAAGAAGGCTCTAGTCAAGGCTGTTTGTGATGAGCCAGAGCTGTCTGCTTTGTTGCAGAAAATAACAGGTAAGATTCTGCTGGCGCGGTGAGAAGCTGGATGGTGACGAACGTGGGAACTAGGACGAGCATGTGAAAGCAGCTTGACTTGCCTGTGGTGCAGAGGGTATGTGAGTAAGCATGAAGATTTCCTGTAGTTTTTTTCCATCTCTGATGTTCATGTATGCCAAATGCTGACAGGCAGTACTTGAATAGTGCTGAGTCCGATGAAAGCTCTACGATTTGTTCTTTTTGTTAGAGATTGGCTAAGTTTGTGTGTTTTTGTAAGGTAATCTTTTCCACAGATTCTTTCATTGATCAGTGTAAAGTTGACCCTGGGAAGTCAAAATTAATCCTGGAAACATGTTCAGTGAACCACAGTTGTTTTGTGAATGCTAGGACCTGACCTGTCTGGCATAAAAGAACAAACGTGTCTAAAACCAACATGGACATTTTTGCTGAAATGACATGAATGCTAGCCTTTAAAAATAGTACACTAAGCCTTTTTTTTAGGTGAGCACTTGTATAATAAGAAAGCCCAGACCTCTTACTGCCGATGTCATGTGTCAGGAAAAAAAAAATATTGTTTAAAAAGTTCATTAAAATGAATGGGCTATGGCTTGAGGGTGGCATATCTGAATGGCGGAAGGGATCTGCTTCCTGCTGTCAGTTTTCTCAGTGTTTACTAATAGTGAGCAGGTCGTTGACCAGGTCACCTTTGAGATGGGGAGCATACAAACATAAATCAAAGTGTTGTAGGGAGTTTACAATCCAAAAGCCTTTGCCAGGAATTTGCCTAAATGGGGAATCTCAAGGGCAGTGGGCCTATACTGCTGTTGGTTGTTCTGGTATTATTCCCAGTGGGCACTTATGCTGGAGAGTGCAGGTGTGTTGTGACTGGTCTGCTGTTGCTTTGAGTGTAAAACATTTTAGTTGTTAGAGGTTTTTAATTGTTAGAAGACTTTTGTTTAATTGTTAGAAGATTTTAATTGCTAGAAGATTCTTGCTGTAGAATGGGCATTCCGCCATATCTGCATTGTGCTGGTATTTTAATACTCCTCGCCACAGTGCCTGCAGCCTGTTGCTGTATGTGCCTGGCAGTATTTCATACTTGTTGTTGACTTTCACTCTCCTGGTTTTCAATGTGCCCTGCACGTCTTATCCACTACATGATGTTTCAATCGCATCTTTAGTGGTGTCTTCAACAGGCTATGGTGCAGTGCAACTCCTCATTTCTAAAACTTTGTATCTGCATTTTTCCTATAATGCTCAGTGTTTTTAATCACAGTTTTGTCAGTTTCTGTTTGTTGTGCCTAGGAAAAGTGGGGGAAGATTTGAAATATCTAAAACTTCTGTTGAGTACCAAAGAGAAGAATGTACATTTCTGTGTACATAGAGGCCCTTGTTGCTCTCTGTCGTGGTCTCAGTTTATGTAGTTACAAGCACAGATGAACATAAAAATGCACGTTGTGCTGGTGTTATGTTGCATAACCTGTCAATAATTCCACAATGTTAGGAATATACTTCTGTGGCTGATTTGGAAATCAGTGTGCATGTTTCATGAGCGAAAAAGTGAGTAACTGGGTGTTGTTGCTCAGCATCTGGGAAAAGGAACATGTGAACGAATGTTTCAGTGCAAAGATTCTTTATTTTATGGAATGCAATTAATTCTCTGTTTTTATGAGTTGTCTGTTAGAAGCACAGTGTCTGAAGCACAGCAATTTTCTCCTTAGGCCTAAGTATTAGCTTTGTTATGTGGGGCATCTGAGTATGAACCTTGAAGTTTATCAAGCTTGTGATTTGTATGGCCTGCTTTGGAAAGTTGAAATCTTGTAAAATAGCAGGGTTATTTCATTTCTTAGAGCGTTTGTGGTGAGCTGACCCCAGCCAGCAGCCAAGCACTCACCTAGCCTCTCACTGTGCCTCCCCTTCCCCCAAACTGAATGGCATGAGAAAACAGAAATAACAAAAGCAAGAAAACTTGGAGGTCAAGGGAAAGACAGTTCAACAGTTGAAGAAAGGAAAAGCAAGAAGTAAAGCAAGAGCACTCACTCACTACCTCCCACAGGCAGACTGATACCCATCCAGTTCCAAGCTGCAACCGCTTTGGAAGCTAAAATCCTGCATTCTTCTTCTTCTGCCCCAATTTTTATTGCTGAATAAGACTTTGTATGGTACAGAGTGTCCTTCTGGCCAGCTCAGGTGACTTGTGGCAGCTGTCTCCCTTCCCAGATTTTTGCCCATCTCAGCCTACTTGCTGGGGGAGCAGACTGAAGAAAAAAAGAGAAAACCTTGACACTAAGCAAGCACTGTTCAGCAATAGCCAAAACGTTCATGTGTTATCAATACTGGTTCAGCCACAAATCCAAAACACTGCACTGCAGGGGCTGCTGAGAAGAAATTGAACTCCACTCCAGCCAGGCCAACTGTAGAATCGTAATGTGTGGATGGTGTTAGACCAAACACGTCACTGTTACGTCATCAGGTTAGCTGTGTAACACAGAGCCATGTCCTTGCAGCCTTCCATTTCTGAGTCTGTGTTTAGCAAAACCACATCTGCACTTTTTGCACAAGTGGGTGATGGTATTGCTCCTTGCTTGCATTCTTCTTTGGTTTATCAGCATTCTTTGGTTTACGTCTGATTTAGAATGACAGTTCCTTTGACTTGCACATAAAAGAAGAAAAAAATAATTAAAACTTGTTGTCATGACCAAAAATACGGATTGTATTGGGAGAGAGTTATGAAATGGAATTTCCAGGGATTTTCAAGCCTTTATTCATCCAACTACTTGTTTTCTCAAATGCAGTGGAATTTGCTGAATTTGTGAATTGCTGTATTTGCTGAACGGAGTAATTGAGAAGGCTGAAACGTGAGCAGGCTTAGACCTTCTCTTACTTGACCTGCCTGTTGCCAGGCCTGTGTTCTGCATCCTGCTCCCCTCTGAATCTGGGGCACCTCGCTTGCTGCTTGAGAGGCAAAGCAGATCAAAGCTGGATCTGTGTGCTGAGCATCGCAAGTTTTCTTTCCCAGCCTAGCAGGAGTGCTTTCTTAATTTGTAGTGGGGCTGAAAGATCAAGAGTAGATGACAGCACCAGTTTACCCTTTTGGTACAGTAGTTCAGTGGATGTAATGCCAAGACATCTTTGCTTCCTGCAGAACGTGCTACGAACTATGCACCCAGCTGTTCCTGTTAGCAGCTACAAGCTGGCTCTTTTTCATGAATTCAGCCCAGCCCTGCAAGTCAGCAGCAGCCATGAATCTGGATTGCTCATATTTTGGACATACAGTGTTCTCGCATCATTTTACTTAGAGTCAGAAACAAGAACAAACCTTTGTTGCTCTTAAATAGTCTCTAAGAAGAATTGGACCAAAATCAATTTCAGTAATTCTTGCAATCTCTCATTCATGATCAGAACACAGCAAAATGTTCACGGTCTTTTATTTTGAGAATTGCATCAAGATAAATGAGAGGAAGAGCATTATATTGGACTTGTCAGGACAGAAAATGAAGCCAGGATGCTGGGTAGATACAAGATATGTCCCGTTGGCTCGCTCATCACCTTCAGGCTCCCAAGTGAGCCTGCAGTTCCTGAACATTGGCTCTGCGCTCTGCAGTACAGCTGCGCTTACTGAGTAGCTCAAAGGAAAGCAGAGCTGCAGGTTAAAGTTTCAAGCTCTGCTGATGATGTATGACTGGACAGTTTGTGCTGTAGTGACAGATAGCAAAAATCATTTCTGCCTCTAGAAAGGCATATGAAAGTAATACTATTTAGGCTGCAAAGCCAAGCACTTCACAGTTGAGAAATGCCAGTAACTGCGTTTCCCATGCAGCCATAATTTGACTCCTGTGTGTGCTGTAGTGCAGTCTTTAGTTTCATGCTTGCATAGTGCATCTTCTGTGAGCCATTGCAGCTTTCGTTGTATGGACTGAACACCACAGAGAACCAGCGTCAGATATTCCTCCACATGATGAATAAGTACTAGTGAGAAAGTGAGACTCTCCGTGAGCTGTTCAGCAAGTGCCTTTCACTGGGTCTCAGCTTGCAGTCCACGAAGTCGGGTGGCACTCTCAGCATTTTGTGACTCATTTTGGAATGTAAAGAAGAAAAAGATTATATAAGTTTTAAGGTTTTTTTCAGTAAAGCATTCGACACTGTCTCCCACAGGATCCTTGCGGCTAAACTGAGGAAGTGTGGTCTGGACGATGGGGTAGTGAGATGGATTGTGAACTGGCTGGAGGAAAGAAGCCAGAGAGCTGTGGTGAATGGGATGGAGTCTAGTTGGAGGCCTGTATCTAGTGGGGTCCCCCAGGGTTCGGTACTGGGACCGGTGTTGTTCAATATATTCATCAGCAACTTGGATGAGGGGATAGAGTGCACCCTCAGCAAGTTTTCTGATGATACAAAACTGGCAGGAGTGGCTGACACGCCAGAAGGGTGCGCTGCCATCCAGCGAGACCTAGACAGGCTGGAGAGTTGGGCGGGGAGAAATTTAATGAAACTGGACAAGGGCAAGTGTAGAGTCTTGCATCTGGGCAGGAATAA
>VXAV01010163.1:178384-199422 GCA_013399715.1 Alectura lathami | reverse complement strand
TAATATATAGTATATTCTAAAAAAAGTTTATTGTAAGTAATTAAGGGCTAAGAATTTCTTTGAATTTTGGTGGGAAGAAAAAATCTCTAATGTTTTTACCAGAAATAAGTCTCTAAGATACTGCATCTTTAAAATATTTTTATATTTATGCAAATTAAGTGGTTATAGTTGCTTGTTTTTTAAAGATTCCTTGGACTTTGAAATAATTAACTCCACCTGTTTTACAGATTGAGTAATTAAATGAAGAAAGCGAGAGCCCAAGAGGCTTTTCTCCACCCTCCCCACTTCTCAGTGATGTTACTTGAGAGGCTGTTTCTCTTTTTAGCCTCCATACAGATGCTCATATTACTCCTTAAAAATCATAAGCTAAAGACCAACTCTCTATGGAAAGTTTAAGGAATAAGTTTCGAGTTTGCATAGTATAGAGAGGTAAAATTTCCATCTGGCTCATAGATGCACTTTTTTGATGCCTTGGAGATCAGTAGAGGATTAAGTCTGTGCAACAAGAATTCAAATAAACTTTTAAAGTTTTTCTGCAGATGAAACATTTTGGTAGGTAATGTTTCAAATAGAATCAACTTAGATTCAAAACCCTTCATTCTAAGGTGTAGTTTCAAAATAATTGATGATTTTTTTAAATAAAAGAGAATTAAGAAAATTCAGTCCAAAAAAGCTTTAGGGAGGATTAAAGTTAAAAATCATATCAGTTTAACTGATTTTGTTGTTGTTGTTGTTTGTTTGTTTGTTTAGATGTTTTCTCTTTTAGGGATGTGGGGTACCTAGTTTATCCACTAGAATACCTTTCTATCTGTTTTTTTTTTTTTTTTCTTAAAACCAAATAAAGCTCTATTGACTGAAATCAAGAAAATGCATTTTTCTCAGGTAGTTTAGTAGTGTTATTCTGTTTGATTAAGAAAAATCCTCTTTAATCTTGTATTTACAAAAAAGAAGAAAAATGGGAAAATATGAATTGACAAAGAAAAGCAAATACGTTCAGTAGCTGATAATTTCACGCAATATAAACTAACTTTCCATTAACTATAGTTTTTCCTTTTAAAATACCGCTGATATTCTGAGCAGTAGATTAACAGTTGTTGAAGACAGTAACCCCAAGAAAAAATAAACAGCATGTTTAATAATCCTGCAGGCTGTCTCCCTTCCAGTTACCAATATACTTGAAACCACTTATAGAGTTGATGCAGTTAATCACTAGCTCTTCTTTAAAATAATGGTATTAAGTAAATACCGCTGCCATCACTTCTGTAATAGCACTGAGAATTGCTTACTTTTTGTCAGTAAACAGGATATGTGCAGAAGTGATGTGAGTTAGGGTAATGAGACTGCTCAGTGAAGCCCCCTGTGTGGGTATGTTAAGTGTAAGAAGTCTTAAGTGGATGACTTGAGCGCATCACTTGAGCAGCTTAGGAGTCTTTTTACAGAAGTTTACTGTAGCTGTTTAATCTAGCTCACTGAAAGTCAGCTGAGCATCTTCATGTGGGACACTTGCTCCTCCACAGAAAGTGCACTTCTTTTCACTCCTAGTGAAAGCTTTGCTGTGGGCTTTGTATCATTGCCCTGACTAAAGCTGGCTTCAATGATGCAACTCTTTCAATAACTACCATGTTCTGCCATGAGCAAGTTTAGTGCCTGTTTGTAAATGGTTGAGGGTCATAAACTGAGCCCAGGAAAGAGTGATCCAGAGCCATAAGAGCAGTAGATTTGGGTTGGAGTTTCGTGCCTACATGCTCTCTCCTAAATCAATACTTAAGAATTTAATGAAAGTGGCTGGATTTTGCAAAATGCACAAGGTGCTAATAAACACTTTTGAAATCACTGGAGATTAAGAGTACCAGTCGTGTTTGCTTAGGTGCTCAGATGTTGGAATCCATGTCTAGACTTGGCATTTGCAGATATTCACCTGATTTTGAAGACATCCATAAAATCACCTGCCTTTTAAATGGGTAAGAAAACTCCCATCCGTATTTCATGAAAAGCCATCATCTCAGTTATTTGCTAGTTTACATATCTCAATGAAAGTCGCATGATGTGATCAATTGTATGTCTGCCACATTCGTATGTCCCCTGTATCTCATTAAATCTCTGTCCTATAAAAGTCTATTTTGCTTGTTTCGCAGAGGGGGCTGCGAGAATGCATGTGCATAACAAGATTGATCTCTGTGTGATCTGTGTTTGATAGCTGGAGAAACCCAAACAAATGTGTGGAAGAATGTAGAATTTAAAAAACATCTTTCAGACCATTACCCTTGCAGGAGCTAGTAAATGTTCCATGGCAAAGACAGTTAACTTATAAAGTGCTGTGCAAAAACAGGAATTCAGTTATATCACCAAAACATGCAGCAAAAGGATCTCTTTCTACTCAGTCTTTGGAGACACGGCTGATGTTTTTCTTGCATTAGAAGAGAAAAATAGATAGGCTGTTTTATTTTATAAATATATATATATAAATATGGGAGGCTTTTATGCCAAAGAAAAGTAAGTATCATTAGTATTGCAAATCAGCTTCATGACATATAGGATAAGACAACAATGCTTTATTTTTCAAGTGTCCATCTGCTAGATATTTGTAGAAACATATATGGTATACATTGCCCTTGTGAAACTTATTAGAAACTGGTAACCTGTGAAATTGGCACTCTGGAGGCGATGGAGTAAATGTGGGAGAATTGTTGTGTTTCTTTTTTGCATGGATCAATTGACAGTTGCCATAAGAACTTCCTTTTTTTCCCATATCAAATATTTCCTGGGTGGCATTACATGTTAACTTAAAGGTTATGCCTGAACCATAGCCTGAACAATTAATGATAGATACACTATGTGACGAAGGGAAAAATGCATTTGGGGAGGAGACGAGGCAGAGAAAAATTCACTTTTTAGGGAGAGGAGGCAGTGAGCAAATGAAACATCAGGAGATACCCAAAAGACCTGGGGACTGTCGTTTATCCCTCTGCAGACACTCAGATTTCAAAAGCCAGACCTGCCATGGCAAATTGAACCCTGAGGCAGCAGAAACCCCAGAAGGAGTTGACTTCTTCGCTAATTGAATAATTAGCCTTTTAAACCTTTCTCGAGACAGTGATGATTTTCTGCAGTGAGGTGAGGTCCCTGTGTCCAACTGGAGCTCTTCAGTCTCCTGCACCCACCCTCAGAGAGCTGTCTCAAGTCTGACACCTGAAAACCCTTTTTTGTTGCCCTTGACTTCCTTAGCCAGAATAAGTTCTAAGTAGACAAGATTTTAGCTTGGGCTGTTGGTGTCCATCACATCCTGGTGTAGAAAGCCTGCCCTCTGCTACAGTTGCTGTGCTAGGGCTGCTTGCTGTCAAGCTTTCCAAAAGCTTCTCCCCCTGCATGCACAGCAGCACAGGCATGCCTGGGAATGCCAGATGGCCTGCGGTAATTTTGCGTGACCCGTGACCCTCCTTGGTTGCACTGAGGGCTGTTCAGCTGGCGGCAGCATCTTAGCAGTGCACGGGTATGGTGGCTGAAATGCCATCTTTGCCCACCCCGCCCTACGACCCTGTGTTTTGTGCTTTGCTTCCAAGGGAGCCCACAGCCCCCTTCGGGCTGTGCAATCATCTGATCTCATTTTGCTTACCCGCTGTTCAGTTCTGCTGCAGCAGTGTTAAACACAGGTTAGACAAAATGCTGGATACTTCCAGTGACTCATTTAGTGCCTTTCTTCTTCCCAGCTGGTCTAGGTCACACACAGCTGTGAGAACATTAGCTCCGAACTGGTGTGCAACAGACGCTTTATGCATGGTGGTGCATTCCTTTGTATCTCCTGGCCCACATGGCGATGGCTTCTAAATCCCTTTATCGGAACTGCCTCAGGCTGGAGACAGTTTTTTGTATCAGCTGATGTAAAGATGACATTTCTCGAGCTGAGGGAATTTAATGTGATTGTACTTGTCTCCAGGCCTCAAAAGATTACTCTGTGACTTCCATTCATCACAAAAGCGTAGCTTTTTAGTTGCTGTTTCTAATTCCCAGATAGGAATCGTGAAATTATTTTGGGTGGATAATATTTTTCAGAAATAATTGGTGACAATTACAGAAAGGTGTTTTATTGAGGTATTTTCTCTGTTGTTCTGCAGGATGAGGAAATGAATAGATATGCCTGCTAGCAAGGTGCAGTATTGCAGTGCCCGTGCTTTGCCTTTGCTTATTGAATGTTGAGTGACACAGCACCCTGTAACATTGCAAATGCATGTAAAACCCTTCTTCTTTAATTGATTCTCCATTGCTATTTGTCTTGTTTCGTTTTCCATTCAGCAATGTTTGTTCTCATTTTAATGGTGGCTTTTTGTAGTGAAGTCCCGCTCTGCCCTAAGGTGTGCTCGTTTGCACAGCTCCTTGTTCACTGAGGTGTGAAGGGAATTGTGTGTGTTTAGCACGACTTGCATTCCTGTAATGGAAATTTGTGGTTTTCTCATGCAAGCGACAATTTTAATGCGTTTGAATGTGTCATCTTTACTGAGCTTTGTCCCTTCAAGAGAAGACCTCCATTGTCCTGAGGGGCCCATACCATAAAGTACAGGTCAGCATTAAGTGCTGACACATCCCTTCCCAGTTTACTCAAAAGTGAATGCTCTTAAAACAGTTGCTCTCTTCCCCTATTATTCATCGGGTTAGTTTACATACCCTGTGTCTTGGGTCTCCTTTATAAGGTACTGAGTTTCAAAAGTGTTTCTGGGAGCAGAGCTGGGTGTGAATGTTCTCAATAGCGCACCAAGGGGACAGTATTATGTGTGGTTGATGGTCTTAAAGCTTGGAACACATCAAAAGGGCTATGTCCTAGTGGGTAGATAGCTCTCTGTCATCTGGTTACAACTTCTCTGCTGTTCTTGTCTGTATGGGATGTGGATGTATGTAGACATAACTTTGAATATATGGGGTTAGTTTCCCTTGAAAAGTGTTGTTTGCCCATGACTTTAAGCTGTTGTTGACTTTAAGCTGAGCCTTATCTACCTGAAGAAGTGTTTGTGGATGGTGGTGCAATCACTCGTCATAACTGTAGGGCTGTAGAACTAGGCCCTGCGTGATTGTCTGAAATGATGAAAATTGGGAACATTGTTACAAGTTGCTGCCACTGAAAGTGAACATGGTGAACGAGTTAGCAGGTAATTTTCAAAATCTGAAGAAAATTGCACACTTCTTTCACATCTGAAGGCATTCTACCTCAAATGTGCTTTTCTATTCTTTTGAGTAAAACAGTCTCTTGAACATATTGTATAGTTTTACCATACTGATGGGTTCTCCAAAAGCCTTCACCACCACCACCAAAACACTTGTCTGGGTTCAGTAGCATTTAAAAAACATTGCAGTGTCACCAAACCCATGTGGGGATGATTGAGCACTTTTCTTTGGAGAATCAAGTCTCCTTGTTCTGAACAATACATTCTCTTTGTTTCAGTTACCTTCTTTTCAGTTTACATGAGCGGTACTGTCATGAAAGCAGGATTATTGTTTCTTAAAGGCTTATATTTTCCTGATATTCTTTTCCAGCCTGAAAACAGCAACTTGTGCCGTTGCACTCACTTGCTGTGGAAAGTTTATGATATCATGAATGGAAGGATTATCACTTCAGCTGTGTAACTGGTAACAAGAACTTAGGAACTAATAAACAAAAATAGCATTTTGAATAGATTTCTGTAGGGGAGGGAAAATTTAGCAAAACCAGTGTGTGTGTGTGTGTATATATATCCATGCAGAGTTGTTCCCACTTGATATTCAGAAACAATATTCAAGCTGCTTTATTACCCTATTTTTTTGTTTTGGTACTATTCTAGTGAGGGAAAGTTCATTGACCCAAAATATTCATGAATAAAAGGAGTTGTGAATAATGAAAAGCAAACTGCTAGACAATACATTACAGGTAATTTTTACTTACTGTACAGGCCCAGCTTTATTTAGGACGTATGTCCTCTTAAATAGTTGTGAAAATTTAGTTTACATGATGGTAAATCCAACTAATGACAAATAAAAACTTAAGTATCCTTTCTAAATCTTTTTGTTGTTGTCGTTGTTTTAATCTCTACTTTGGATGTTTGCATGCTGTCTTGTTTGCTGTTCTTGAAATTAGCATTCCTGGAGAGAGGGATTTCTGATGATCCTCCTGGTCTCCATTTTGATTTCTGTCTCCCCCTTCCTTCTACTCATCTCATTTTCACTTTTTAAATTGTATTTTATTCTTATGTTCTTTATTTTGTTTCCGACTTTATTTCTTAGCACTCTTATTTTGTGCATCTCCTCTCTGTATGTCACTGAGGGCAAAAAAAAGTCAGAAAGTAGAAATATAAAAAGACAATTCACAGAAAACCTATTCTCATCCTTAAAACACGGAAGATTATTTTCAAGATACTCTAGACTGTGTGACCATAGTGCAGATTCTCATTAAATGTTCTTATTGTCTTCACAATCCCTTGCAATATACTGTCTGCAATGTCCTGCCAGCACATAGTGTCTTGGAAACGCTTAGTAAATTTAAATTTAAATAACCTCATGAGAAATTCAATCATACTGCTTCATGGAAATGGATTAGCCTAGATTAACTGGAACTGGAGGAAAGGGGAGAGTCTTTGCTGTTCCTTTTGTTTCTGGATGGGGAAAGTGTGGCTAAAACCCACCAGGAGTGGAAACTGAAATAATCTCTCTGGAAGGGCAGCAAATTACAGCTTGTAATCATGTCTCTCAGGCATAATGTGCATTTGGTCTTCGTGGTGATCTAATTCTGTGGTGGAGATCCTTTGCAGACAAACTTATGTTGTCTGCCAGGATGCAGCTCTTGGTTCCCATCCTCTCACTTGTGTCCTTCAGTACTGGCAGAACTGATATTTGCACCTATGTATAGATGAGTACGGGGTGCATGGGCACTTAAAATGGGGGAGGGCAAAGGTTGTAATCTGTTTCTTCCACCAAGTGAGAAAATAAAGAGAAAATTGTTCCTGTCCTATTACGAGATAGGAGATAATTGCACTGATGGTACCCCCTATGTCTTTTGTGGCAGCTAGAGGGATCTGCTGGCTCTGCAGTGGTAAGGAGAGTGCTTGCTGCTAGTGGAGAAAGAGTTAGCTTTGATTCCCAAGTAAGCATCCTCTGGCTGGACCATTTGCAGAAGTGGAGGGGTGTGATGGGGAGGCTTTCAGGTCCAGCAGTTGTCTTGGATATATACAAATTTTACTTTTCCTCCAAGGAAATATGTATCTTTTGATACATATTGTTCCCAGAACATTTTAAAATTAATGTTAGGCTTGTATATAAAACAGTAAACTGAAGAACAGCGAAATAATTGCAAACTTTGCAGTTTTCATTGCCTTTTCTTCTTTCCTTTAACTTGTTTATTTAATTTATTATTTTGTACTAGTTCAGGAATGCTGGGTTACAGATACTTATTTCTTTTTATGTTTTTAATTGAGAAGTGGGGAACTATGGTACATGACAATGCTGGTTTATGATAGGTAGAGTAAAGCTCTGTTCCCTTTAAATCTGGTCTCAGCACATGGTCACACACCCTTTAGGAACTCTCTGTCTATATTAATTCAAATTTCATCCAGGCTAGATTTTTTTTTTAAGTTATTAAATTAACTTCAGTAGTTAGTGTGCAGCATTGGTGAAGACAAGGTGACAGAGAATTTTGCTGCTTATTCATGAGAAAGAATCTTCCCCCCACCCCCTGCTCTCCTTCCCTCCAGGCTCTTTGTCTTCCATTCATTTTATACTTAGCATAGCAAAAATCATCAGAGGGCAAGGCTGGGTCTCCCCTTCTAAAAACAGAAAGTATTGACCTTGCTTAAAAATAAAATATGCTGAAAGTCCACAGCCTCTCTAGATGGTTAGTAATTGCGTATTTTTTTAGGATCTTTTCTTCTTCTTCATGCCTTTTTCTCACGCTGCATTGTTCTGGCACTGGTCAGTCATGCCTACAGAGCTACAGTTCAGCAGTCTGCTGAAACTCATTAACGTCATGGTAGTCCTCTATGCTGCAAACTCTTGCCTCATCAAGAATAAGTAATTCTGCATCACTCTGCTGCTTTAGTGTGTACTGAGATTTCTCAATTTTGGAGCAGATGCAATATTTCCCTTTTTTTTTTTTTTCTTTGTCAAGCATTTATGCTCTTCTATGTTTTTTCATCTCTTTCTCTTTGACTGGAGTATGTGAATTTTGTTAAGAGTTTGTAATTCAAATTCATTGATTTTTTGTGTTTGTTAATCAATGATACTCATGAATGCGAGAGGATCCCCTTCTGTGCATAGTGAACGTCTAACATGACCAACATCAGTCACACTGGCTTCCTCCTCCCTGAGAGTAAGCTGTGTTGGCATTTTGACCTGGAAGCCAGTACAGTTTTCTTTGTAGGTGTTTGTGCTAATGCGTATTTGCATTAATGAAGGGAAGGTGGAAGCAGTGAGCATTGGTGATTTGCTTTTAATAGTTTTCCACTTCCAGTGCCAAGAATCTTTGGCTGTGAGATACAAAGCTCCACATGCTTCAAAAGAGAGTGTGTTTAGCCACTGACCTCGTCCTCTGGTTTTCAGAGGATGTTTGCAGATAAGGTCCAGGACCATCACCTTGACTCTGCATTGTCTGGGAAAAATAGGATGTGTTTGCTGTGTGCTGCAGCTGCTGAGGAGTTACCTTTGGACACTTTGTCAAGCTGAAGGACGGTGGTTTCACCTTCCCATCCAGAAAATGGAGAAAATATGCAAGAGGAGATGCTAGCATTATTTGCAGATGTTTAGTAAGAGCATAGTGTCAAGTGAGAGGCACTCCAGAAACTTGGCATTGAATTTAATAATTTGATGAAAAGCATCCAGTTAAGCAGAAGATTGTTTTCAGTAATTTTATGAGTATTTTCTCAGTCTTTTTATTTTTACTGAGATAAAGGTGAGTGCATTGTGGCTGTAAACTCTTCCAAGTGCTCCTCTTTACCCCACACCATCACCTGTGCTTTGCCCACCTCTGCCCAGTTGTCTTCTTTGTGAGCCAATTTCATGGAAACCTTGTGGATATATGATTATGTGATGGGGGAGGGAGGGATGTGCAAACCTGTTTGTCAACTTGGTATCCATGACGTTAAGCTTTCTTACCAGATCCCCTGGTGGCTGCCTATAGGTGAATATAAGTAGTGAGAAAGGCCTGGTCTCGTCTGAACTTGGCAAGAAAATTATTCAGAGGTGGGCGTGCATTTTCCTACTGCTGCTGTTTTTGGGTGCCTCCCTGCAGGCAAGACTCAAAACCAGTTTGTGCGTTTCTCAAAACTTTGTCAGCTCTCTCAAGCAGGCTTGCCATCAGCAGTAGCAAGGAGTGCAGAGAGATCAAGGCAGATGAGGATGGGCGTCTGACATTGTCTGCCTGCTGTCCAGCGGTACAGCTAAACAGTCCTATGCCATGTTTGGACAGGACTGAACACAAAGTCCCAACTGGCCCTTTAGATACAAGCATCACGACAGTTAAACAAGCCCGAGTATGAAGATGTAGGGTAGCTCTACCCTGTGTGCAGCTGGGACAGTCCTTCCCACTAGCTTTTGGAAGCATTTGTTACTTAGTGTGCTAACCGCTGCGGGTTTGGGAGGGCGTGCAGGCCCCAGCACCTAACAGCATGCTGCCAGCAGCAGGCGGGGTGTGTTGGAGCTAGCGGGGTCCAACAGGGAGGCTCTGTAGGCCCTGCTCTTTCCCCCTTGCTCTTTTCGGGCCAGAACAGGATTTGACCTTATTAGATCCTGCAGCTACAGGGGCTCATATCATGCTCTCAGACCTTTCAGGGGAACTCTGGAAGCACGTGCCTGTTGACATCAGTATTTGGCCAGCTCTCATTTTTCCAGGTGTGTCTTCCTCGTTACAAAGGTTGAATTTCAAGGTACATTCCTATGCAGTGAGAATATGTTATCACTCCCAATTGTATCTCTTCTAAAAGGGCATTTTTTTAATGTATGCTTAATTTCTACTTAGTCAGCAGTACACAAGATGGTTCATGTTCCAAATTCACTTGACACTGATATTCTAGATCAGTTGCCCTTTCAGAGAGGGAATATATTATAAACTGTGGCTTTTTATATTGGAGGACAGAGATGAATAAAAATAAAAGTAAGAGAATTGTAATTCCTCTGTGTGCTTCCTAACCCTTGTGGTCAGAGACTGCAATAAACAATAAGAGATCAGGCTCATTATTGTAATTGGTTTGAGATAGGAGTGCGTTCTTCTGTTGGTATAAATAGACATAGCTGCTATTGCAACAGCAAGGATTTCTGACAGCTGAGAGTGTGGCCCCAGTTCAAACCCTGTGCTTTTTCCCATTGCTTGCTTTTGGAAACAAACGTATTTTCTTGGATTAGAACTGGTTGTGGCTTTGATTGATTGAAAAGAACTGATTTTCTTCAGTTTCAGTGGAAGCTGCTAGAATTCGAATCTGTTTTGAGATTCAAGCTTGTGACAGTACTTAGCCTTGTGCAGCAGCTCAGTGATTTTAACAGATCTTAGATGAATGCATAAACCCTGAGATGTGTGCTTTCCAAAACTAGGGCTAATTCGTGCCCCTCCTTTAAATCTCATTTGGGATCAGATATTAAATAGTGCAGAAAAAAGAATCTCATTCCAGCAATTCCCATCCACTCAAAAAAAATCCAACGGTTTAATGACATTGTGAGGCTTTGCTGTTATTGCAGGAGCCAAAGGCAAGCAGAATGCAGACGGAGTTATCAGTGTTAGTACCAAACTTGAAGGTGCTTTATCAGATTATGAATGAGGTGAATGATAAACTATGGCTGAGAAGCTGGCTTTGTGGCCTGCTTAATAAGAAGAATTCCCTGTTTGCTTTCCCCTCATTTATCAAAGTTAAATTTTTCACTTTAGAATAGACTATTTATAACTGATGTTTCAGTACAGGTGGGAGTAGAAGTCCATTACTCTATACCTTTTTTTTCTTTTTTTTAAGAGAAATAAATAGTTCTAAAAGCAAGCAGTAAATTTTTACATTATAGATTAGGTAATATAATAAAAATAAACTGTACAGTAAATGTAGGGGCTAAATTGAGTAGTAAATTCTTCCTACAAGGTGCCTTCCTCCTTCGCTTGTAAATTAGTTGATTTCCTGCATTTGGCATGTCGGTTACCATTCCCACATCCATCTTGCATTAGAATCAAAAAGTGAAAAGACTCAGCTGCAACAGTCTATCATTTTGTGTTTCCAGTGGAGATAATTTAAGTATAATACAGTGACATTGAATATTGATAGAAAAATGACAGGCTGTGATTAAAGTTTTGTGCTGGATAAAATAAATGTCTGGAGGATTGAAGAAAAAACAACAAAGATGTTGTTCAGCATTGTATGGTATCTTGTTTTTTAATAACCTTAATCAAATTTCCATTTATTGGTTTTAAGCACTAGAAAAATTGTTCTTCCTCCTTATTTTGAACAGGGCTTTCAGGAAAAAAAGAGCTGTCATAAAAACACGTATACATTTCACATAAAATATCAGCATAGGACAGGATTAACACCTTATATCAGTTTTTTCTTCTGTGGACAAGAGAAAGACATCATGATTCTTAGTAGATTATTTTTTGATTTCTGTTTAGATTTTGATTCTTCAGTATCACAGATGCAGTAGGTAATGTTTTATTCAGAGTAGAAAAATTTGTGGATAATGACAGTAGTTGTTAAGCTTTTTTTTTTAAAAAAAAAAAGTGGCAAAAATATTGTCAGACATATATATTTTTTTCTCTTTACTGAGATCAGTGTGAGGGGCCCACATATTTTAACATGGATATTACACTTCTTTGTTGTTCTCTCTATGGAAAAATTTGAATGTCTTAATGGGAAGGAAATTTTTAAGAATTGCTTATGAAGTCGGTTCAAATTATTAGCATTTCAAATGTCTGAGAGAATTCCGTAGGAATCTTAGAATCCTTCCATCGTAATAGAATACATTTTTCCATGTTTTCATGATTATACATTTTATAGAACTAGTGGTGTTACATCAGATATATATGATAAACCTGATTTAAAATATTAATGTGAAAACGCAATGACTCTTCATGTGATAAGTATTTTGTCACGCTATGTATAATTTGGATTTTCTTTGGCAGGGGTGCGGGAATGTAGTTTATGGGAGTGTGTACCACGTAGGTTTCTTCATCACTTTGTCAAAAGGCAGTGATTTGTGTAAAACATAATGCATCATTAAGTCAAAATCCATAGAACAAGAGAGGAAAGTAGAATTCTGGAAGAAGATCAGAAATGCTTGTCCAGCTTGCAGATAGTCCAGGGCACTGGTCCACTTGTACCCCTCCCTCCTAGTGTACAGTTTGTTTTGCTTTCTATCCTGAAGGTTATGTTTTCAATGGTGTGCATCTCAGCTGCTGGCATTCAGCTACAAATACAACGTGGGAAACTGTCTACTCTCACAGCACCCCTTTGTTTATCCTGCTTTGGCAATTTGGTATGCATATGTGGAAATTCTGTACTTAATTTTGTATCTCTGTCCAATATATAATAGACATAGTACATCGATTTTGACTGCAGTGGCACTACCATTACGTTAAAGGGGAAGTATTTCTATCAGATAAAAAGGCTTATTTCCTTTATATGTGTACCTCTTCACATAGATACATACCTCTTCACATCCTCACATTTTAAAAAGTCTTTTGCACAAAGATAAAACAGGCCAATTAAAATTGTTTACAAATAGAACATAATAGATTTAAGATGTGCAATTTTGGTCTTATCAGCTAGCTAATTCTGTAATGCTGTGTACATTTATTTTGTGCATGGTCTTTCAGAGAATCTTCATCTCAAGACCCTGTCCAGATCTACCGCAAGTAATAAAATGACATTGCTAAGTACTGGGTAACAGTAGAGGGAGGGAGAAAACAGTGGGGAAGATGAGAGCTGAGTTTTCATCTGGAAGGAATGCAAAGTACTGTGGATGTTGTTCCTGCCAGCCAGTCCTGCAGAAAGCAACACTGTCCCTGGAGGGAAGGTTCAAACAGGGGCAAAGAGAGATGTGAAAGAAGCAAAGTCTGTGAAGCAGGCAGCAGCAATCTGAAGGAGTTTGTGCAGGATTTGAGGTGGCCGTTTTCCGGCATGGCATTTTTCCTTCCAAAGTGGTTTTGTTGTGCTGCGGTTCCATTCTGCAAGTGTTTCTTATACTGGGACTAAGGTGTCTACAGTGTTATACAGAAAGTGCCCCAAAAATGTACACACATTTTAAGAAAGAAAAAAACTGTATTAAAAATGTAATAGTCAACATATACTGGTAATTTAAGGTCAGTACTAGTCATGTTTGACTTCTGCAATTACAAGAGGAGCTCAAAGTGGTTACCGTCGGTGCCCAGACACTTCTGATTGCAGTGAACGACTGCCATGCTTCTGCCATTTTCTGTGGCTGTCCTGCCTGTTGCATGTGACACCAGCATTCGTTTGATTAACGCCAGCTTTTGAGCCAACATTGTACTATACATTGCTATTGTAATTCAATTCAACTTCAAAAAGTGGTACATAAATAACATCTCTTAAAATGTGCACACATTTTTTGGGCACCCCTGGTATATCTATGACTGGAATTTCTAACTGCACCATCAGTAGGACACTAAACTGGCCAGTAGGAAAAATGTTGGCCAGTGTACCTTAAGAATGGGATATTCTTCTCCATTCTCCCAGTACATAATAATTAGGTGTTTGCTTGTAATTGGGAGCCTCCACTGGGACTCTTGTAAAATTTGGGGGCGAGGAGGGAATCCTGCTATTGCTTCTTGCTCACCAAGCCAAGAAGAGATGGGTTTTAAACCTGGCATAACTTAAAAGAACGTGCTGTTGGTGTTCCCTGGCAATGTTGTAGGGATTAGATCACTCATCAAGGATGCAGGAGACTTGGTTTCTTGTACTCTACACACTGCATCACCAGGTATCCTCTGCCCCACTACATCCCTGAGTAGAGGAGAGGAGGATGCCATAACCGTCTTGTTGAGCGCTAGTCTGGGCTGGGAGTTCTGCTTTCCTTTTTCTTCAAAACTGCTTCTGCTTGCACATTTGCCTCTGCTCCTGGGATGCTGTAGAAAGCAGCACCATGGCTATCATCCATTCTTCCAGCTGCAGGAAAGCAGTGTCTACGTCTGTGCTGTGCTGTCATATCTTTTGGGTAGGACTGTTATGCGCAGAACATCTGTGGATCATAAACTTTGGGTGATAAAAAAACTCATCCCAGAGCATAGCTTTTAGGTGTTAGAAATGTAAGAATCTAGAAGTTAGATAGGGATTCTGAGGACTGATTTCTTGGAGAGTGTGGTTCTGGTCCAGAGCATTCTCCAGTAGGTCATTAAATCTCGCATTTAAAGAGGCCAGCTATTATTTTCTTCATACTACTTTCAGTAAAATACTATGTTGGATACTCTGCTAGATATTACTGTATCTTTTAAGGGAGAAGGCAAGGCTAGAGAAGAAGCAAATCACTTGTACCAGAGGAATTTACTGCAAGCTTCACACTTTGCCAAGGAGTTTTAGATAGTCTGTAAGGTAGGAGTAAGAGTAGGCTGTCATCTGAGAGGGGAGTATGGAGTCTCCTAACCTCCTGGGAGCGAGTCTTGTTTTTACAAAGAGAAGTGCGATAATAGTGCTGAACAGCAAATAAGTGTTGTCACTGAGCTTTGAAATAAGGGAGTAGGAAAAATAAGTCTTGCACACTGGGGGAGAAACACATGATCAAAACAATACAAAGTGAGTTTGTGAGATTTTCAGCTCCCGAGGAGATTGCAGAGAAGAGACACAATGCAAGGAATTAAATTGTGAAATTGAGATTCTGTGACTGGTGTGTATAGAAGGGGTTTATAGGATTAGAGAGAGATGCAGGAATTAAAAGAAATCCAGAAGGTTTTTTGATTTCAGATATTTAGAGAAGGTGACTTTCTAGTGTGCAGGCAAGGGGGAAAAGAAGTTTTTCTGTTCAGAGTCCGAGTTTTCTTTCTCCCTCTTCCTGACCCATTTTTCTTCTCTTTTATGCTTGCCAGCAATGAGTTGCAATCTGATGAGCCCTAGCCATACAACATTGGTTGTAGGCATCTCAAAATATAATGGATAACCTTAGAGATCAAGAACAGATCAGGTTAGAAACCTTGTTTTATAGAGGAGGAAAGCAAATTATATTCCTAAAGTTGTAAATACTTGCCAAATAGAAATAAAGCTATTAATGCATGACTGAATTAATGCAACAAACCAAGTTAGAGAGGTGGGTTTCTGCAAAGAATAAATCAATGTGGTTTTCTTCGATCCTCTGGTCCCTTGTCAGTTACGTATTACTGCTTCATACTTTCTTTCCTTTGCTTGCCCCCTTGTTCAATGCATGGATGTTGCTCTAAGAAAAGACAGTAAAGATGTAACTAAATGTAGTGTAAGAAGAACAAGTTCTTTCCCTGTGGTGCAAAATATAAATAGAAAGTGAGAGACTGAAATACAGAGAAGCTTTCCCTAGTTTGTACAGTAGAACAACAATGGAGGGCTGCATAGAGCAAAGTCTCGTGATTCTCATTGCCATTTTCCATAAGCCTCACAACTTTCCAATGATTTTAACTGTCATAGTGAACATTCCTCTTGTTTCTGCCAGACTGTTGTTGTTGCTCTTCATTTGCTGTCTTGTCAGAGAAAACTACCTTTAGTGTCACTGAATGCAGTGTGTGAACAAATGTGCCTGCTACTGGAAAATGGTCAGTATGTGTGTTCCTGACTTTGTGCCTTAGTGTGCCTCACCCATTAGAAGGAAGTTGTCTGGAGTATTTCTTCTTAACTATTCTCTCGTAAGTTAGCTTTTGTTTATGCAGCTTCCAAATATGCAGCCTTTTAGCTTCACTCTCCCTCTCAGTGGCTTCTTACAGGGATCTCCCTTTGCCGTCCTTAAAATAAGCAATATCTTGTATCAACACACAGTATTGACATCAGGGTGTTATAAACCAACTTTAACAGTTCACTCACCAAGGGGCATTCCTAAAAATGAGAGATGGTGAGATTCACAAGTACTGACATCTCTCCATGTTGATTACTGTTTGCTTTCCAGGAGGATTTTGGGGACATTTTTTGTTGTGTTTTTTTTTTTTCTTTAATAAGTTTTAATATGAAGTCTTGTGGCTATTTTTACATGGGTATGTTTTCATTTAGGGTATAACGTTCCGGAACTGAATGTGCCTTTTATAAGTCTGCAGAGCCTTCAATAGGAAAGTTGTGTTCTCAGAGTTTCAGTTAGCACTATAAATAGCTTTAGAATAATGTGCTGAGAGCCACATGGAGAACCCCCATTGGTATCTCTGGGAATCTTGAGGAAAGACTAAGCAGCAGTGTTTGTTGGACTCTGAGGAAGAAAGAGAACCCTTGTTGGATATGACTCTCTGCATGATTTTCACACAATGTTACACGTAGATTGAAGGTACCCTCTATATTCCTGCACACCCTAGTCTGTGGTGATGTTCCCTGGAAAACTGCTTGTGTCTGCCGCTTCCTACCTGAGACTTTGTAAAGGCATCTGCAACTACAATTTCAGCTGCTGCTTTGTGAAGAAAATTTGCAGATAAGCCTCTCTGTTCCACAGTCATTTCCTCATGTCTATAAACAGCTCTGTTTCTCTGACAGCTCTTTCATCATCATCAACTTGACCGAATCCAGAATTCTCCCTCCTGCTTCTATTTGTGTTGCTGTGGATGTCTCAGCCATTCTTCAGGTCAGCCTAGGCCTGCTGCTGTAGATTCTTTTTGCATGGTACCCTGGAGATGAGACCTGCCTGAGCTATCCATCCAGCTATAAAATCACTTGCATCTGGTCTTGCATCTCAGTTATTTCAATGTACATTTCTCTGGCATCAGCTCTACAAAAGCAGTCTTGCCCTACCCTCAACTAGTCAAAATGCTGTTGCTACTGCAAGGACTATTCTCTCTCCCCTCCTCTCTTTTTAACTTCTGTGTTTCTAATCATTTCACTTTGGTTTTCTTCCTTGGTTCTTTCTGTTCTGTTACATTAAACATAACTGCTAGCCTTCACCATCAAACCCGTTCACAATCTTTTCCCATCTATTCAGTCCTATTTTTTTTTTTAATCAAAAGACAGGTTTCCATCTAAAAATGTTAAATAACACTGACGTCCATCACTTGCCCATTATGCTTTTACAGTAGTATCTTTTGCTTTTCCTACACGGTTCCTTTATGGAGAGATGGAGGTCTTGAATAACCACAGACATGTTTCATTGGCCTCCTGCAAACCCTTAGAATTCTCATTCATAGTGATGCCTCCGTGTGCTTGACAATGATTAGACTAATTACTTGCTGCTGTAACTAATTAAACTGTTGTACTGTAACTAATGTGCTAATGTTCAGTCCACTGTTGTCTCAGTGTTTCTTTGAACATTCCTGTCTGTATCCAGCTCTTTGTAATCTGTCTGGTATTTGTACAAAACCTAGCACCTGGGACTCTTGAGCCCTCTGGCACCTGGAAGCCCAGAATCACAGGGTGATTAAGGTATGCGTTGTTGTTGCTGGGTCTGTATAAATGGCTGATGGATTGTAATGTGTTGTGGATTCCAGCAAATGGTTCCTCTCACCTCTGTTGAACTTGCCACATATACCTCTTTGTTGGTGATGTACAGACAGGCATATAACGACTAGAGATTAATGTGTCATAAAGTATTTGTAAATATAGGAATCATATAAAAACTGACTCAGTCTTTATCCATCAATTTTAAAAGTAGCATACGTGAGAAACTCATTGTTTTCACTGTAGTCACCCACATACTTTTGGCTTCCTAGAGAATGAAAATGCACTTTTGCTATGTATAAATACAAATTAAAACAAACTATGAAATTCCATTGCACTTACTTTTATACCTGACATATAATGTAAGGATTTTGCATGTTGGAGACAGCATAATTTATAATGATTATTTGTTCTTTGTTTCTGTGTCGGCTATTTGCAGCTTTGAAATAATTTTCATTTTAAAAGTGTGTTTGAAAGGTGCTTCTAGACACTGAATTTCAAAAATAGAGAGTCCTTGGGCTTAGGTAGGCCAGGAATATCCAAGTATATGTGCATTTACTGATTTCTGTTGAAGAGTTCAGTGTACTATCATTTAATATGCTTACTTAGTGTCTCAGTTCAAGAGTTTTACTGATACAGTGGTAAAGCAAAGATGCCTTTAAAATGAGAGCAAGCTATTAAAAGTACATTCAGTAATTGCTGATTAATAAAATGAGAGTAGGACCTAACCAAAAGCTTATAGACCAATGAGCCGAGTCATTGATGAATAACTGCAGCCCAAGCACAATTACCCGGTGCTTTTATATATGCTGTTTGTCTTCTCCGCTGTGAGAGGCTACATATATCACTATCTCTGTCCCAGCTTTGTCAATAGAGCTCTTCATTAAAATGAATAGCCTAAACAAGCTATCCACTGAAGATTATTGTTCAGGTCTCTAGTGTGTTTTGAGTCTTTTATAATATGCCATATATAACTGCAAACAAACTTTTGGAAAAAGCAAGTGAATGGGCTTATGCATATCTGCAGGGAAATGTTCTGACTGTGTGACTGTGATTGGTGTGACTGACAAGTGCAGAAACAGTGGGGGTTATTTAATGTCTCCGGCTTGGTAAGTAACATGCTACCTAGATGGAACACAGGATTGTGATCCAGTGAAGATTTTTTTTCTCTTTCTAATTAGTGACACTGTGAACAACTTGGGGGAGACCAATTTGTGGACCTCATGCTGCATCTTGCCTTAATAATCACTGATACTGACTCATAAGCTCAGGTCAAGTACCTCAGCTTCTAGAGCCCAGTTTTGCTCTTAGTCTCAAATACTGCTTGGTGAAATTTATATCTTGGCATCCTGTGTTTTTAGAGTTTAAAAATGTGCCTTTGTTAGATTAATAAGAGCGTTGTGAGCAGTGCAGCTCATTTATCCTTTATTCAGAATAAAAGATAAGCTAGTATTGAATTTGGTCCGAAAAGTTAAAATCAAATAGTCATTTTCCTTCTTTTAATCATTTTTAATTGCCTACGATTATATAGCAAATGACATAATTTGAAAAGAACTGAGAAAAGGTATTGTGGTTATTAGATATTAGTATTCACATCTGTCTAGAAGTGTGTATTGCCATGGGAATCAGCACTTCTGAGTCCTATTCCAGGCTCTGCTAGTGATCTTCTGCATTTTTTTGCAGGCAACCTAATCCTCTGGTTCCTTAGGGACAAGATGTGTTAAATGGAGATGTGACCACATCTCGTAAGAGCAAAGTGATGTTAGCATTCAGTGTCTTGTTCTGAAAAGCTGGCTATGCCTAGAATTCCTGTTTACTTCAGGTGAAAATACCTACTTGGACAGATCTCAGGGACTAGTATTTGTAATGTACATGGACATCTCTCAGAGATGATCAATGGATTAGAAGTGTGAGAAGTGAAGAAGTTGGGTATTTTGAAANTATTTTCCATAAATGTGGGATATACTTTTTTAAATTCCTTTTTTTTTTTTTTTTTTAGAGGGAAAAAAACAACAACAAAAAAGCACTTTAGGGAGAGATAAGGACAACAATCAAAAGTAGAATACTGAGATTATTACCAGCCAGTCTAATTTGATTCACCAGCATTGAAGCATGCACAACTCATCATCCAAAAGGAACTTAGAAGTCATGGCTGTACCTATTTTCCAAAAAACTAGAGCTCATTTAATGCAGTAAACAGTGTGATTGCTGATATATTGTCTTCTAAAAGCCGCGCGACTGCCTTCAGGCTGACAGGTCTGTATACCTGAGAAAATGAAGAAAGTGCTGGTTGTGACCGTAAGGCTCCTGGGCTTGCATCAGATAGGAGATGGCCACACATAGCCAATGTACTCTGTACAGCTGGAAAAAAAACATTTTAGCACAAAGATTTTTTAAAATGACATCTGCTTTGTAATAGGGCCATCATATTACTGCTTTTCAGTTTGAAATAGCTTGTGTTATCTCCATGGAAGTATTTGAGTTGCTGTTGTTTTTCCTTTGTTTTTATTTTTGTGTCTAATCACAAGCAGTAAACCCAAAGTTACTTGAAATAGCAACGATTCTCCCTGATCTGCAGTTTTATTTTCTCTTGGCTTTTATTTCAGCTGTGGGAGCCAGCTGCTCCAAAGAGTGTGGGAAGCTGACTTGGAGGCCTGTCAGCTGTTGATCCGAGGGTTTCAACTGAAAGAAAACAGTTGCTGTGGTTTTGAGGAAGAGGAGAACCAAATGGATGAGCTGGAAATGACTGCTGATGGCCCTTCTAATTCTGAAAAGAGAAAAGAAGGTCACTTTCCGAAGGGTGCAGAGTGGGACACTGTTCCCTCCCCAAAGCACAGAGAGCTGAACCAGGTATCTGGAATACTGTACAGCTGGGTTTGAAATGAAACTGCTGGTTTCTATTCTGGGAGGAGTTAAATCTGGAGGATGGGTCAGCAGGGCAGGTTAAGAATGAACTTGACATCTGGCCTGCAATATGGGACATGAATAAAATAGCTTATGAGCTTCTCAGAAGCCCTTCAACCCTTTTTCCTTTAACCATCAGTCTTTTTAAAATGTGGAAATTATTCAGGCAGTAAAAACAGAACGTACCTCTGGATTCAGAGGAAAAATGATTCTTTAAGTATTTAACACAAATTATCAGCTGCTTCTCATCTTACTGTTGAGTGTCACTCTGAGTTAGTCCTAAGGTTAGTCCAAGGCTAGTTAGCCTTGGGTCTGTGTTAGCTGAAGTGGAGAGGGGACAAGTTTTACTCCTCTAGTGAAAAGGTCAAAGGCTTCCTAGCTCAGCTGCTAGTAGGCTTCCAGCACACAGCAAGTATTAAAAGGAGGAAAAAAGTCATGAGGGTGAAAGGGTCTGAGAATTTTTTTTTTTTTAAGTTTTTGTGTTCCGCTCTGGAATGCCATTCTTGCTTAAATATTTACAGCCACCTAAAAATCTTTTAAATGCACTGTCAAGGTAAAAAAAAAAAAAAAAAAAAAAAAAACTTTTTAAAAGTTTAAACACCCAACACACACCAC
>VXAV01010163.1:160890-177980 GCA_013399715.1 Alectura lathami | reverse complement strand
TTTTTTTTTTTTTTTGACTTTCATATTATATCCCTGATGAGTTGACTGCAGTTAAGATGAGCAGCTCTGATCATTATGGAAAGATGCAGTTCCCCTGTAAACAGTACAAACAGTGCAGCTGGGAAGCTCTGCTGGGTTTGGAGCTTTGTGGCTTTTTCTGTAGCACTTCTGAGATTTGTGCAGTAGGTATTGGCCATTTCATCTCTGCAAGCCTGGATTATTTCCCTCGAAAGTGGGATTGCTGTTCCCTGGAATCTGGTTCTGGAGAGAGGGGCAGGAGTCAAAAGTCTGGGTTCCCCATATGTTTAGAGGAAGAGGAAACCATATTTACACTGCTTCCACTAAACTCCTCCTTTTGAACTTTTTGATAATAATTTCTGCTCTGTCTCAGCTACAGAGAGAACTTAGGGAGACTGTCCTTCTAGCTTCAGCTTTTCATATAGCTGGTTCAACTATGGGGTATAAATACCCTTACCTCCAGTCCAGCCTTCCCAGGCATCCTGATCAATGCCATTTTGAGCAGCTCTTCTCCCTGGGCACAGTTCCCACAGGTGTGCTCCCTGCTGCCGCCAGACACTGACAGAAACCTCGGGCACAGCCTGCAGCCCGATACCGGGGTGGCCGCATGTTCCCTGGGAGCTCTGTCTGGGCAGCAGTGTCAGTTCCTGTGGCTGGAGAGGCCACAAGGGTCTCGGGGGACACAGAGGACACAGCTTCATGCCAGGCAGGAGCCGTGCTTGGAGCTCCCAGTGAGCAGATGACAGCCGCTGTTGGCAGGAGCAGTGGCAGCCCCTCCTGATTTGTAAATGGACTTAATTGAAAGTTGTGTTTTCGTGTTGGTTATTAGGAGAAGGTTCTGCACCAGGGGGTGGTGGGCATGGAACAGGCTCCCTAGGGCAGTGGGCACGGCCCCAAGCTGCCAGAGCTCAAGGAGCGTTTGGACACCGCTCTCAGACACAGGGTTTGGGTTCGGGTGGTGCAGTGTGGGGCCAGGGGTTGGGCTCGATGATCCTTGTGGGTCCCTTCCAGCTTGGGATGTTTTGTGATTCTATGAAAGGCAATCCACTTTTGCAGCATTTAAATGTTGTATTATATTGTAATTTTTTAAATTTAAAAATAGCTTTATGTTTGTGGCAAAACAAAAAATAGTAGTGGTGTGGATGTTAGAGTCTGCCTTGGCCATTTGTGTGACTTTCACAAAGAAAGTCTTACTGATGTCTGTTAGCACTTCTTATAGCCAAGGAGAGATACCTAATTAAAAAAACATGTATTTGTGAAAATCCTTGGTTTTGTATGATTTAACAAAGCTGTGTTATCCCTGTGAGAGGTGCATTTCATACCCAGGTAATTAATTTACTTGAAATGTTATAGATGGGGTGTTCCAGTTATTTATCATGTTGTATCTGGCTAAGTATTACTGACAAGTGGATTTGGTTTTGCTGATGTGTAGCCTAAATACAGTTTTCTTGTGTATATTTATATCCTATTGTATTGGTTTCATTAGAAATGAGAAACAGAAGAATAGGAGAAACAAAATAGAAGAATGAAAATAACCCCTCACTTAGATCCTCAGATACTGCTTTTTGCAGAAGGACCATTTTTCATTTTTAATTAAATATTGTCACTAGTTCACTAGATGTGATTTGTTCTACTATAAAAGTATGCAAGGTAAAAATTCATTGAAAATTCAGATATTTTACTGTCACATGCGAGTACAGGTTTATTAGCTGTCAACAGTTACTTTATAGTCTTCATAACTGTGTTTTCTAGGACAGTACAGACTATTTTTTTCAGTTTGTTTATGCAGTAGACTATGGCATTGTAAGTGAGGCTTCCTTTATAAAACTGGCTGTTAACTGGGGAAGATGATCACACGCTTTGGCAGCTCAGCTTACTGAAACATCATTACTAATTTTTTGTTATAATAAAGTGAGCATAGCAAAAATTGTCCTGAAACAATCTGAGTTACTTAAAAATTAAGGTGTGCCTCTCTCAACTACAGATAACTCATTAGAACGTTGCATTTTTTAAAATGATGGAGTAAAGTTATAGACAGTAGGCCTAGTCTCAATCACGTCAGTCACCTTGTTGTCCAATGTAGTTCAAATAGATACCTGAATTTTCATACGTGTGTGTGCTCTCCAGACAGTGGCTAACTTGCTGAAAATAAGGTGCCCTGCCAGTGCAGTTCTAGTTTGCCCTTTGCTAACAAATTGGGCTTGATTTTTCTCCCAAATCTCTGAGGAATTCAAGATGGATTCTAGTTTTTATCCCAGAAATGTTCCAAACTTTTAAACTGACTGCAAATTGTATTACCAAGGTTGCGCATGAGGGACATGGAAGTTGCTGTAATAGTTAATAGGTAATCAGGTGTGTGTATATATATATATATGTGTGTGTGATTTCTAAAATATGCAGTAACATTTCTCTTCAGACATTAATGCCTGCTTGTTCCACTCCTTATGAAATCTTGCTTTATTTTTGGCTGATTGATAATGTATGTGTAAGCAAAACCTTTTAATAACACTAGAAACACCAACAGCAATTAATAAACACGGAGATGTATGTGTGCTGGGACCTCTTTAACTCAGGTATCTTGAAGAGCATGTGTGTGTGCCTGCAGGCTTCAGTTCCTGACCTATCCTTTTTTCTTCTGCTGCTGCTGTCTGGCATGCTGTGCTGTGTTCCCTCTTATTTACTATGAAGGAGAGAAACACCTACTTGTTTTCAAGAAAATTGAGGTGATTAAAGTTACAAGGTAAAAAAAAAAAAAAAAAAATCAGTAATGTTACCTTCTGTAAGTCAGCATTTGTGGTAGCTATCTCATCAGAATTCTTTTTAGATCATTTCTCATTTATTTTTACTGTAACTGAAGCAACAGAAAAGGGTAAGAGTAAGGGCTCTTTTTCTTTCCTCACTTCTGCCTACTTCAGTTTTGCCGTTTAAGAAGCTATTTCAGAGTCTTTTGTAGAGCGCTGGTGTTGGGAAGGTGTGCTGTCATTGCTGAGCATTCATTTGATTCACTGTTTTTAAGATATTACGTATTTTAAGTGATATTAAGTGGACAATTGTGAGAAAGGCAATGTTTAATGTGATGTCTATCATTAAAAACAAGTCATCACAGCGTATGACACAACATTTGTCAGAATTTAGCAATTGCAAGCAACAAGAAAGCCTCGCTCAGCAGGCTGCAGCTCATTAACGTGTATTGAGATAGCCCATGATCCAGGAGGCAAATGTGCAATGTGTAAAGGACAAAGCCTCTAGAAAGCTAAATATAATCTGTGCTTTCATTTAAGTTTTAATTAAATGTTATGTTTGTAGAGCTTCGAAAGTAATTTGCAAACTTTAATTTTAATAATCTTTTTGAATGTCAACATTAAGCATCAGTGAAAGCCAGTGTTTGAATGTTTTCTGTATTAAAGCTGGAAAGGATTGCTGTAAAAACAGGAAGCTGGTTTGTATGCAGTGGCCAGATCATTGCTGAGCAGTCACACACACACTGTTGTGTAGTAGGATGCCCCGTAGTTGCGAGTGATTATGTCATAGCTATTGGTGAGCATGCCAACTCTTTAGATAGAGGTAATAGCACCTCAGAGAGCTTAGTAATTACAAGTACGTTGCAGTAAAAATATAAGAAGAAAATGAATATTACAGGTAGAATAAATCTGAACAACCTCTCTTCACATAGACTACTGAAATATCCAGTAATAATGATCTTACGGCAGAGTGATGACTATGTACGTTTGTACATATATACACATACCTGCGACACCGAATAGTGCCCTATCAAAGCAATATCCCTATCTCAGTTTATTTAAGATTATCAATATTCTTGTGTGTGATAAGTATTAATGATTTTCCAGTAATGCTAATGTGAATTTTTTTTGACTGCTCCTGAGCCAAATGTTGGCTGATTTCTTATAGAATTTACAGATGAAAAAAGTTTTGAAAGTGGAGTTGTAGTTGCCACGTGTTCCTGATAGAAACCATCAGTGGGGTCTCTCACCTCTCCTGCCCAAAATCACTTACAGGATTTGTGCCAGAAAATTTCTGTCGACTTTTGAATGATGTATATAGATCAGTCAGAGCTTGGTAGAGAAGTTTGTCTGAATCTATACTTAGTCTTTCAGTTTTAGAGGACATGTTCCGTGTGGGTTATAACAGGGAAGCAGAAAGTCAGGCTTTAATAAAATGTATTCAAATTTAGCTTTAAATTTTGGGTGTCTGCCATGGCGCTGTTATAAATGCAATTGAAATATGTCATACATGTGTAGTAAAATGATGTAATTGTTCAGCTTATATCACTTTCTATGTGCCATACTGTTTTTATAAGTTCAGTTGAAATCTTAATGTTTATACAGTGCATATCTAGCATATATTTATTAACTTATCTTTAACAGGTTGTAGAAGACATTTCATTTGGAGCAGAGGGTCATTTATCTGAGGTAAGTGTTTTCTAGGCAGTATAAAGTGGTGACATTGTACAGACTTTTCTGGGGTAGAATTAAAACTAATGATACCTATTTTTATAGTATTACTTTTGGGTAAAATTTTGAGAGCAAAATCGTTATGGAGTATGCAAGCATTTAGAAAAATGACACAGGCACAACTAGAGTGGGCTCATTCTTTTTTTCCATTGAAGATAATGGCAAAATTGCTGTGTATTTCAGAGTTTAAACTGCACTTTGCTAGTGCTTTTAATACAAATGAACAACGGGATGGATATGTTGGGGAAATGTAGGACCATTTATATTTATTCATCCGCACTGTAGCACCATAGTAATGTTAAGAATGGAACAAAATCATGATGTTTTACTTGGCTTCTTGTGTACCACTAAAAATACCTTTATAAATCCCTTTGAATTTATTTGAGAAGTATAAATGCAAACAGCAGCAGAATACATGTCAATGGGAATTTAATTGAGAAAAATGCCAGATGTTTATCATTTTACAGTATTTTCATAAATAAAAAGTTGTCAGATCCTAGTCTATATGTTTGAGCAGAGTCCAGGATAATTGAGTGGCATGAGATGTGTTTCCTGTGAGAGTAGACGATGAAAAAAATCTGCTTGTTGCTGTCTACATGCAGACTAAGAGTTTAGGTAATATATGTGTAAGGAGATGCATACTGGTTCATGGAGCTGTTCTGATTTGGTGTGGTTCAATTTTGTATCAGTGTGCCTTGGGTTGCAACCTACATATTAAGGAAATGTAGTATCTATGCATTGTGTCCAGACAGTGAATTAATTATATGAGTAAATAGTGCCCGATTCACCTCCTATAACAGCATACATACCACCAGAGAAGTGCAAGTACTCAGCCAAGCAAATTTGAAAAATAAAATAAAATGGGAAGTTGCAATTTAGGATAACTATTCATGTGGAGCATTTCTTTGGATTCCCACCAAAGAATCCGAAAGCTGTGGAGCAGCTGGAATGCTCTGGGAAGGAAAATCTACTGCAAGACCAAACTCAGATTGTTGATCTTGTATGCAAGGAGACTGTGACATGAGAATGCACCTAGGATGCGCTGCTTAGTTGTGAGTGAATTCAGCGTAAATAAAAATGGGAAGCCTTGAAAGTGAAGGTGAACTTTGCAAAAAAATAGTCACCAGAAAATGCAAATAGCCTGTCTCAACTGTGAATTTTGCAGTGAATTAGAGCAAAACTGCGCAGGTGCACAGTGGATGACATGAAGTCGGAGCAGGTAGTCCCACAGGATAATGGCAGCAAAAAGCTCTACTGCTGGAAAGGCAAAATTGAGGGAGTGTTGGTAGTGATAGATGCTAAGAGAGCAAAATATTTTCTGGAAACTAAAAATTGCATTTGGTCTGGACCAAAACAGGTGAGAACTATACTGCAAGCTTGTGTACAGCAGTGGCCTGCACCGACAGCCCAGAGCCTGACTGAAGTAGTTGTCCTTTCGCTTGGCATGAGAGGTGCCCAGGACGTGAGGGGTGTACCTGCTGGGCTTGGGAATGTGCCACAGCACCCAGGCATAGAGGGGTACCTCTGTGCTGTGGAAGCCTTCAGTAAGAACTTACAGTCTCAGAGTCATCATTGGCAGAGGAACTTTGCCCTTTTGAAGTTTTGAGGGAAAAATTGCATGAAGAGGATCAAG
The DNA here is from genome assembly GCA_013399715.1 of Alectura lathami. Lineage (NCBI taxonomy): Eukaryota > Metazoa > Chordata > Aves > Galliformes > Megapodiidae > Alectura > Alectura lathami. The sequence goes on along the minus strand of VXAV01010163.1, from coordinate 171,857 downwards.
AGAAACAGTATAAGTAACGGAAATGGAAATGAATTACAAAGCCAGGCTCTACCACACTGCCACAGCTGGATTGATGATGACTTGTAGACAGCTCTATCATGTACCTATGAAACTGTCAGCACCCATGTCAAGGCTTTGCCTAAATGTTCCTTTGACAGTCTGATCCCTTAATCCTTGTCAGTCTCCCCATTGCCTGCAGGAGAGCACCCTGTTAATCATTCCAGATTGTTGCATCTTAGTGACCCAGGGGCAGAGATGGGAGTGAACAATGAACGAACCGCCTATAAGTGCTACCCAGCTGTGCTGACTCCTGTCGCGGCAGGATGTGCACACTAGAAGACAGTTTGATGCTTTTATTTCTTTTCCAAGTCCTGGACCACTGTGAATTTTTATTTGTAAGTCAATAAATAGCCTTATCCTCCCACAGCAGGAACTGGAGTTGTCCCAGGTTAATTAAATGAGCCACTGCAGTAGTCTGCACTGATATTAGGAAGTCTACACTCAGAGAAGACCTTAAGTCTACTAGAGATGAGAATGGGAAGACTGCCGTCACACAGACCGCAGCAGGGTGCTGGAAGGCGATGGAAGGCCCTATGCCTACAGAGTTGTTTTTCCAAGGATACTCCTCTGTAGCTGTAATGGAAGGTACACAAGGGAAAGAATTGCCAACATCAGGCTGTAATTTTGATGAGTCATTTAACACTCCCATGTGTTGTTGTATCCCTGCAGAGGAGGGAAGGGGATAACTGTAAGCAAAGGGAATGTGGGAAAAGCATGTGATGGTGGGGAGGAGGTTGTTCACAGTTACGAAACAACTGTCTGGAAAGCTTTATGCCTGAGCTGTTGCATATGAGAAACAGGAGCATGTTGGAGTGCTGAAGTCTCCTAAATACGAGAAAACAGGCTGGTGGAACAAGCTAGCAGTCTGTATGTAAGTGGAAGGTGATAAGGGCAGAAGCAATTGGGAAACAACCTTGATCCTAGTTCCGAGGAAAGACAGAAAGCCACCCCCATGAAAGAAAAACGCCTCACTTGAAGAAAGTCGGGGAAACAACAGGTAGGAAGAAGGAGCAGATGACCTTTGGTACCCTCCAGAAAATGTCATGCTTCCAGTAAAGCATCATGTTCTTTTTGTGCAGAAAAGAGCAAAGTTACAGACAGTTCCTATGTCAGAGACTTTTCAGTGGCCCATGGGAATTTGGAAAAGGAAAGGAAAAAATATTGCTAATGTTGAGCCTGAAAGAGTAGAGCACAGTGTAAGAGTGAGCCAGAAAGACCACAGTACAACCTAAGTTACAGTAAGCAAAAGATGCAAAGTAACAGGAGACTTCATTGAACTAACGGGAGACTTCATTGGTAAGCTGTACATAAGGGATAGCTGAAAGAAAGCATCAGTGTGTCTTCTAATAAGAAAGGTAAATGAGAAAATAATAAAATGAGAGCAGAGTGCAGATTTTTTTTTACTCTATTTTCTTAACTTCTACTCTTTCTAGAAGCAATAAACTGTCCATGTGTACATAGTACAGTTAGTATTCACCACAAAGTGGCAAGAGAAGAGCATGGCAAAGGGTTCAAAGGTAAGTGAGGTGCACTGAAGTCAGTCTAGACTGATGAAATTCCTTCTAAAGTGCATAGGAGCCAAGAATAACAATCTCCAGACCATTAACAAGCTGCTCTGGGAACTCCTAAAGAAAGTTGGAGTCCCAGGAGATCAGTAAAAGGCAGAGCTGGTATTTGCCTTTAAAAAGGAGATAGGCCAGGAGTCTATGTGCCAGTCAACATAATTTCAATTAGAATTAGAATTCCAAATGGTCTTGATAGATTGAAAGACTGGCCTGAAATCAATAAGATTGGATAAGTGAAAAGACAGGTGCAAATTACATTTGGACAAGAAAAAAAGTCATGTTTATGTATACAGACGGTAAATAGCAGCTAAGATGACAATACTGCAGAAGCAGAATCTAGGGTTATAGTGGACTGCAAATAGAGTGGGATTCGTTACCTTGATCCTGTTGCAAAAAAGGGCAAAAGTCATTTGCAGCCTCATTAATCGGAATATCACTTGTAAGAAATAATTGCTGTGCACAGCTGAGAATGTCAGAGCCTCCACAGGAACATGGCACTGGTCTGGGCATCTCTCTTTGTGGAAAATAGGGCACACAGAAGAAAAGAAGGAAACATACAGAGATAGAATGTTTAGAAATCATAGTCTGGTTGAAAATCAGTCTTCCATCATATAAAAAAGTAATAGTAAAGAGGACAGTGATCAGTTATCATTCGATGCTGCGTAAGGGTAGAAACAGATGAAATTATCTTAGTTTGTGGCAAAGGCCGTTTGGCCTAGGAGAACTTGCAAGGATAGTTGGGCCCTGGAGCAAGCTCTGCCCTGCCAACTAGAACCACAAAAACCCTGTCAGCTGCTGAGAGCTGTGTGCCCATCAGCTGAGGGCAGTCACGGTGTTCTTGATCTCACTGCAAACCACAGAGCAGGCTTTCGTGGTCCCTGGCTGCTTCCCGGTCACTTGTGCCATGATGCTAGGGTGGTGGAGGTCATGAGTAAGAGGCATTATTTTCAGGGACTGAGATTAGGCCTGCCCTCAGCAGCTGTTTCACCCTCCTTGTCTATGACACCTGCCCAGGACAGAGCACTCAGGGCAGGAATTCTGGGATGCAGGGCAGAGGCAAATGCTTCCTTCGGCTGCGCTTCGGACGCTTTGTGGCTCTGTAGCTCGCTGAGGGCATGTGCACATAGCCTGTATGCAACTGAAACTCCTGGGCCAGCAAGACAAGCATGTGGATGTTTGCATTTTGTTCCTATAAATGATTGAAGAAATGCCCTGGTCTGACATTCTGGAGTTTCAAGTGCTCACAATTTCCATTAACTTCTGCGAGGGGTGAGGGCAAGCATGCAGCACTTGTGCAAACAGTAAGTCACTGTTTTAAGCCTTATGCCATAACAAGGAGTATCTGTCTGCAAGGGCAGCTTTTTGTAGTTGTTATTCATATTGCTTTGAATGATTTTAACTCTTATAAGAGAGAGAGGATTTAGCAGAGGTGAAAAAAATCTAGCTGTGACTGTGATGCTCTGTATGTCTTCTAAGGCTTTTATTTTCCATATTTCATTATCATATTATGATAGTGCTAGTTTGAACAAAAGCAACTGCTTTTTACAAAGTTCCTGTGTAGGAAGAACAGATTTTCAGGATATATCTGGGAATCCTGCTTCTCAGCACAACAACCATACTATTAGAGACTCTAATGCCTGATAGAGTCAGATTAATCCAGCTGCTAGAATACTGATTCTTCTGTATAAAATTGCTGAACTAGATCCAAGAGAGCGTGGAACGTGTTTGCACTGGAAAAGCTGATCAAACATTTTGCTTGAGTAATGCTGTCGAGGAGCTGTTGCTCATGGGTGACTAAAAGGACTTGCAAAAGGGTAAAATGAAATGCAGGAGACTGAAGCGGAAGCCATTTCCTCTGCTCTTCATTCAGCGCACTGATGCTGTGCAACAGCTGGAGCATTGTCTGCTCTTTATGTTTCACACATCTTAGGACAGAATGAGAATTTCTACATTGCATGAGAAGGCAGAATTCTTCAGTTACCACTGTAAAAAATAACAAATCACACCCACGTTTGTACCATTTTTACCTGCTTAAGGATTTATGAAAAAAAAAAACCAACCACATCCCGAAGTTGCAATACTGCTTTATGTATTTTTCTATATCTCAGCTCTTTCCTGACTGCTCCAGTCTCTCCTAGCTGATTCCTAAGAGTGCTGTAGGTGCAGAACTAAGGAAATCTCAAGACTTAGAGTAGCTTGTAGCTTTGACATAACCTGCAAGCCTGGATGAGTTGTATTTCATCAATAGGTCGAGCTGGAGGCAGAGTCCACTTTCCGCTCGGAGATGTTGTTGATCAGTATGAAGTGCCACTTTCCAACCAGGAGTTGTTGTGACTAGTGTGTGTGTCACTGACAGTGGTTTCCCTGCCTACGTGGACACATGTCAAGTAAAAATGTTACCAGTGACGTTAATAGGTGTGGAAGACACTGGAAGGAATCCTTCCAAGGGCCTGGAGGTGGGAGCTGTAGAATTGATTGAATATTTAGAATTCTTCCTCTGTGTTTTTGAGAGCAATATATGTTTTTGCCATCTCATGTGTAGCTCTTGACATTAACGTTAGAGCTGTCTGCACTGCCATATCCTTCCAATCCCAAATAAGAATTTTATATATGTGTTCTGTAAAATCCCAATCTATGGGACGGCCCTCCTGCATGTTTCACTTGATGTCTGTGAGTATACTCTTGAGAGACAATGCTTGTCTGAACAGTGGAGGAACTCCTCATTTCAAGTGAGAAGGCAATTCTGTGTCATACAGATGCAAAAAATAGTTTACCCATACACTGTAATTGCTATAGTAAAGCTGCAGAGTGCACATTAGGAGTTTAGGATTAATGGAATGTAACACCTCTCTTACGGAGATATTTTAGTTACACCGCAGATCAGCCATAGCCGTTCAGTCATGATTAAATGGGCTTCAAGTGTTCAAAGACCTAAACTATTTTGATTGGATTTTTACTTATTTAGATTTCCCTGCCTCTCCATACTGTTAGAAAAGTTCTACATTGAGCACACAGTTTTTCCTAGTACTCATTTTTTCATTTATCTTATTTTCCAAAGTGAACAGGATTTTCATTACATTTTCAGACAATTCATTATGCTCTAAAAATGTGATAAATCAGGAAGATTTGCATTGCTTTTCACATGCGATATAGAATGGATATTTTACTTTAAATGAGAACCTAAGTATTCAAGTGGAAGGCAAATTAATGCCAGTGGCCACAACAATTTAGAATCCTGTTTCTGACCGTGTTTAGTGGTCACTGGCGCTCTGATTAGGGAAAGGTTTTTCACTGCTGATGTTTCCAGCAGGGCTAGACAAATGCAGCCAGTGTGCTTATCAGTTAGATTAGTTGCTCAGTGAGCTCCCTGTGCTTGTGTCTACTAGACAGGAAACATGAGGGCCATTTTAAACTGGGGGAAATGTATCTTAAAACAACTGGTGGCAGTACTAATTTGTTGACTGATCATCTGGATAAAGTGTCCTGCTGACAACGGTATCCCCTTGGTAAAATCGGTAAATGGATCAGACAAAAGTATACAATATGGTGATGTTGCAGGAGCTGAAGTCTGCTTTTTATGTGTGGCTATAAGATACCATTTCTTCTGCATGTGTACAGGAATAGTTTATTTTGCCTAAGTACGTGATCTGTGGAAAGAGTCTGATTTGAATGCATTTATGGCTTTTGTCTGTCAGAGCAATCTTTAAGAGTCTGTGCATTAATTAAAAGTTGTTGTTTCTAAATTAACTGTTCAGTGATGGCATAGCACTGCATGTTTTTTGTCTTGTTTTTCTTGTCTGAGATGATGATTATATGAAAATCTGGTTTTCTTATGCTACAGACAAATCACTGGTCAGAGGTGGAGCTTTGTCCAGAATGGTCATCATTTTCGATATGCTTTCAGAATAGTCAGCCTTAGTTACAATTTACTGACTCTTTTCTTTCTAGAATGAGACGTAGGTCCTTATAGACAACTGTCATGTGTTCTTGTATGCATGTCGTAGAACAATTCCCTAAAAGCTTTCTGTTGATATAAATCGCCTGGGTTATCCCACTCCCTAAAAGCATATGGAGTCCTGCTGGTGTATTGAATAACAATTTAGCAGCTGGATGGGAGACTGCTCCTCATCTTCTGTCCCCATTTCTGAGACAAGGACATTCCTAGTTGATGTAGCGAAAACGTATACCTTCTCCTCCCCTGTTCTTATTTTAAAAGCAATGGGTCAAATTTACATCCTTAATCTCTGTTGAACTCTGTTGTAGATTCTGATATTTGATAACAACTCTGAAAGTGGCCACTCAGGTCTCATGCACAGACCAGAGACTCAGCCTGCAGGTCCTCATGTTTTGCTTCCTGGTGTCTACACTGTGGGTATCTGCAGCATAACCTCTCTCCAGCTCGCTTGTCCAGGCTTCGAGCTGCAGCTCATTGTGTCCCCGTGCAATATGCTAAATGGCTGTGTCTGGCAGGAGACACAGGAAGGCGGAAAGGTCAGAGCTCTGTGCTGTAACAGAGGATGTACCATGCAAGCAGAGCTCTTCTGACATTTGACTCCAAGTACGCACTGCATGACGCAAACTGTAAGGGTAGCACAAAATTAAGGTCTGGTAAATGTGTGTACCAAAAATCAGCGTGCTTCACAATGGGCAGCATTCCAACAATTATTAGCATGATTTCATTGACTGAAGGCTTGATTTCTCTCAAAAAGCCACTGATGCCTGCTATTACAGCAACAGATCAGTGTAAAGGACTCCAAGTACTTTTTCGAAGGAGCAAAAATGTTCTGAGGTTTGTACATGGCCACATGTGTATCTGGCCATATGGATGAGTACATGCACTAGGTCTAAAGAAAATCCGGTTGTCTGGATTCCAGCTGATGGATGATCCATTTTTGTCAACATGGCTCCAGCAGAGTTTTGCCTTGACACCGTAATCTGTTCAGTGCAGATGCCCCCTGTCATTCACTGCAGACAGTGCTATGATGTCTTGGGAGGGGTGGGGAACAGGGAGAGGCTAGTCTCACTGATGTACAGATGGGTTGATTTTTTTTTTTTTTCCCATTCAGATATGGTACTTACTTGAGTCATTTCTCAAAGAAGTCAATACAAAGGATGTAAGATACAAATTATCCTTGTGCTGTATGCCCAAAAACAAATCTGTAGGAACAGACTTTGTAATGGATTTAGAATACTCAATTTAAAATAGAAAAAGGATTTGTCTATATAAAGTTCTAAATAGACAACCATTATTTTTGAAAATTTATACTTGTTTTACCACAACATAGTAACAAAATGTAGTTTCTTTTGGTATTTCTTAAGACTTCAATGTGTTTGCTCTGATCAGTTGAGCAAAGTCCTGAAGTATTCTACCCAGATTTCTTCCTCAAGAAGCAAGTACATTTTAGTTTTCATATAAGATGACAAAAATGATGCTTCTTGAAATGCTGAAATGGCCTAAATGTCTAAATCATATTTGGAAAAACAACTTGAAATTTAGGAACCTAAATGGTGTAGTCAGCGTGAGCTTTCCTTCCCCTGCTGTGGTGAGACAACAGGGAAGAGGGAGAGTGGTTCAGTCTTCACACCCCTTTAATCCTGTGCTGAAAATGAGATCATGACTTTTCTCTGCTGGGAAGCAGACTGAGAGAACAAGCTCATTCCAATCCATAGAAAGCAACAAATTATTATATAGTGTCAACTTTTTATCTGTTTAACTTGAATTTGATTTCAGGCAATATCTTAGCACTACAAAGCATCGTATCACCCCATTAATATTTTATTTTTCACTCTTAATTTGATGCAAATGTTATGTAGAAAAGTACAATCAACAACAAATGTGCTTTCTTTTTATTTTTTTTTTCCACTTCCTGTAGGAGTTCTTCATATTTTCTACAGAGTTGGGAGAAAAATGTGAAGCAATAAATGAGAAATTGGTGCTTCTGGAAGATCAACTGCAAACTTCAGTCAGCAGAGTTGATGAAGGAATTATTCATATCCTTTTTGATATATCTATAGATATGTATCAATTTGTGTAAGTATGTATGTCAAGTATTTGCCTTTCAGATTCACATGAAGTACTAGTTCTTAATTTAGATTAAATGTATTAATTTAGATTAAATATATTAAGAAAGGAAGAATTGATTTTCTTGGGAGCTTTTGTTGTAACGAGTTTTCCTGCTGTGCATTCTCACCGTGGTCTAAATTTAAGTGATTTAAACTGAAGTTAGTTGCTTGTAAATTGAGATTAGGCATTGAAATGCTTTTGCATTGACAGAGGATTGGCACAATCCTTTTGTCAGTAATATCCAGGTAAACGAACACTTAGTGCACCAAAATCTGCATGGGTATGAGCGTCCACGCACGTGCATTTCCTGGCATGATTTAGTTCAATTAAATGCTACATCACTGACGCAGACTGTGTGTACTGTCAGGTGTAATTTGGCTTTTTTCCTCTTTTGAAAAGAATGGTCAGCAGAGGCATCATATGGTATCCTATGCAATCTAATCTGCCTCTAACACTCTTGAGCAAGTGACCAGATGAGATATCTTATAAAGCACTCTTATCTCTTTCTGTGCTTCATCTGTCATCCGGTATCTGATTGAAGATGGCTTAGCCTTTACAGGGGCATTTTTGGGCCTTCATCTGTGGAAATTTTTCAAAATTTAACAGCATTTTTTTTTTTTTTTTTTTTTTCATTTGTGACTTTCATAAAAAACTTACCACAAAGAAGATCTTGTTCATCTAAGTATGGGAAGAGAGAATAAGAACCCACGAGTCTAAAGAAGATTAGAATACTTAGTTGGTCAGTTTTTACTGCACAGGAGGTGGTAAACAAGTGGATAAGGAAGAAGGACGAGTGCATTCAGGTTTGGAGAGATTACCAGAGCTGCCTTTACAGACCCCTGAAGGTGAGCTGAAGTGATGGTAGTGCGGAGAGGAACTCAGTTCCTCCCAGGCTGAAGTGGACAGTCCTGCAGGAACAAGTGTAAGAAAGGTCTAGCGCAAAACTAGAGACGAGAATAAATTGAACACACGGCAATACCACTGCGTGGTATTAGAGGGGCATCTATTGCTAGCTATTTCAAAATTTTCTTTTTAGAAGCCTGGCTTCTTTAAAGGTATCAGCAGGATAATCTATAAAAAAAATAAAAAATAAATAAAAAGCTGCTGGGAAAGGTTTGCATGGAGTGGAGAAATCCAGTTACCAATTTGTCACTTCTCACAGCTTTCTTTTCAAAGTATTTCAAAGTACAAAAGGATTATTTTCTTGTATTTACCACAGGATGGCCTGCAATATTCTGTGGGTTGTATTTGCAGCATACATGCTCAGATGCAGATTATTTCCCCAATGCTGCTTGTGAGCATTCTTTCCAGAGCTACATGCATGTGTCTGGTGTATGTGCAGAGCATCTGCTTCCTTCCTCCTCTACGTATGTTTACTCTCATGCAAACTCTACTCTAACTCTAGGAGAACACTGAGGGTTGGATTTATAGGTTCTGTTCCCATCTTTGCAGTAGACTGAAGTTTATATTCAGCCCTGTTCACTGAGACAGGTCTGATCACAGTTATCATCTGCTATGCAGGGTGCAATAAACTGAAAAAAACACTTTTTTGATTCCTGAAGCAAATATACTGCAAGCATGTAAAATAGTACTTAGCTGCATTTTCTATGGACCATGCATATTTCTTTATAGCTGCTGGAAGTGGATAAGTAAGCTGAAAAGATAAAATCTAATTGTTGGAGGTTGAGAAGAGTTGTAGATTAATCTCATTCTTAGCCACAGTTGTCTGATATAGATCTGTTTTCCCAAACTGGTGAAATTCAGCTCACACTATCTAAACACAGAAAGGCACAGCCTGTGATATCCTGGTCCTCCTAGCAAGACCATCAGTTGCAAAATAAGAAACCATGTTTAAAACATAGGGAAAGACAGAGAAGCCATTCAGCAAGTCAGCTACCACTCATTAACATTCAGTTGCTATTCCAGAGGTAGTCCAGATCAATGTGCATAAAACGTTACCATCTGGTACATGTAGTCACTGTGCTACACTTCAAGAGGAATGAGAATAGCTACCAGGGTACTACAGACCTGTAGATTGTTTGTTTGCTTGTAATAAAAGCTGCCCAGTGCCTGTTAAGTAAGCTTTAGTAATGTGCCTGTATTGCAGGAGCCAGCACTGAGGTTGGTGCCAATCCTTAGCCTCAGTAGAAGAATCAGTGATTAATAGATGGGTTGATTGTTTGCCCTGTAGTTTGTCTGGGCTTAAAATGAAATAACTTCTAATCCTACATGTTGGCAATTACGCAGTCTTCATTAAAAATCTGTAGAACTCTGAGAGTAACATCTTTAAAGGTCTGGGACTGCAGTGAAAGCAGGATACATTTTCAAATTCTCCTCATCCCCCTGTCTTACATATAAATACTACAAACTGTATGAGGTCAAAAGTCTGACGGGAGGCTGCACAGACGTAAATTAGTCCTGTTGTCTTAGTATTAGAACACTTTTAAAGACCCCACAGAGAAAAACAAATTCCTGATGCTCTCGAGCCATTTGCCAATGTTTAGCGTGTGTCGTAGCTTTGATTAATAATTAAGTTTATATTAGAAGAAAAATCCCAGATGTCACTGTTTTTCATTCTACATTTTGATGGCACAGAACACTTGAATCAACTGTCCTGCTGGTTGTAATTGCCAGCATGACCTGAACAAAAGACAAATCCAGTGATACTTCTTGGTCCTCAGTATTTGCACAGACCCGCTTGGGATTCTCATTTAATATTGAAGCTTTTCACAGTAAATATTAATCTGTACTTTTGTATAAAAAGCATCAAACAGCTTGAGGGGAGGGAGGAGAAGAGCTCATCTGTACCACTATGACATATTTGCTAAATTCAGTGTAGTATTACTAAATAAAGCCAGAAAACATTCAATTACAGTTAATCATTGGAAAGTGTATGAAAACAGTCCACACCATTAATTGGACAAACCAAAGGAGGAGAAGTGACTCTTTCTGGTGTCTGCAGAGCTGATGAGAGATGTTACTTTCCTGATAGTAAAGGCTTGGAATTGCCAATAAAATTAAATGGAGCCTATACTGCAATTTCACAGTCGTTTTTGTTCTTAATTAGCAGTTGTATTTTGATAGACAACTTGAATGCATGTAATTCTCCTTCCTGGTTAAAGCGCTTTTGTTGGAAGAACACCTGGCTGGACTGTTGTGTTGAAATCACACAATCTCCATACCTCGCCATAAAGTGGACATTTTAAACGGTTGTTTTGGAAACAAAATCCTGTGCCTAGATGCTCATTAGGCACTGCAGATCACATGGCTAGCCCTTC
>VXAV01010163.1:135500-160315 GCA_013399715.1 Alectura lathami | reverse complement strand
CAAGACTAAAACGCTGAAACCCAGGTCATTCCAATTACACGTCGTGCCTCTTTGCTGTCCTTTGGCACACAGCGTGCACAATCCACAGAATCATTTAGGTTGGCACGGACCTCTGGGGATCATCTGGTCAACCCCCTGCTCAAGCAGGGACATCGAGAGTAGATTGTCTGGGACCTCCTTGAGTCAGATTTTGAATATCTCCAAGGAAGGAGCCTCAGCTACTTCTCTGCACAACTGATTCAAGAGCTGCAGCACTGCTTGCAGAAAATGGGTTATGTTGGTGTGATACTGTTTCCAAGTACTTTAGCTTACTACTTATGAGACATTGGAGAGAGTTTGCCATTTTTTCACTGGAAGGTAATAGGACCAGAAATTGTTCCTTGCTGAAACTTGTTTTGGGCTGCTGTCTTTGATATTGGCCCCATATTTGCAGCACTGGATAGAGAATTTAAGCGTCAAGGAGACATTTGCATGTGGAGCCATGCAAAACTGTTGTTTTCACCTTTAAAATGAGTGAAGCTGGTTAACCAGACATAACCTCTATACATGGATAGAGATTCCATGCTCAGCCTTGTGTCATATATTTTGCTTAGCCATAAAGCCTTGGTTGACGGTTACTGGTCTGCAGCTGATTGTGGTGTAATGAGCAACACCACAGTGCTATCAAAACACCACAGAGTTTATTGAATGTTGCTGTAGGTAAGATTATGCAGTTACCTTTCTTGTTGCTCCATTGCTCCATCTTTCTGTTGGTTAAGAGTTTCTTTCCCTGTCTCCTTTGTTTTCCTTCATCCTTCAAGATTTCAGCGTTTTGGTTTTGCTTTTTCTTTATACCTGAAAATAATTGTGTAATCGCTTGGGATATTACAAATAACAGCATGTAGTCAGAGGCTGCAGATCAGAAGTAATTAAATTTCAGAGGCTTCATGGTGTTCATAAACTGAAGAATTTCTCTTTTCACAGTCAGGGTTTCAGCAGAGCCTCTTGATTAAATTGTGGAGTGGTGGACAGTCCAGCACTACTTACAAGAGAGTGATAATGTTTCTTACTTCAAAGAAGCTGCAAGGCATAACTAATTTGTCCTTGTGCAGTGCTTTGAGATCCTAGGATAGGAGAAGTTTAGGGTGTGCTGCTGTTACTGATTATGAGTAGTCAGGGACATGATCCCTTTACGTTATTGAGGTTGTCCAGAAGTTAGAAGTGTGCATGAATACACCTGGTGAATGAATTAAAATATCGCAGTAAATGTGCATAAGCACACAGAGATGAAATTTTGAGGAAGCAATAGCAGAATCAAAAGCAGCCAAAAGGCTTTTCAAAGGCCTGTGACTGCCTGAAGTAGCAGTGTTTTGTGCAGCTTTCCTGTCACAGTTTTTCAAAGGTAGAAGCTCACTTTTTACAGTTGCATAACCCGAGGGTGTCTCTTTTTTTCTTGTCATTGCATTGGCATCTGGGTCAGCTAAAACAAGGTTTCACAATGGATGGGCTCCAAAAGGATAAAGCCTGTCCTTGTGCATTGTGCTGCTGAAAGTGAGTTGTTTCAGTGTCGACTTGTTTCATTCTCCATGAAGAAAAGTGCATTTCTGGTTCTCTCAGAAATCCTGTTGGTGACTTACTGCTAGAGATTAACTTACTTCTGTCTCCCTTGAGTCAGTTACATTTGTATTTTGGGGTCCTTGCCCTATAGCTGTATCTGCACAGGAAGGATTACTGACCTCTGTGCGGTTGAAGGTGGGACTGAGGTTTTGTTCACATAAACTTGGTTGTTGGTTTATGTCTCTGGCTTGAAAATCCACCCTGTATCCAGCAGGAAGCTGGTGGCTGGTGCTGCTGCCCCCACACTACAATTTCTGCCTCTCCCTCCTTCCCATGAGAACAGCATCCAAGCAGTATCCCCATCCCCTCCCTGTTTTTGAAGTGCTAAATAATGCTACTTGAGAACTTTGCCTGGATTTTTTTCTTTTTCTTTTTTTTTTTTTTTTTAATANTTTTTTTTTTTTTTTTTTTTTTTTTTTTTTTTTTTTGAAAGCAAGTGAGAGAAATGTATTAATATTTAATCCAAACAGTTTGGAAGAACTTGAAGCTACAATTAGATAGAGCCATGGCCATCTGGTGTGAGCAGAACAACAATTTATTTAATAGCTTGGAAAGAAAAAAGGGACTGCCAATCACCTATAGATTTATTCCTTAATAGAGCTTGCACAGTCTCTGCAGAGGGAGATCCAGGTGGTGAAGGAGACACTCCAGACTATGCTGGTGCAACTTCAGCTAGCCAGGGATGCAGGAGAAGAAAATGCTGGAGACTTCCTCTGTCACATCTGGTGTCCAGGAAAACAAGACTTGAAGGAATAACGAGCAGAAGGAGCTGGTGGGATGACATTAATTCACAAAGGGCTGCTTTTAGTAACTGAATACTGTGTTACCAAGCCTCAGGGATCTCTTCTCTCCCTGCATAACTAATAACTAAATCAATTATGGAGAAACGGAGCCTGGAGGTCTATCATCAGAAGTATTCTACACAGCCTCACATGTTTTGGCACAGATTGGGAAACAGCTTTCAGAGCAGAGCATCCCCTGTAAATGTGTAGATTACAAATTGATACATTTCAAGTGAGTCTGCAAAGTTGCCTTTCATGTCAGTGAAATTTCATGTCAGTGAAATGTTCTCCTTGTAGACTTGTAAACAGTATCTGTCTTCCTTACTCATGGATTCCCTCCCCCCCCCACCCCAATCCCTGATTTAAAAATGTAGTGTTAAAGCTGGAACATCTAGTATTTCTTGAAAAATAGCTGTAAGAATATAAGAATTTTTTTTTCCCCCCTCTTTGGCTTTAACAGCTTTCTTACACTGAATGTATTTGCACATTCCTCCCAGTAATTAAATCAACAGGATAAAATTCAAGCTAACCAAGTTCTTTTAACTGAAATTTGGACCGCATTTACTCACCGGTATTGAGTGTGGTAGAGGTAACTAACAGCAGCACCTACAGCAGCAGTTCAATATTTTCGTTAGGTATTAATATAAACTTGTTTTAATATTACAGGGGCTGTAAAACACAAAAAAATTTACTATGTTGGTGATTTGTGCTCCTTTTATTTAAGTGTTGTATGAACAATAAGTCATTTAAGTTGCCTTGTAAATTTTATTTTTACTGTTATATTACTTTGATCTTCCTTATAAACTTCAGAANTTTTTTTTTTGCAAAAAATATACATACATGCGTATGTATTTTTAATAGAAAGGAAAAGCAATGTTCCACTGAAGCCAACTAATACAAATGAGCTATGTTTAGGTCATTGTTCGAAACAGTTAAAGCCTTTAGGAATTCATGGTGTACTCTTACTTGGATACCCAATTGTATTTGGTATCACAATGTTCTACTTCTGCTATTTATTGCAGAGGGAGAGCTTAAAACCAAAATATCTCTCTTTTTTTTTAAGCCAGTGGGTAAGCAAGTGTCTTACAACTCATTACTGTACTTTTTGATACTGTTTGTATGACATTTATAGAATTATTTTGTTTCGGCTATACCGATTACACATAGCCACAGTGTGAAGGTTATTTCAAATGTTGAAGGTCATTGGACTACTAGCCCACTAAGATTGTGTTCATTTTCTTTTGTGTGTTTTAATAACAGCTGAACCTTCTACCTCGATGTTAAGTGCTTAGGGAGAAAAGAAGTGCCGGGCAGCTGACAGGTACAGGAGGGTTATAATTGCATCCGGGAGTATATGGTTGTCAAACCAGGGGAGCAGAGCTCAGGTGGATTCTGTAGTCATCAGAGCCTTGGGATGGAATTACAACCCTGGAATTCAGGACATGATTGACTTTTTCATTGTATAATGTATGGATCAGCATCTGTGTTGTGGTAAGGACTCTTGGACTTTGGGTGGACTGCAGCACTCTGTTCAACCCCGGTCTCTGATAGAGGTCTCCTGCTGCTCTGCTGCTGCTCTGGCAGGTCTGTTTCTCTAGGCTTTGCTGACTGTTCCCGTTAGGTCCCTGCCTCCCTCTGGTAGATTCGACACTTCCTGAAACCAGTAAGTGCAGGTGGCAGCTTGTGGTTTGCTAACATTCAGCCCATGAAAAGACAAACCCACCTGGGGAACCCCGGCTGGGCACAGGAGGCAACTGTCAGGCAGAAGGCACTCGCGGAAACCTGCATGAGTACAGGTAATGAAAAAAACAAAGGCTGACAAAAGAAATCTCTCCTACAGCAGTACCCTTAAGGCCAGTAGAAGCTGCTTGTGGGTTAACACCACAAACTTCCAGCAGTGAGCCTTTATAGGACTGCAAGCCCACTGCAAGGACAGCCCTCACATGCAGTACACTAAGGCTGCATGGCTCCCTTCTCTCACGTGCTGAGGGGTGTGTGGAGTTTTGTCCTTTGTCTCTAAGTGCCTTAGAGCCAAGATCAGCCACAGCTGAGGTGTGAACCGTCCTCCTTGCAGCGGCAACAACAGGGACAGTAACCCTCATGGGGTGGGAGCAACAGCATTCGCACTCTCACTAGCACAATCTTTGAAGACATTCCCATTCACTTACAAACCTGTGTGGCTTTTGTGCTTTGCAGCTTCAGAGTGCGGCTGCATTTTAATAAAAACTCAGCCTATGTAACCACTCTAATAATACACTGAGCTCCTGAGGAGGAGGAAAACTGAATCAATCATTCATACAGTATTTGTATGTATTAACATTTATACATAATGTGGACTACTACTACTTTAATTTATTATTCCATTAACTTCACTGTTTGTTGTGGGAAGTTACAGCCAGTAATCATTCATTCTCAGACATACCGAATAATAAGGATACTGGGGAAAAAAAAAAAAAATACAAGGTGTACTATGCAACATATCAGCTGGCTTTTATCTGTGGATAGAAAACTTTCAAATAAAGAGAAATGTTTTTAACTAACCAAATGTCTGTTTGGATTCTGTGCAGTGCACAAGCTTCTATACATTTCATCCTGGGGGGAGAGGGTCAGGAAAGGAGATGTGTGACTATTACTGTGCTGTTGACAGCAGTGATTCCTCTGCTTGGGAAATGCATAGAATCATCATGGAATGGCTTGGGTTGGAAGGGCCCTTAAAGATCCAACCCCCTGCCATGGGCAGGGTTGCCAAATTCTGTGATGCTTTCTGGAAACAGTCTGAAAATACATTCAGAACTAGTCTCACAGCAAAAGGTAGTTATTTTCTATGTGAAAGGGAGGGAAATATCCATCGCGCTATACAGGCAGGTGAAATCTGTGCTTGAGTCCTGGCTTGGCTCAGCCTGCCTGCCTCCCTCTGTTCCTCAGCCAAGGGAGAAAAGCTCTTCCCTCACCGCTGGAGAAGGGCTGAGGGAAGGGAAGGGAAGGGAAGGGAAGGGATGTGTGTCTGCACTGACCGCAACACTATCTGAGATCAAAGTCATGCTCTCACAGCCCTTCGTTGCAATGGTGAGAGGTAGGAGAGTGGCTGTAGTGCCAGGAGAATCAGTTTCACATGGACTTGCAAGGATGCTGTCGCCTTCAGGTAGACACTGGTCTCCCACCCTATGCAAACATGCAGCTGACCAGAAATAAGCCACTGCTCTGCTTGGCACGTGTTTTTCTCATCTAAGATTCCAACCCTCAAGAGGTTTGAGGAGTATGCAATGAGACAGGGAGACTGTGCATAGAAACCTCTGCCCAAGCCCTGTAGAACTGCAGGAAGAGGCAGCAGCTCACCTCGGGCACACCATGGCATTTGCTTTGGAGGAGGAGGACTGGGCTTCGGTTAACACCCCCACGGACAAAGGTACCCAAGCACAGAAAGGATGTGAGGGGGACAGCACCCCCAAGGGCTGTTTAGCTCTAACCTAGTATTTTTCTCAATCAATTAGCTAATCTCTTCTTGCTAAAGCTTGACATCTTAGTCTTTTTCTTTTGCTATCATTACTTGCTAAATCAAGATAAGCATGTCTTTTCTAGAGCGCTGGAAAAGGCAGTTAAGTAATGGCTCCCAGATAGGCAGTAGCACTGGAGAGAGCTCCAGGGTGAGATTAGAATAATCCTCGTGTATCCTCTTAGCTTACAATCCTATTAAAAGTGAGACTGGGACCAAGAGCTTTTTTAGTCTCAGAGATTAACATATGCTACAAAGAAGCTCTAAAATATTATGCACATGTGGATATTTTTCTGCAGTACTAAGGAGGATAAGACAAGTTTCTGAAGAGATACTTAAAAAAAAAAAAAAAAAAAAAAAAGCCTGTGAATGCAAGAGATTCTTTCTGAAAAGCAGCCAAGCCAGCAGCCACAGTAAAGCATTTCTCTCAAATTTCTAATGAAGTTTCGAGTATGAGGCCTGGGAAAAGAGCATCTGGGGTTGGGTGAGTAAAGAAACATGTCTTCTTAGCATGCATGGCATTCAGTGCCTCTCGTTTTCTAGTTTGGAAGAACAGTATCTTGGGGAAGGGGGTGTTGGGGCATTGTCAAAGACACAGGTAAAATCAATACAGCACTGGGCTATTTGTTCTTATAATAGCCTGCAAAGTTGAACAAATAGTTTATAATAATAAGCTGCAATACAGGAATACTAAGTGGAAAAAGAGAGATAATAGGAAAATAATCAGGGTCACAGTTAGGAGACGCATGATAGATCTCACTACAGAAACGGAAAATTAAAAAGCCTTTCCACAATGACAACCCAATTTACAAAGGGAAGAAAACAATGTCAGATCTATTACTCTGCAAAGAGACTGCAAAATGCCAAAGGACACCCCTGTGGGCTGTCTTGCCAAGTAAACACAAAATTTTGAGTGTATGACCTCACTCCCCAAAGCCAGAGATTTGTGCCTGCGCTCAGGCTTCCCAGCACGAGCAGCCCCAGTGCAGGACTCGTAGCTTCAACCTGGAGCCAGACGCAGCTCTTCACACACAGATCACAGCTTCTTAGGTTATTTACTCTCCTACCCCACAGGAGTTTCCATCAGCATCTAAATGGTTGCCCAGACTACTTCCCCAGGAACATGGCATTGCCACTTGCACAGGGTGCTGGCAGGACTTTACACGCACTGCCATTTCTGCTGGCCCCACAAAGTAAAAGTAGATGTGGTTTCAGAAAAAGAGGTACAAGACTGGCTGGACGTTATGCAAACTCCCTTACTACAAAAGAAAGACCAACAGAGCTCAGTATGAATAACTCAGCCAGCTAAAGATCAATAAGTGACCTGCTTATGTTCTTTACTATTTACATGGGGAAGTCTTTCCAGTGCCTACTGGCTGTTTCATCTAGCAGAATCCTCCACAAACTGAACACTAGACATTTCTAGCAGGGAGAGCAATTGGAGCAAGAAACTGTCTCTGGAAGTTAAAGCAAGCTTGGTATTTTTATTTTTATTTCTCTCTCCTGAAAGTGTGAGAACAAGTCCTCCTGCATCCTAGATGTAAGCGCACGTTTCAGAAACCACCACAACTCAGGTTCTTACAGCCTGCTAATGCTGTATGTCACTGAAGAAGGTCCACAGTGCTCTGCATTAAACAAAAGTGTTTTCCTTAATGGCTTTAAAATAATAATAATAATAAAACTAAAAACAACAACAACAACATATGTAAGGCAGAAATGCTTTGATAAAGTGCTGTTTAGCTGCAGAGGTGGAGCTGGAGAACAGGGCAGCTGGAAGACCCTGCTTACCTACGCTCTGATTTTGACCTTAGCTCAAAAGGGCAAGTGAATACAAGCAGGGGAAACCAAATGTTAAGGAAGGGTTTATTGACAATCTTTCCCGAGATACCAAAACTGAAGCTATTAGAGCGGTTCAGAGCTGGACAAGGCAGGGGCCGTTATAGGAACACTGACCAACGTGCCCATCATCTGGCTGGCAGCAAGGACGCCCTAATCCCAAGGGTCCTAGCAGGCTGCCTGGGGGCTACCCCCTGGTTTCTCAGCCTGCAAAGGGCAGCCCAACAGCACTGCCCGCCCTGTCCATGCCTGTCACCCCAGCTCCTCCTTGATGTTGTTCCCAGACCATCCCACTCCACACTCCAGGGAGACTGGTGAAGGCCATCTTCCTTTCCAGTGGCAGAGGTGCTGGCAGCTGGGGCTAGTTAGAGTATGGGGCCGTTGGGCTGTGACCTGACACAAAGGGTTGTCCTGGGCCCACGAGGTGTACCCATGCCTCCTGGAATTCAAGGAGTGCTTTGTCACTTGCTACGGGTGGCACTTGGCAAGGACTCATGGCTCAGGGTTACAGGTGCACCATCCACACCCAGCCCACAAACTAGGCCAGGCCATGGTTTCAGAGGAAGAGGAGGAACTGCTCTCCACGAATGGGATTTTCTATAGTTGAAAAAGCACAGGTACAAAGAAGGGAGAAAAAAGGAGGAGAAAAAAAAAAAACAGTGTGGTAACTGTAGGTAGGCTGGGGAAAGGGTGAAAATGGCCCTCTCCTTTCTCCCACCTCTCTTTTCTGTTTTGAGTTGTCCCTATGCTAAATATTTTCAGAAGAGTGAACGGTAGACAACATCCAACACCACCATCATTCATAGCATTGTACAAAGCACATCATTCATCACAGCTCTGCTCAAACTGGGCCCTGCAGTGTCTGGTTCTTGGGCACCCTGCTTTTGCAAAGGAGTCCTCTCAAGCCTGAGAAGGGCACTTTGTGCTGCATTCACAAAACCAGCCTTCTCCAGCATCATCCTCTAGGAAGCAATTCAGACAGCCAGCCCCAGCTACAGTGTTTCCAGCACCAGGCAACATCCTCTACAAAGGAAGAATCCCAGAAGAAAACCAACCAGCTCAGTACCCGTCAGGCACTGCCAGTCTTGGCTCAGCGTGCTGGCATTTGATCAATCTATTGCAGCTTATTTTCATTAAATGAGAAGGAAAAGGTGAGAAGAGCACCCTGCCTCTCACAGCCATACGTTATTTGTCATTGCTAATTTTCTATAATGAGCTGTAGCGAGTGAAGCCAGTCTCTCTCCATTAATCCTGACGGGAAACATTTCTTCTTTGTCTTCCCATCAAGTGCCCCACATTCTTTGAGTGAATACGTATTACAGCTGTACTGGACCCCCAGCTCTCCTTGAAACTTCTCCCAGTGCTGTGAGGGGCAGGGAGCAACACACAGCAGATCTTCCAGCACTGCAATGCTCCCTAGGCATGACATGGGAACAGCAAGGCATCACCAACTTACTTTTATTCTACCACATGTTTTTTATGTTATCCTGAATTAGAATTGTTATATTGATCAGGTCTTTAAATGTCAAATGTCAGTGCTTAATAATCCTATTANGGGGGGGAATAAAAGTGTTAGCAATGTTGTCTCCTGAAAGATAAATAATTCACCAGGTCTGGTTAATGTCTCCCCTTATGCAGCCTTAGTTCTTGGTCTTTAGGAAGTTCTTCCCAGAACAGATAGTGAGATCAGGAGGGTGACCATTCAGGGCTTGTTTTACTCACTTTCCCTGTAAATTGGTAACAGAGCCTGCTTATCTTTAACAAAGGAAATTGGTCAGTAAACTTGAGGCTTTGCCTCTACAGCTATTAATGGTTACTGGGCCATTTATTACAGGAGGTGTTTTTTAGCTCTAGGAGTTAAATCAATAGGGGAAAACAATCACGACTCCTGCATATGGACAGTCCTCTACAGCAACCTAAGCCAAGCTAGCCAGTGTCCCATATTTAGGAGCTCCCAGGGTACTTCTCCTTCCTTCCTCCCATCAATCCACCCTGGGTAATGGCTCAAACAGACACATATGCTCCACTTCAACCTCTAACATGTGTTATTCATGTCCTAAACGGTGTGTAGATTTGGAAGAAAGGAGCAAGCTCCATTCTGGAACTCAAGGATTTCCCCCACTAGTAGTCTACTTGTGATTCCAGTTCTCTTCTGATCTCTCGCACAACATCCTCCCTGGCCACGGGCTGGCACCCCAGTCCTGAGGTGTGGGTGGCTGTGGCAGCACTCACCCCCTAGCCCTGAACGTGTGTGCAGGCACGCACGTGTTCTCATGCACAGCCCGGCTGGACACCCCAAATCCTCTGGGTCAGAGCTTGCAGAGGGGCTGATGCAGGAGGAGGCAAGCATGCCCAGTGGGGATGAAGCAACACCCCAGGTCAGCTCCGGCTGCTTACAGCTGTGTCTCACACACATCTATCTGCCTTGTGTAAAGAAACAGAGCAGAGCCATTTGCCTCTAACCATGTGCCCAAAGCATCTGCAAGTCTTCTCCTTATTACTGCAGAAACATGGAGAAGGCACAACCTGACAGGCAAGAAAGTTTAGTTCCAGCAGTTGATGCAGGAGGCGGAAAGCACATTTTGGGCAGGCAAATGCTTACCTTGGTGGATCCCCAAGAAGAGGAAGAGCTGCGTGACCCATGGCACAGACCTGCATGACAAACTAAGCTCTCGTTGGGGCTCATCAGCCTAAGCCTGAGACACCTCAGTAATGCACTCACATCCCTTCTTTCCCATTTCTGCAAGGGCAAGGCCAGCTCCTCTGCCTTGACATACAGCAAAGACAAATTCAGAAGTCGAGGATAGGCCGTTCTCCTTCAGCCCCTTCCACAGATCACCTGCATGACCATAGGCTTTCTGCACCTGGCTTTGCCAGCCTCAGCAGCTAGGATTAATCCATCAGCCCTGCATGGTTACTGTGCAGCTCAGTTATCAGATGTGAAGGACTTTAGAGAAACAGGACAGCTGAACCTCTCACACCTAAATGACAACCCCAGGCTAACCCAGACAGATGAAAGGGCAGAGGCCTGTGCTCTGCAGGAGTCTCAAGCACATCAATGATTTTGAGAATGTAACTCCAAATCCCTAGTAAATTTTATCAGTGTCCTTACTATGCAAAAATTTCATGTTTGCAAGGTGGTCCACACTGAACTTTCTGGTCTGCCTTGCTTCACCAATGCTAGAGTGAATCCAAATGCCTCTCTCTACTTGCCAAACTCTACACTCACTGGCTGGCAGTCAGGTACCTTGGCCAGTCTCTGGCAATCCCCTCTGCAAAAACGCACAGTGCACCTGACAAGGGATGCTCATCAGGTGCTTTTTTTCTGGTCTATACCCCATCTGACCAGAGACACTAGCTTGATTTTGAAGATGCTTGCAGTGCTTCAAGGAGATTTGAAGTAGAAGAAAAAGCATCACAGTCATCTGCAAATAGGCAGAGGTTTGTGTAAGCCTGGGCTGATGCAGATGGATTGGGCTCATGAGACTTCCTCCACGATCTCTGCTGAGAGCTGAGAGCTCTCAGTTGATCTCTGCACCTGCTCATGGCTTTTGGAGAGCTTGCCTCCTTCTTTAGAGATTCTCCTGGCAAACACACATGTGTAGTGGAGGTTGTGGTGTAAGAATTTATCCCAATAACATTCAGAAGCTTCTCCTACACCTCAATACACAACTTCCCACCTCACTCCACTCTCTCCCAGGCTAAGTATTGAGTCGTGAATCTGGGACTCCCTCTCAAGCCTAGTAGGCAGTAATAGCTTTCAAACACAAATAACTAAATAAAAGGAAACAAACAAACAAAAAAGCTCTGAAAGCAAACTGCGCAGCTTTGTTGAGAGTCTCAGGTCTGCCAAGTATCCCCTGCCACTTTTAATCACAAGTCAAAGTAATCCTTTAAGAGGTTTTGCTGGAGGGAACATTTTGGTGTTTAGCATCATGCAGAGTTCTCTGGGGAATGTCATACAGAGATACCAGGAGAATAACTGAGACAAGAGGTATCCCACTGATACAGATCCCAAATTCTGCTCTTAAGATGCTAGGAAAACCTAAGATTAGACAAATAATCACATAGGATTCTTGTGATGGCAGCCAGTACGTGCATTTCATCTCTATTGCATCTACGCAAGCAGCGCTGGCCTGAACATAAGATTGAAGCACAAGGAAGAGTTTCCTGCCCCTTTGGGAGTAACAGCTGAGCTGCTTAAGGAAAGCTTGACCTAAGGTGACAAGGAGATAAGGAGCTCTGATGTCTGCAGCCACAGATGTCCACCACATCCCTACAGCATCTGAACTATACTAGGTTTCCTTGTGCATTTCTCCCCTATGAAACTGATATAAGATAGCCCTCTTTCTTGCTCATAAAACCCCAGAATTATAACATTTGTTACCAAAACTTTTCATCAGAGGTTAGGCACTGCAGAAGTAAAGTACAAGCCTGGGTCCTCCAGCCCAGAGATGGGCATGAAGACTTCAAAGGGTGACTGGAACTTACTCTTCTTGCAATAAAAAGAAAACAGCTTTTCAGACTCAGGCAAGATACTGCTGAGTTTCTACAAATTCCTCATGAGCCTGACACTTTTCATCTGGTGATGCAGGAGACATTGGGCAGCTCCCATCAAAGGGCACAATTTAGTACGGCTTATTTCAGGGGCTCCTCTCCATCAGGGCTTATAAGACCTCAGAATACATCATGCATTTAAAATTGGCAGCAACACTGCCATCATTGTATTCATTAAGGAAAAAAATACCTTAGATTTCTACTTTAACTCTCATTCAAAAATGCTGCAATTCTTTTTCTCCAGCTAAGACAAAATCCCCTATTGCAGAGGTGTGAGTGTCTATGTAGGGTAATGGCATTTTGTTATTTTTTTAAAAAGAAAAATCATAGAATCATAGAACGGCTAGGGTTGGAAGGGACCTCAGAGATCATCTAGCTCCAACCCCCCTGCCGTGGACAGGGCTGCCAGCCACTAGCTCACTAGATCAAACTGCCCAGGAACCCATCCAGCCTGGCCTTGAACACAGCCAGGGATGGGGCAGCCACAGCTTCTCTGGGCAGCCTGCTCCAGCGCCCCACCACTCTCTCAGGGAAGAATTTCTTCCTGATGTCCAACCTAAACCTCCCCTCTTGCAGTTTTAGCCCATTCCCCCTTGTCCTACCAATATCCACCCGTGTGAAAAGCCGGTCCCCCTCCTGCCTGTCAGCTCCTTTTAGTCCTCATTTTTAGTCATAATGAGAGGATGAAAAGTCAGCAATACTGAAGATTGTTTGGGAAGAAGAAGGTTTCTAAAACAGACTCTGCCTTTAGCCACCTCTCATTACATGTTGTTGCAGACCCACCTTCTCAGCAGCCCTGTCGTGAGAGAGGTGGCCACATACTCACACGTAATACCTGCTGCACTGGTCTGGAGCATGAATCACTGCCATCCCAGGGTGAACAGCATAACTCATCTGTTCAGACAGCACCCATGCTTAGGACAAGGCGTGAGAGAGTCATCTCACAAAAGCCTCTTCCATTAGCCAAGCTGATCACTCCTCATCTGGGATGTGTGGAGAATGCAGGCACATTAGCTCGTGTCCTTGCCTGTTCCTGAAACTCAGCACCCGTTCCTGCAACCTACTACATGCCATTTTGAACCACAGAGATTGGCTTACTCTGCAAATGCTATCGAGTCTTAAATATCAAACACTCTGCATGAACATGTTACTTCTCCTCACCTTCCCCCCTACTCCCACCCATATTTTCAGGGCCGCATTTCCAGAGTCTGTTTCCAGCTTGCCAACTTCTTAATGAAGTTACAGTACTTCTCTTAACAGTCTGGTCAGCAGTGGACAGATGCCATTGAGGAACAGACATCACCTTCCCCCCAGTTTTAACGCAATCTGTGACCAAAACTGAGAGAAAGTTTTGTTTTGGGATCTCTAAAATTTGACAGGATAGATAACTTTTGCACATCTTAGCAAACCAAGACCAATGGACTGGTATCCATTGCAACACCCTTCCATCCACATACTCTGAATTAGGAAGTGTTGCTGTTAGATGGGTCCAGCAATGGTTCTGTTAAGACAAGCAGGGCAGGGCGGTTTGCCTGCACACTGCTCTGGTGTGTGTCCGGTATATTTGAATCAGTGCAGGTACAGCTGCCTCTGCCCTCCCACCACACCCCTAGCTAGAGGTGTTGCATCCCATCACCTCTTAAATTAATAGCAATTCACTACAGCTACTGTTTGGGCCCAGCCTATGATCTGAGATGTCCCCTGCCTTTTGACTTCATGAAAGAGCTCTGCTGAGCTTGGGAGAGGTACCGAGGGGCCCATCCACATTTCCAGAGGAACACATGAAGTTAACAGAGAGAAGCCACTTTATTATCCTCAGTGAAGATGCTTCCATCCCATAGCAGATGGAAGCATTACAGACTGAAGCATTTTTTAGGTTAGTGTGCTTTACTTGCCAGGAAGCAGATTTACACCAGGTCAGTAGTTCCCAAGAACACTGGAGCTCAGAAATTCAGCTGCTGCTGTTCTAACCCTTCCCAAATGGCATTTCTGAGTTCTGCTGCCCCTCCATGAATGTATTGCTCTTTTCCTGCCTCTGATAAATGGAAGGTGCATTTTACATTATTTTCTCTCCCTGGATTCCTACAAACACTTCAGAAAGACTCTACAAAATGGATTTCTCTGCAGCACAACTCATCTGCTGTGCCTGGTTTTGTAACATCTTTAAATAAAGCACATTGAACAGAGTCAGAATCCAACAAGTTATGGTCACAGAACCCACAGGAATGGGACCTCCCCTTCCTGGCTTCCATCCACATTAGTAACACATGCTCTGCAAAACAAAACATAGTCCAGCCAGGTATGGAGCTGATGTTAGCAACTGGTGTAACTCGCTGCTGTTCCCCAGGTAGACCAAGCTTTCAGTACCACAGGTGCTAAAATTCATATCACAAGCCCTCCCAGCATCCTCAGTAAGCACAGAGGATGCTCAACAGCTTAATGGAACAGGTCAGCTACTTTGATTCATGGCCTGCTTCCTGGATGTCAATAATTTATCTTTCAGTCTTATTAAATAATGTGTGAGGTATTCCAGCGTGGCCACAGCCTCCTTTGAGTACAGGTTTGCAGGTGAATATTTGAGTACCCACATCCCTCAATAATCTCTGTAGTCTTTACGGGCTTGGATGAGCATATGAAATCATGTTCCTTCTGTCACAGCAGAGGCATTAGCAAACTATGTCAGACAAAACAATTTAACAGACTGCTGCCAGGGTTATCTGAGCAATTGCTAAAGCAAAGAGGGTGAGCTGGGATTCAAGCAGTGAAATGCCAGCAAACAGCCTGAATTGAGCCACCCCCTCTGAGGACTGGGACCCAGAAACTGCAACATTAAGCCAGAGAATGAGAAATATTCAAGTCAGGTAGACAGAGCTGGGGTGAGGATGTTCCCAAAAGGTAAGCAAAGCAAAACTCTATCTGCGATTTTAAGATTGCTTGCATTTACATAACCAACAGCGCAGTAAGGAAGTAAAACCACACAAGTAATTTCCTGGTTTATGTTGAAATAAGTGCCTGATTATTCTGTTCCTTAAGACAAGTTTAAGGGGTGGCAGGGTTTTTTCTGCCTCTCAGATGTACAGTTGAGGCTATTCTCCCAATAAAAATGAAAACAGTCCTAATATCAACCAGAACCTGAACTGTTGGAGAGCAGCAGCACTTTACTAGAAAGGTCCTAACAGGGTTAAGTAAAAAAGCCCCAAGACGTGTAGTACCACATCACAAAGCAGTGTCTGATAATTCTGTGTTCCTCTAGCTCAACATGGCCAGGTCCCATGGGTTACAAGTTGGGGGATTAGTATAATCCATACAAATGTAATTACAGATCTTTATGGCTCTCAGCAAGCTCTGCATATTGGCCATGTGCTGAACTACAAGTACTTTTCTAATCCACTTTTATGGTTTCCTTACCCCCCCCAGGGAATATCATTGAGTTCCCCTTTATCCACACTGAACTTTGATGCTTTTGATCTGTTGGGACCAAAGATTATATGCTGCCCAGTACAAAAGATTGCTTTGTTTATCATTTCCTCCACAACCCCATCAGTCTGTAAGGCCACAGGAAAACACTCAGGGCAGATGTCAGGATGAGAGGTCCACAACACCAGCCAGATTTCAACCGCGGGCCTGTCCCATGCCCAGCCCAGGCACCATACTCCTCCTGGGCTAGGCAGCACATGTGGCACACCTGTCAAGACAAGGACATGGGGAGTGCTGCTGGAACAGAAGTGACTGTAGCTGGCCATGCTGGCAGGCTGTATGGGGCAGGAGGGCTCTCTTTGCCCTGTTCTCCCACCTTAATTACCTCTTACAAGGGCTAGCTCAAAGTACGGCAAACATGAGAGCATGGACACAGAACTATGAGTGTTGTCATCCTCCTGCCTCTGGGGTCTCACAGAGGAAAGGGTCTGCCTTTCTTGAATCTCCTTGGAGGGCACCAT
Source organism: Alectura lathami (assembly GCA_013399715.1). Taxonomy (NCBI): domain Eukaryota; kingdom Metazoa; phylum Chordata; class Aves; order Galliformes; family Megapodiidae; genus Alectura; species Alectura lathami. Next base: position 144,113 of record VXAV01010163.1, on the reverse strand, counting down.
AATCTGAAACACTTTCCAGTGGCCAGTTTCCAGCCCTGACAGTCTTGTAATACACCTGCCTCTGGTTCTAAATGCATCTAGTATAGATAGCTAGAACTCCTGTGGGGTTTTCAGGTGCCCCAGCTATTCCAGGATCTTCCCTTCAGGACCTGCAATTCACTCCTAGAAAAAGTACATGGAACTCTACTGTCTCTGTATTTTCTCCACTAAATCTGCTCCCAGCCCCCTAATTTGAACTCAGGCCTGAAATCTGTGCATTCCCAGTGCTGTAGGGGAAGATAAGGCTTGAGTGTCTTGTTGCACCACTGCAGGAAAGAGGGTAACATTTAAATCAGGAATTCTGGGGAGAGCCACTATTTAGTTACTCTGCGAAGGCAATAGAGAAAGGTGAGCTTCAAGGGCAACCCAGCACCTCCTCTGCCCATCAGCTCTGCAGGAAGCCTGTCAAGGTCACACATGTAACAAGAAACCCAGCACTGGTTCACCCCAGAGGCTGCTTCAGGAAGAGGCAATTAAAGAGCTTCAATCTGGGGAAGTTTCCAGCCTGTCACCCATATCACCCTCCAATATGTGCATGCACTGGTTTAAGTGCTCACAAAGGATGCCCTCGCTGATAGCCCCAGGTCCCAGCGTTCCAAGAACAGCCAGGTAGCAAGACCTGCTCCTCTCACACTGCCAGCACTCCTCATCCCTGCTCTGCAGGGACCACTTCGGGGGGCACGGGCAGAGTTGGCTTCCCCAGACCTATTATGTTAATGGCCCTCGTGATGAAGGCAGACAAGAACTACGACAGTTAATAGCAGTTATAATGAGGGAGAGAAGCAATCCTTTTTCCAGTTGAGGTCGATAACAAGGCTCCCATGGGTACCTATGGGAAGTGGATTAGGACAGTTACAGGAAATTAAGATGTACGCAGAGGAGTGTCGAAGGAACCCTGGAGAGAAGTTTTGAAATTCCTGTAGCCAGATGAGAAATGATTCACATATTTTCCCGGGTGGATTTTAGCAGAACAGGCAGCGCTGCACCATACATTCACTGGAAACAGGTATGCTGCAAACATTATTTGCTCAGCTCTAAAGCTCCTCTCTGTACTTGAGCAGATGTAATTGCAGATGGTGTTCAACATCTTCAGTTAGTAAACACCTCATTTGCAATTAACTTCACCTGAAATAAGGGTAAGGCTGGTCATTATTCTCTCCTTAAGGTGGTACAGAATATGTGATTCAGAGTGCTGTATTAGTGCAGACTCCCGTCAGGACAGCAGAGCTGCCCTGGCAGATCAGTCAGAGCCGTAGCCCTGTTGCATAGACTCCAGCAGCCCTAAAACCTCAGCTCACACCAGGGCTCTCAAGGCATGCAGAGAAGGAACAAGATGTTTTCAGAACGGTAACCAGCATTTCCTGCAGGCAGAGAACTCTGTGTTTCAACCAGCTGTTGCATACTCTCCTAGCTGGGAAGGTGCTTGACCCTTTCACATCCCTCCTGGCCATTCCAGCCTGGATTCAGGGCCTCATTTCTCACTGGATGAGTCACACCTCCAGCAAGTCCCAACAACGGTTAAAGCAAGCTCAGCTCCAGCCTGACTTCCCACTGCTTCCAGTCCCGTCAGCTCTGAAGTATCTTCCCCAGCCCAGGCACCTCCTCTTCCAGCCCACGTGCTCAGGGCCAGCCCGTGCTCCCTTTACACGCAGATGGCCGGCCGCAGTGCCAGTTAGCACAAGTCCTGATTTTGCTTCCCAATGTGAACATGTGCATTTGGGACAGAAACCAAATGGCCTGGCTTACTTCACTGAGCAGCCAGGTCCCAAACAGCTGATGCTGCATTACCAATGAGGACCACATCTGAGTGGCTCATTAGTTACAAGTCCTCAGAGCTATTCAGAGGAAACCAAACAGAAAACACGTTGGGTCTCTGAGGAGCTGGTCCTTTTCCAGTTCAAGACTCATCCCCATTCACTGTCTTCCAACATCTGAAATGTGCCTGCTTTGCTGTTTTGAAAAGCAGGTATTGAATGCCAATTTTTCAGGTAGTGAGGCTGGGACAATCGTACTGCTTCAGTTAAGTCAGAACAGCCTGTTTTTTTCCCATACTGATGAGCTTAGCACTTCTGCCAACAGCAGGAAGAAGCAGGTAGCACATATAGACTCTGGAATGTCATGGAGTGCACTGAAACCGTGCTGTTACAACCTCTGAATTCTGCATGAACAACAATAGAAAACCACAAGCCAAAACCTCACTTGGACAATAGCATCTGAGTAAAATAAATTAATAATAATAGCAAAAAGGCCATCATTCTTTGTCCTACATGGCGGCTCCTTAGCCTCCGTAGCCCGGGCTACTAAGTGTTACAGAGGGTAACAGCATGACCAAGGGGCTAAAGCCCAAGTAAAGGGCTCTGCTTATTTTTTATTAATGATAGTGGAACAGCAGAGCCAAATACAAAAGCTCCCCTCACCTCCTTCTCAAAACAGCAGTAAAAGCCTGTGTTTAGTTTGTCACAGCTATGTCTCACTTCGATGTCTCTCAAATGGGTGATAGTTACATTTTTTCAATGTCCTCACCTCCTGTTTTGCTTCAAAGAACTAGAGAAGTGTGCTGGTTTTCCAAGAACACAAGTCAGGCTTCCCCAGCAGGTGCTATGGCCCATGAAGATGAGGATTGTTCAGCCTGGATCAGGCCTCAGGAGGGGAACGATTAAGGAAGGAAAAAGACGACTGCAGGGCACAGAAAGGCTAGGCAGTCCCATGAAGCACCATCCCACAGAAGAGCAGTGGGGCAGAAAAAAGTCAAGTAGAGTGCAAACTCCTGTTTTTGACCATCCAATAACACTGATAACACTCTCATTTTAAAGAGCATTTTCTAGAGAAGATGCTCATTGAATTAGTGATGGCAAAATCCTGCAAGTGCCTGCAACCTTTTAATCTGATTTCAAGTTCCTTCACATTGAAGTTCTTTTCCTGGTGCCATGTGCAAGTGCAACATTACCTGGAAATCCAATTACAGACTTTTGTTCCATCTCAAAAGTCATCTCTGATATTCTTTTATCATAGTTACAGTGGAAAGGGATCTTGTGGAGCTTTCAGAAATGGTGACGTCAAAGCCCATCTAAGATTAGTACTCACTTGCTATATGGTTTCAAGAAATACATCAAGCTTCTGCCTTATTTAGCAGCTATATTCATCTCTCAAACATTAAGAGTAAGACAGACTACTCACAGATATTGATAGGCAGAAAGGGTGCAGGGGATGCCTAATTCTTTGCTAGACAGAGTAGTGGGTAGGTTTCAAATCAGGGCTCCCATCCATCCCAACAGTACACAGCAAATTCAGCTGGCTAGGGCAAGATCCTCATTAGCATAGCAGCATGCAGGTCAGAGTCAATGTGGCCCTTTCCCCCTTCCTCCTCTGGCTCAGCCACAGCAAGAGCATCTGCAACAAATTAATTCCCACTGGTGCACTGCAGCCCCCTTGGCCTCACACAGGCTGCGTGTTCAGCATCTGCTCTCTTTCCTCACAAGTCCATGGGATGCTTTCAGCCAGTTGTCACAGCTCCTACAACTGTAGACTTTCAAAGGCTTTTTACAACTGGATACGAGATGGATCTTCAAACCCAGAGTCAAGAGAAGATAAATAAGTTGTTTTTCACACATTGCCCAAATGAAAAATTGAACCTGTCTCTTCTTGCAAGAAAACATAGGTACGAAACTTTAGAGGACCCACAAGCCTTTAAAAACCATAGCACTTTAACCATCTCAGCTCCTTAGAAGTCTCGCTGTGGACTGTTGTTTTATTGAACATACTTCTCTCTACCATTTCAAAAACAAGGTAGGATGTAAACAATTTCAATGCACTGCATGTTTTGACAGCCATAGAGCAGCAGCTATGACTAATGAAAGAGCAACAGTTATGAAACAGCACACCAGAAACCCACTGTTGTGTAATTTTATTTTATTACTATTATTATAAGAGTAGCTTAAAGCATGAGTTTCAGAGATATGTCAGTCACTGAAAATTCTTTCACATGCAAAGTACAAAGTTCTGATGAACCTGATATAAACAATGACAAGGAGAGGGAGTAAGATTTACAAACACAGAATTGCCAGGGATTGATGCGAGTTACAGAAAGTCAACTAGAGCTGTTCTTTCATCCCTTCAATTCCAAATTTTCAAAGCTTCCTGACACAGGCGATTCCTTCTTTGCCAGAATCTCCATTTGGTTCCCTTTGTCACCAGCTCAGAGCAACACCCAAGGACAACCTGCAAACACAGGCCAGCTAGGTCTTCCCTCACCCAGCACCACTTGCCAGAGGGATGAGACTTCCCTCTTGGGAAAGGGGTCATTGTTGTGACCATTGCTGTGCCACCAGGAGGTGGCTGGGGAGACCTGAGGGCAGAAAAACAGCTTGGAGAGGACAGAGAAAGAAAGACAAAAAAGCTAAACCCAGCAGGCTCATTGCCGAGAGGCTGTGGTGGCATGCAGCAGCCCTTTACCAGGGACGTGAGCCTACACCCATGGGCATGATGATCTGCCTCTAGCACCTGACCTCACACCAAGGTGTTATTTACAGCAGCCAGCCTCCATAACCTGCCTGCTGGGCCCCCTTGTTCTCCTGTAACCCTGCATGAACCTGGGCCCAGCATGCCACCCCCAGGCTGGTCTCTATCACATACCCTCTCCTCTGCTTCTGGCCACAGGCTCAGTTTTACACCACTGGAAGCTGCTGCTCTGAAGCAACAAAATTAGCTCTAGGTTGTGGTTGCAAGATCCCAGTAGAGTTATATTTTTGTTCATTTTCTTTAGCCTTAAATGAGAGTGAAGCAGCCTAGACAGGAAAGGCTAAATATTAAGTGAAGGGTCTGGGATCTCTATCATGCCTTTTCCTCAAACAAAACCTGAGAATCACATTGCTTCCTTAGGACGTGCAGATTCTCAGCTTCCACAGTTAAAAATCCCCCCTGCTACCCAAATGTTTCCTCCATGCACTTTTGTTTCCTGCCCATTTCTCCAGCAACCCTGCATAATTTGAGAATTCCTTCTCACCCAGCACTTCACAGCGCAGAACAGGCATAAAACTTCACTAGGTAAGGAGGAGAGCGGTTTCATCCTCTGTTGCCAGGACCAGCAGGTCAAGAGATCTGGCTCCACGCACATGCTCATGTACTTATGAGTGCAGAGAGGCACTTAAGAATAAAGAGTAATGGTAAAACAGCACAAAAAGACGACACCAGCAGTATTGCCATTTACAATGTACATGCACTTGACAACTTGCACAAAATGAGAGACATCTCAACAACAGCTCAGCATTTTGAATTTCTCTGGTAATACAGATGTAAATTGGCCTAGCTTCAATGGCTTTCACCTGTCATCTGATGCTTCTGCTTAGATCAGCAGAGGCTCTGACTTCTCTTTTTAGTGACATTTATTTTGTTCCATGTTCATCTTTGCTGTGCACTAAGAACCAGTATCTGCGGGAAAAGACAGCAAGGCTAAGCTCCAAGTGGGAAACAAAAAGCAAACAAAAAAACACAGGAACAAAAACACATTTCATTGCAGTAACGCTGTGAACAACAGGGCTGTCTATTAAAGAGGATCCCCAGTAGCTAAGCACTGATGCGCAGAATTTACTGGCTGGTTGGTAGCATGCCAACGCCTGCTTGAACCAACCTGTACACAGGAACATCTACAAAAACTTTTACCTACCCAGCTGGAGTGATCCAGCATGGTCCAGAGCACACCCTGTCCGGTAGCAGGCTGTGCCTATAGTAAGCAGTAGAAGAGTATGTTGAGAAACTACAGCGGAGTCTGAGGCATAGGCAATGACACGCTTCAAGTGCTAATTCAACCCCTCTCCTCCCTATTACTCACTGCTCTTTCCAAGAGTTTTCTGATTTGCTGGTACTTGCTGTTCTCCCCCAAGGGAGAAGGGCCAAGTTTGTCTCATCTTTGAGCAAGCTGATGGCTTTCTCTTCTCCTCTGACAAGAGCACCTATTTACAAGCTCCTGTAAATTGCTTTGATGAACTTGGATGAGGGAATTAGTGTTGACAGAATAAGAACCGTCAGCCAAAACAAAGGTCAGCTCAGAACAAAGCTGAGCCAGCTTTCAAGCCTGGTTAACCACTGGCATGAATGACAAAGTCTCCCCTTCCTGCGCTGTGCACCTTCTGCCTCCCCTGGGTCCTGGGAATGGGGGGGTGGAAGTAGAAGAGAGACCATCTTCGAAGAGCTCTAAGCTTGAGCAGCAGCCAAGAAACACTAGAAACAGATGTTTCTAAGGGGAAACATTTTTTTTCCTAGAAGTTTCCCAACCAACTGGAGACACTACTTACCCAAAACAGTATTTAAACTGTTAGAATATCAGTGCTAGAAGTGGGCAGGAAATACTTTTCCTATCCTATGAAAAGAAACCTTTATTTTCTCCCCCTCCGTCAGTTCTTCCTCCTGAGGAAATCATGCCTTTGTTAGTCTTCTTACTTAAGGAAAGCAAAACAATAGCAGAAAACAACAGCAATGAAGAAGGCATCCGTGCTTCCCACAATAGCTAACAGACAAGAAGCTGTGCATCTCGCTGGAACACAGGGAAATTGGACTCAAATTTGTGATTTTCCCAAATCAGGGAGACTTCAGTCTTGGTCTTTCTATATGCTTTGAAATTACTTGAGTCTCCAGGTTGTTGATATTCTTGCTCTCTCTCTTTTTCCAAATTGAAATTCCATCTTGGATTCAAGAAAGTGCTACAGCAGTACCGTTATTTCCACAGAAAGCCAGGATAGCTACAGTTTTCTTAAAGTTTTCTGTTTCATATTCAGGGACATAAACTATTTCCAATTCTTCTGTTCCTCAGTGCCCTTCTCTAGATCTGAACCTCCACAGGTAGTCAATAAAACAGCTTTCAGATGGCATTTCCCTTTTCCTCTACGCTATTATTCTCCAACATGCATAGCACCCACAGAACCATTAAGTGAAGAACTGCAGATAAATAGCATCATTTTATGCCTATCTAATCAATGTCCCATTGCAAAGCTTGAGGTCTTTTGCCTCTCACTTTCTGAGGAGGTTTGCATTCATCTTGCATGAAAATCTTGAAGCTCTGTGAGCAAAGTTTTGTCTTCACTGTCTGACTATTTTCAAATCAAGGAAGAGAAACTTGAAAATATAGTTGCATTTTGACTATTTGATGTAAATGAAGTCACTCTGCTCTAGAGATCCTCAAGTCAACTTGGGTATCTTGTGAATCATGTCTCTCTGTCCATCCACTGACAACATTTTTTTTTTCCAGAGAAATTTTGGACAATCTGAAATACCCCACAGAATATTAGCCTGCCTGGAGCCTGACATGTGCTATTGAGATGGAATGCGGACAGCCACAGGGCACCTCTTGCTACTTCTTAGGAGTACTCAGAGCCCCCCTGGGAGAGGCAATGGAAACTGCAAAAACAAAAACCAAAAGGACTTCTGTGGTGTTGACAAGATTATTACAGATTTCTTGTAAAATGTGTCCTGGGTGACGAGAGAGATCACTAGACTTACGCAAAATAAGTTACCTCTCATGAGGAAATAACTTATCACTGACAGGTAAGTAAGTGCCTCATCCTGTTATTCCTACTATATTTCAGTCCAAACGTATTCATCTTGCTTATGAAATTTGAGAGAGAGTTACGTACGCCACACAAATTCAGCGTTTCTTCCAGAAACATCTGGCTTCATAAGCCGAAATAAGTGAGCTCTGCAGGCAGGATGAGACCGGTTTGGCTGCTTTACGTGGGGAAACAGTTGTGTTGATAGGCAGGAGCCTTTGAAACAGCAGACACCAAGGTGCACAGCTACTACCATAACTAATGTGTTTTGGAAAGACTTCTGAAACTGCTGACCTAGGAGAAGAATGCTGAAAATTATTTGCCATTGTACTTTGTAGTTCTGTACAGGAAACATGGTATGGCAAAATTTTACTTCTCTATACACTTTTTTTTTCTCCTTCTTTACTTACACAAAGGGAGTGCAAGGTGTATCCTGGAGTGAAGACTTCATGAGGTGACCCCAGATGGTGCTAGAATAATTGCCATCTTTGCCTTAATCCTCAACACCGCTCTTCAAGGAACAAAGTCAACTGTGCATACTTCAAAGAATGTAAGGCTACAGTACAAACAGATTAACATCTGTGGGCAGCAAAAGAAATGCCTTAGCATTACTGATAGCCCATTCCAAAAGCAAATTGACGTTCTTGGTGTCAGAAATAAAAGAAAATCTATTGTCAGTGTCTTTAGCCATCCAGTGAAGCATAAAGGCCTTTTACACAAGTTGTTATGCAGATAATTAGAAGAGGCAATATATTTGACCTACAGATCAGAAACAATAGATTTGTTTGTTCTGATCTAGACTGAGTTAGATTAGTGCCATCACAGCAAGAACTCAGATAAAAGGCTATCCTTTCTTCCACAAAGCTGAAATACACCTAAACATGCACATATGGAAACAGTCTACATACAACTTACATAGATCCAACTAAGACTGCACCAGAAATGAAACCACACATTAGTTCTAGATGCTTGTCAATGAATGTATAAATCAGGTCATCTCTAATATCTAGGGTCTCTATTCGAGAAAAAAAAAAAA
>VXAV01010163.1:116369-135487 GCA_013399715.1 Alectura lathami | reverse complement strand
AAAAAAAAAAAATTGACACCATATGAATTCTGTTGAGTATATCCAACTCAGACTTCTTTTTTTTTTTCCAATGCTAAAGGGACTGTAAAGTACTTACAGGCAGTTCAGGGTAAAACTAGAATAATTCTTGACAGAAGTTGCAAAATTCTAATTTTCTTTGCTCAGTAGAGAAAAACATTTTGACATGGGCAAATTGAGGGCTGTTTTTCCTGTTGGCATGAAAAAACTTGGAAAACAGATTGGATTTGTATTATCTCTTTCAAAAAGCCACTTACTAGAGCTTGTTAAAATTGGAGTGCCCATGACAGCATAACTGAGCCTTAACTTCTTTCGTTTTGCCACTTCATGATACATAGGAAATCTGCAGTTAGCCTTCATTTCACCACTTGCATGGCTGTGGCAGTCTGAAACCAGGAAGTTTGGTTTGCCCAGACATCAGCCCCTGGAGACCCAGGCTTCCTTGCTAAACACTCACTTGGTTCCCATCGTCATTCTGGTAGCAAGAAGAGCCTGTACCCCTTCCTGCCCATCCCAACCTACCATGCTAGCAGCACAAGTCTCCTTGATGAGCAACCTATAGCAAGCCAGCTAGTAACAGTTTTCTCTTGGGTTGTTTTGATTTCTAAGACTTCTCTATCTTTTTTTCCCCTTGTCCCTCACTCTCACTGGACTGATCCTTTTGTGCAAGGCTCAAAGGGCACGGCCTCATTAAAGGTGGTAGCAGGTGGCAAAGACGCACCATGGGAAGGGTGGACACGAGATCTACATGAAGGAGTACTGAATAGCAGTAATACTGAGCTACAGCATCATTTGCCATTGTAGAAGTCAAGATATAAGATTATTTTGAGGGGTTAATTTTGTAAAATCCCACAAGGTCCTTCCAAACATCAACCTGCTGTGTCTGATACAGAGCAATTCCATTCTCTGCCCTTCATTTTGGAGGTTTGGTATGAGGGAGAAGCACTTCTTTGCCCATGTAGCTCCTTCTACTGCAAAATGAGCCATCTTACAGAGCACTAAGAGTTGAGGAAGCAAATACTCCGAAACACAGGAAAAAAATGACAGGCAGAAAAACTGTCTACACAAAGCCATGAGGTAAAGACCAAGGACAGAACAGGAATGAGGCATTAACCCTGTCCCTCAAGCACTGCTAATTCCTCTGGACAATGCATAGCCTTGCTTGCAGAAAGAATGAACAAAAGCAGTTTTCCTCTGAACTCCAATCAGCTCCTTTACCAGTTACTCCTAAATCTAACTTTATCCACTGATTGCTGCAATTCTGCTACATTGAAGTGATTCTCTGAAGCAACTCTGATTCATTCACAATACTGCTATTTAGCAGCCAGAGCGTGAGAATGATGCAGTTATGTTTTGATTTCAATTCAGTTAACAGCAGAGTAGAAGCCACAGCAGAGAGTCGAGCTGTGCTCAGTGCAGCTGCAGCAAATATCACACACACTGGCAGCTCCATGCCTGTCCTTCCCCAAATGAAAGTATTTCTGGAAATGTCTCTTCGCCACGGGGCCCTACGGGGTCAAGATACAGGGGCACACATAGCTTATATAGGCGCTTCTCTGGGTGTGAGGGGGCATTTTCTTCTTCAGAAAAATTCATTGAGAATCCTCCTTGCAACCAGGGACAAAGCTGGCTTCTGGAAGCAGAGCTACTCTGAGAGACCACAGAAACAGGGTATGAGGAAAGGGAAATACCATATCCTAAGGGGACACAAGCTCTTCGCATGAAACAGAAGTAAATGCTAAGATTAAAATTAGTTCAAAAGGAGCATTTCTCTTTTCAGAAGAGAATGGAGAAGTCACCTCAGGCCAGACCAAGAACAGCTTTTCCCACAGACCTATTTCAGCACAACTGGGACCAGTCCCTCCGAGCAAAGGAGAGAGGGGCCTGGACCTCAAGAGAGCAAAGGAAAGCCAAACAAGGAAAGATGACTCTCACGTTTAACTGTTCCACAGACTTCAAATATCAGAGCAACAGAGCTTCAACATCCAAAGACACAATTATTTCTTCAGAAAGCAACGCTTTTCAAAGGACCCTGTCAATCAGACAGCAAAAGGAAGGCTTGGTTACAATGAAAAAGGACATGCAGACTTTCTGCAGTCAGCTCTCACTGTCTTTTGTTCTGATGATTGTAGCTAAACTGCTGCAAGAGGCCTTAAAATTAGAAATAAGCACTTACTGGTAATTTTTAGCAGAGATCTATGAAGCTCAGTCCACAAAACTGTTTCTGTCTTGCTCAACACCTACAGCACATACAGCGTCACAACACCATCAGCCACCTAAAGGCCATGAGGACCCAACTCACTATTCAACAGGAATGACCTTGCACTGTAGGCAGTGTGGTCAAAGGGCCCTTGCAAAGGCACCTCGTCATTAGCCACAGCTGGTGAACAGCCACTTTCCTCAGATGAAGGTTCCAGTGTTTGCAGGTCCTGAGATCAATTACAATTTTGGCTACCACATGCTGGGAAAAGTACATCCTTCAGGTGGCCTGAATAAGTAGAAATTGCCCTAACCCCAAGCACAGGGAAATAAAACTAAAAAACCCTTTTAGAAAGAGGAAAACATCAGGTTTTCATTATTAGTTCAATTTTATATTCTACCAAAAATCTTGGAGGTTGTTTTATTCCCACTTTTCAGTGCTTCTGAGAAACTTCTGAGTAGTATCTAGCTCTGCATGTCCTAGATAGTACCCCCTACTTTTTACCTGACTTTGAAAAAGCCTATTTTTTGGGAAGGTCTGTATTTTATCTGGAGGGGTGAGATGTTTTTAAGCACAGCCTGCTAATGTGACTAAGCTGTAGCACCAAGGAAACACCAGAGCACCTCTGGGAAGTTGTTGCATTACCTTACAGGATGACTGGAAGATGTGTCAGTTCTAACGGCTGTCCCTGAGCTGCTCCTACAGCACTGTAGGCTTCAGAGGGTAATTCCCTCAGTCTCCCTTTTCTTCCCCCTGTGCCTAGGGAAGGACTTTTTACTGTAACACTGAAGACTGCAGCTCTGGCTATGTTGATATCTCAGTTCAAAAAGTTGTCACCCTTAATTCTGAAGTAATAACATTGAAATAAAAGCATCCTTTCCTTTCAATTCCTGGAGGTACAAATGAGGCCTAAGCCATTAACTTACTTTCTGGTGTCCCTGGCAGCTCTTGGGAACTCAGCATACTGCTCTCAGGGGCCGTCCATAGTCAGCTTCCTGCTGCTTTACAGCTGGTGATTTACAAATAGAGATTTCAACCACTCCTGTAAACACAATTGTTTTATTTTACATTGAGGATTTTGTGTGTTTCATGCTCTATTTAACAGAATGCAGAGATTTTAAAATGGGTTAAGGGTTGTTTTCTCAGAGCAGGACCTTATAAAATGGTTGATGGTTTAAATTAAATTCAACTAGCGAGACACCACAATTCCCCTTACTAAATTTTTGTTCTGAATAGCCATCTGGTGGAGCCGGCTTTGGGGGAGGTCAAAGGATCAAATTTAGATTGGAGACCTAACTTGGGATCACTAAAGTTAGGTGAGAGGAATCCCAACCAAGATGCTGCAACAGCTGCTGAGAGTATTTGTGGAGCAGCCACCAAATGAAATATAACACCAGGTTTTCAATGGGGTACACAGCTGTTTTTAGAAATTAATCTTTCCAGCCCTGCTCTTGTTTTAGAATTCATTTCACTGCTGGAGATGTAGAAAGTACTTTGGTTCATCACTACAAATTAAAGGAGCTGCCTAAAACCCAGTGGCTGCAGTAGGAGTTCAGATCATCTAAGTTTGGGACTCTGTACTCCATTTAGTTTCCCCCTCCTGTGACCATGTACATAAATGTGAGCTTTAAATCTTTACCTAAGGGACAAGTCAGTAGATTCCACAAATTTTTTTTCAATTCACAATTCAATGAAATTTTGGGGAAAAAAATCTTCTCCTAAGGCATGGTTTTGCTGGTGGATGGAAAGAGATGTTGCTCCCTGCATTGGCATCCCCTGGTGGAGCAGACCGGTCTGGCCAGTGCGTGGCAGTGGTGGCTGGGTGCTGGCAGTCTTCCTCTGTGCACCTAAGCCAGCCATGGGTCTCCACTAGATCCCTTTTGTTGGCTGGCACTGCCGAACTGTGTAAACTTTATACATTTTTTTTCTATCACAGCCTTTTACATCCAGTCACACTACTGTGGCTGGATAGCAGCCATAAGCAAATAAACACATCACACTATCTGTGAGCTCCAAAATTAGCTACTGTTAGCAGTCATCTTACGCGTCCTGTTACAGTATTGGTATCTAACTGGTTTATATATTGTTTTATTTCTTCTTATGCATGCACACAAACGCGACAATAGCCGATACTTGACCAAATATTTTTCAGCAAACTACTTCTGTTTTCAGTGAAAATAGGCTGTGCAGAGCCCCAAATACAATACCAGTTTCTATTTCTGTTGTATTCATATCTGGGATGTACTTAAAATATTATGTCTACATTTGCTTTCTATGAACATTGTGATGTTCTCACACAGGCCATGCTAGAAAGAACTGTCATTTCCTAGACAGCACTTCTTGGAAGAATGAATATGACTGTGTATTTCTATACTTACTGGGGTAGATAGAAGTTTTTTTTTTTTTTTTTTTTTAATTATTATTAAGAATCTAAGAAAAAGGGGTGGAAATGTCACTTAAACTATCCTTGAAGGATTCTTAACCTTTCCTAGGCAGCTATTTTGGATGAATTTTCTTATTGTAAGTGGCAAGAGAAAAGAAAAGAAAAAGATTACATATGTCACATTTGTGACAGTAGGTTATGAGATATCCTGAGCTGATAATTTAACATGCAAAACCAGAAAATATTTAGTTGCCAGGTTAAAAAAAATCTCAAAAATTGTAATTTCCTGAACTGTTACCATTATTCACTATCGGCATGAAGCCTGTGAATAAATTAATGCAGTAGGAAGCAGCGGTTAGACAGTGACTTAGCAGACTGTCAAGTGTTCACCAGGTATTTGGACGAGCCAGCCGTCTATCAGGCATGGTGTTGTGCGACTGCTGGATGCAGCCCTGCACATATGGCTGGAGCATTCTCCCTAAAACATCCCCGCTTCATGTATTCCCCGCATTGCACCACGCTAGGCACTGCATGGTGAAGGCCCTTTTTTTCCCATCACCTCCTAACAGGAGACAACATTGGCACAGGATAGCAAAGGCTCCGAGTCACCTTCAAATTCTGTCAGTAAACCAACTGCCACAGAAACAGACACTGTGCTGTAAGCCAGGACACTGTGCACTCAGAAAGGAGCCCAGCTAGAGTTCAAGATATGACTGCAGGTTTGAAAACATCTTTTTGCCAGAAAACAGCTTGATTTTGACTGAAAGCACATACCAAATTGAAGGAGTTTCTCTAAGCCAAAGGTTGCATCTGGCTGTGAGTGAAGTGATTAAACAACAGCTTTAAGGTTCAGCAACAAAAGTCTCAGCAGCATCTGGAGGAATTTGAAGGACCTAATGGTCCTTATTCTACAGAATGCCAAGGAGAGAAGAAATGCCCTTAGAAAAGAAAAGTGGATGTACTGCATGTAAGAGCAAGATGGGGTTCACCCTGACGATTCAGGACAAAATACAGGAACAATGATCTCAAAAATCATTCTCTAAGTTGCTATATTCAAGAACTGGACTAGGACTTGATTTTACTAGATGGTCGTGATATGGCACAGTCTATATTTGGATACTTACAAATTGTCACAGTCTTTCTAAGCCACGAACCCCTCCAGAAATGCCTTCTGGGCCAGGACATGGCAGAGCTGGGTTCTCCTGACATGTCTCCAGGCCAGGGCATCTCCTTGGGGCTGAGGGCCTGGCTGAGATGTTCTGTGCCTTTTGCTGGTAGGGTCCAAGATTGGTAGGTTTAAGGCATATCTGATGTTGTTCTGGGGGATCAGAGTTAGAAAGGCTGGTTCCCCAGTTTCCATCCTGAAAGGCCAGTGGCAGAGCTGTGAGTCACTGTGGCAATATGAAGCTTTGCTGGAGTTGGCTCCTCAGGATGGAGGACGCCTGTCCTCTCGGTGAGGATGGGCATTGTGGGTTTGGCAGGAGGAAAAGGAGGTTTCTGTCTGTCCACTGCAGGCCCCAGCTACCAGGCAGCACAGGCTGCAGAGGAGTCAGCTGGCAGCTGAGGATTCTCTTGCTGTGGCACATACTGAAATACAGAAATAGCACTTTTAGAGTAAACCCTGCCTTGAACAGTCCTCAAGGCTTCCTGTACAGAGCTATCACTTTGGCTTTCACTGGAGCAGAGATAGCAGTGGTAGTAGTGGGACAGAGGGCTGGACTTAGAATGCATGATGTGTCCATGACAGATCTCATTTGGTGTGAATCGTCTGTGAGGCTTCTTCTTCCCTATGGCCTTGCAATAGGAAAGTATTGAGGACTGGCCATTGCTGTGAGCCCCTCTTTGTTATTTTTAAGGAAGCACCATTTTGAGATGTACTTGCAGTGCAGGCTCCCCAGCTTAGGCCCTACAGAGCTGCTCTCTGTGTAGACAGTGAAAGACGCAGGGCTTTCCACTCAGAGCTACAGTCACAAGTACTGCGGCGATGCAGATCACACCACGTGGGACTGTACCTAGAAGATGTTGAATCAAAGCCTCAATGCGCTTGAACAGTGCCTGGGATATCCTTGTTCATAGTTGCTTCATTTCTTGGCATGGCATGGAACAGCAATGAGCACAAACAAGCAAAGCCTGACAGGAGGATGCCTCTCATCAGCTACAGACAACTCCCACGGTCTTTCCACCCCACGTGTTTGCTTCGTGGGAGAAATGAAGCATTTCAGTCAGGGCACACTTTCAATAGGCAGGACTAGAGCAGGAAAGCCTTGTAATATGTGGTTAGTGACATGCTAGGCAGAAATGACAGTAAACTGATGGAAATATATGGAAATTTGACATCCCGCCTTTCCATCCCCCTCCCCACCCCCTGGTATGCATGACTTTGAATCTGCTTTTGAGAGCCCCCACAGCGCAGGGGCTGCCCATCCATCTGGCAAGGTTACAAACACATTTCAGTGCTCTCTGCAACATGCCTGATGTAACCTCCCTTCTCCAGCCCCTGCCCTCTCCTCCTGAGCTTTGTGTGGTGCAGAGGAATGAAGGCCAGCAAAGCAAAGCCAATGAACCACGAAGAATTGCAGGGCTCAAACCACCCAGCCCTATGAGGGGAGGAGGGGGGGAAAGCACAAAGAGAAGAAAGGGGAGAGGAGGTGGAAGAAAGAGAATACAAAGAAGAGCTCACAGTGTAGGGGTGGGGGAGGAGTAAGCAGAAAGCCAGCAGGGATGGGCTGCGCCCTCACTGTGGGGCTTAACACTGAGTTATGACTTGTTTTGCAGCTATGTTACATCTGTCAAAATCTCCAGTTCTGGCTGTCGAGATATTTATATGATGCTTGCTCATGACAGCAGCCAGCCTGTCACTAGCTTCCCCTCTCTTCTCCAGGGCAGTTAAGGAGAGAGAAAGCCTTTGCTTGTTTGCCAATTGTTGTTTTTTTTTTTTTCCCACTGGGAGATTTTCCTTAGCCAGGTCACAGAGTGGCCCCGGCTATAGAGGAGGCACAGCAGCACTGCAGGTGTTGATGATTCTCATGGCAGGTGTGATGAGATGCTGCAGTTCCCATGTTAATCAAGAATTGCCTTTACTTATGTAGCTAAGAGCTAAAATGTCAATGTAGATATTCAGTAATTTATTTTGGTTTCTTTCTGGCACAGAGGAAAACTAATCTGTACACATCAGCAAGAAGTTCTATGGCCCATGGCTTTAGGATGTTTTATTAGAAATTAGCTAAGAAAAATTGGGAATAGTCAGATCTCCCTCTGATATGACTCCACAGAATAGCTGTTCATATTGTCAAGAGCCAGTGCAGAGTATGCAAAATATTTGAGTCAGAAGCACATAGGATTGAAACAAAATTTTGTTTTTGTTTCTCTAAGAAAGATATTTATATTGTCCTCACAATTTATGGAGGAGGTTGAGGCCTTTCTATCTTGATTCCTCTGAATGAGAAGTCGAACAGGAGAAGTTTTTCTGAACAATCTGCTGAGGAAAAATTCACCCTAGAGCTCCCTCAGCAATTTTCTGAGGAACAGCTGGACACCAGGACACTGGTGAAGACTGATCTCCAGAAGGCCAGCTTCTGCTCCTGTGTGCAACCTGCAGGCATTGTTACAATGCAGGTGCCAGTCTAAACGGCCGTACGTCTGCAGCAGGGGCACCAAATGTGTTAGCTACTAATGCAAGAGCATCTCTCCACTCTTCTGTCTCAGTTTTTTTCCAAGAGCAAGTCACACTCTGACTCAGCCTCACTAAAAATATGCCTTTCAAAACTAAAATATTCCCTTCTAGCATTGCTTCCAAGATGGCAGATCTCCCTGACTTGAGACTTCATGTGAGCCCCTAGCAGCCTTCCACTGACTCAATGAAAAAAAACTCATTTCTTTGACCTTCACTACTCATACATTGCACTGCTAGTTCTAAAAATGAAGTGCCTAAAAAGGTAGAGAGAAGGTTTGTATGGCTACTGCTTTTGCTTTTATTTAGAGCTTCAAAGGCAGTTTGAAAAGAAAAGTATAAGCTGTAAAACTCGCAGCCAGGTCTACAACCTTTATCAAACTGACGATTCAGCTCCAGCCAGTGAAGCCATATTCTTCATCAAGATCTGTCCCTGGGCTTTTGTATTTCAAAGGCAGATAATTCAGACAACATTCACTGTAACTTTTGAACTCTTTTTCCCTTTCTTTCTTTCTAACAGGAATTGAAACCGGGTTTTGGTTATTCTCTGCTGAAGCACACAGGCTACTGCAAAATCAAAATCTGCTTACATAACCACAGAGGAAGATCATATAACAGCTTGTGGCCTTTCATATCTATTAAACTTAATCCAGTTTGCCAGGCAACGAATAAGAGATGGGATCGCTCGTGTGCTGTATTACTCCACTTAAGGGCCTGTTAACAATTTGCTATTGTTTGAAAAAAATTGCATGTCATCAGTATTAGTCACACTCTTCTTCCCAGGAACATAACCTTAATTACTGTTACTAGGTTTGCCTGCCTAATGTGTTTGGTCCCACCTATTTTGCTTGTGAACCTGTTATTTTCAATCACTGCCTTAAAAAGAAGTACTTAATTATTATGATTGTGTTGCTTCTTCATAAAATGCCGTGATACTTATTTTCCTCTAGGCTGGAGGGATGAGCAGAATGTTTTGACTGCTTTGTTTGGCGTGGTAGCATCCCCGTTTTTCCCTGTTATTCACAAACTGTAAATATAAATGGGTCAAAAAAAAAAAGTAATTTTTTTTTTTTTTTCCTGTCTGAAATTAGCTGGATTTACAACGTTCCATCTAGATTTTTTTTTTTTTTTTTTTTTACCTTTGCTCCTTAGTAGAAGTTTCCTACACACTCTCCCTTTTTTCCTCTCTACTGCAAGACAGATGTAACTTTCTGAAGACATTTATTGTCTAATATCGAGTACAAAAGGTCGTGGGAGAAAAGGATTTATAGAGAGTTGTTTGCTTTTCTATAACACAATATTTTTGAACTGATGTTTACTTTGTCACCAAAGATGTGAGCTTTGCACTCCTTTTTCAGTCAGCACTCTTTACAGCCTAAAGCATGTTACAGAGTCATTAATAAGAATTGCTTTAGGAGATTAGGTCATTTAGCATGGTATTCAACAATACTGCTGCTTTCACCTCCGTCTGCCCCAAAGGTGATATATGCCTTATTGTTCTCAGCATGGGCATTGTTGGTCTGAAGTCTCACTGCTTCAAAGAGACCTGCTGGGTGAGGCTGAAAATATTCTGCTCCTGTCCTAGTCAAGGTGTCGAAAATTTCCCAAATGCCAGTCATTACAGGGAAAACCAGCACTGAAGAGCACTGTCAAGTTTGCCAAATTACGTGCTTAAAAATTAGATAATGAGGAATGCATCATGTTTGAAACCACCTTGCCCACATCTCTTTTCTTATCGTAGGAGCCATTCCAGTGACTATACAGAGTGGGTCGTGCTCACCTGATGGGCAGGCACTCAATGTTTTCTGCTTCCAGTGCAGCCTTGTGCAAGTGAAACATACTTCACCACTCTACAGCAAGCTGGGTGTTTCCTCGTCCGGCTGTGAACACTACTACCACCCCACTGAGCACTGCTGTACTCCCCGAGCCCATCTTTAACGTCAGCCCAACAGCTCCCAAGCTGCTTTTCCCCACAGAGCTAGCCCCCTAACTTCCTTCTTCTGTTCTTGGTGCAGCATCTCTCTGTCATGCTCCTTCTAGCCCTGTGGATGGGCTCCTGTGGGCTGATGCACACCTAGGGACCTGCTGCATTTGCAGGCGACTTGGCAGAGCAGCCTCGTGTGGGGTGTAGACTGTCTGATCCCCATTTCTCAACCAAGGCATAGAAAGAACGAGGTCAAAAGGTAGTACTGATTTCAGCACCTCATCGGAAGCAATGGAGGTCTGATGGTTAGGATATTTTTGGCAGTTTACAGCATGCCTACAGACATTGTCCATTGTCAGCCATTGAAGCTGGGAGTCCTTCAGAGTCTTAGGTCAGGCACCAAAAAGTAAAGGAAAGAAGCACAGTATCCATCATCACCTGTGTCAAATTTTGTTTAAGCAGCATATGGGGCATGACCTAGGATCTCTTTGATGATTGTAGGGACAGAATTGGATTTTTCAGAACAGTGATCAGTTGCTTTAGCCTTGAAATAAGCTTTTAATTTCCTGTACTTCAATGCCTGATGCACCCCATGCCTCCCAATTTCTCCAGCAGATGAGGTTTCTTTCTCTTCCCCAGTCTTCACACCTCCATCGAATCCATTCTCCCTCCTATCCCATCTTGATCTCTGCTGCATGGGCTTCTCCTCATGCCAGAGATGTTACCCAGGCTGCTCCCTTTCTCCCAGCCCTGGGCTCCCCTTTTCCCCAGCTCCCAGACAACCCCTCTCCTTCCCAGTGCCCCACCACACCTGCAAGGCCGTCCTTGCCCTCCCCAGCTCTGCTCCAGTTTCCCCTGCCAGCCCCATCTCTGTTTAGTGCCAGCTTCCCTTCCTCCTCCTCCCCTCCCTGGTTGCCCACTCCATCTCCAGCTCCTTACCAAGGACAGGGTCTCACAGGGTCATGGAGGCAGCAGCCATCACACCAACCACTCCCATGACAGCACAGACCGCTGTCTTCAGCATCCAAAGCGTTGCAGAAAGCCCAGGGGAACAGCTCCCTGCTGCAGCTAGCACCTTGATAGTTAAACTCAGCTAACTAAATAAAGTGGTTTCAGGTACAGAAATACAAGCAGTGGTTCTGCAAAGCACATTTCAGCAAGATGTTTATCCTCAATAGTGTCAGTACTCAAAGGCTACTGCAATAATTGCAAGTTTTCCGTGACAGATGTGATGAAAATGTGGAACTTAATAGACATGTAAGGGAAGGTATAAGTACATAAACTAATCTATATGTTTATTTTTCATATGTGGCCATTAGTTGCTTTTTTTCTTTCTAATTATTCTTATAGTCAGAGATATAAAGCAGAAAAAAAGACAAGAAAAATAAGAAAAACAACAATATACAGGACTTAGTACTTCCAATTCCTTGAAAGATCTGATCAAAATTTTGAGTTAAAAATAAACAAATCTTTCCTTCAGCAATTCTTCATCTTTTCCTTTCATCTCCCTACAGTTTGAATGGCAAGTTACGGCTGCAGTTTCCTTTAGATACATTCAGTGTTTATTTTTCTTCTGCTGCTCTTGGCTTAGAATCATTCCCTGGCACTTGTATAGTTATACTGCAGTTTTACGGATAAAAGAAAATATGTATTTCTCTCACTTTTTCCCTGCTATTCTCTATGTAAATTGCTTTTTCTTACTATTGGAACAGAAAAAAAACTGGCAATAAATCACCCAACAGCAAATAGTACCTGTAAGTAGAAGACTTTGCAAGGATTAGTTACTGGTTACCAGCTTTGAAAGAGTCCCCATAAATAGCTAATGAAAATTGAGAAAGGTAATGAAATTACCACAAACACGTGGAAAAAAAAATGAGGAAGAAATTGATATAAAAGCACATACGTTGAGGGAACCGTTTGGGTATTTTCACCAACTTCCAATCTCACCTTAATTTCATGGAGCTCCACATATTAAATTCATATTAACTCCACATGCTCTTGGATCTCATTTGTGCTTCACCAGGCAAACACTCCTTCTTTTAATGACAGGAAGACTTTACAGCCCAGAGCTCCCTGCAAGATTCTTTATCCGGTGAATACCAGCCACAGATCACTGCACCAGGACTGCTGGTCTCTGAGCAAGGAGTCCTGGCTGGTAGTTCTGAGGCAGCCCAGACCTCAGTGGGCTCTGCTGCAAGCTGCTGCCAAGATACCTGCCTGCCTTCTGTCATTCAAAATTCAGTGGGGTTTCTACTGAAGGCTAAGAAAAATGGAGCAAACTGAGATATTGCAAAGGTAATAAACTACTCTTCTTCTGATGAAAGAGTTATCTCAATAAAAGGGTAATTTATCAAATGATGGGAATCGTCAAGAGCTACTTACTCTGTGAACAATAATCAGTATCCTGTGTCATTACAAAGCACGATGAAACACTTTGAATATGCAAAGCATACACTGAGCAATCAATACAGGGATAGATCAGAGCCTAACGTGTCCCCTGAAAGCAGCTGTGTCTGGCCCAGGAGGCCAGCAAATGAATGGAGTTGGGGAAGCACCCATCACTTCTCAGGCACCCCTCCGATGGTTGCACCTGGTCAGGAACAGAGTAAAGCTCATCAGGTTTTGGTGGCTCTTCCCAACACAGGACAGCATTAGTGACAGTGACAACACTGCTTTTGTGTCTCTGATATGATACCTCTTGCTCACAGGAGCACAGTGTGAGCAGTAACTTGCCTCCAGCTATTTGACTCACGTCACCAAATACAGGTGGGTCTTCTGGGAAGATCAAGGTTGCAGTGTTACAAACTTTGGTCTGCAACTAGTGCGTTCAGGGAAGTGAAAACAAGTCAGTAAATAGTGCAAAGCCAATGAGCATAACTTGAAGTGCATTAAAACTCTGTGCTCTTTTTGGGAATGAAGTTATCCTCTAAAGAGGATTATGCTACGGTGAGAATACCGTACGTGTCCGAATGCAGATACTCACCTGGGGTTTTAACACACTGCACACCCTGTAATCTACGTTGTGCACTATCATCACATATTTAGTTGAATCACTTTATAGTCACTAACTGTGACTCATGTTTACATAATCACAGTGTGACAGCTCCTATCTTTGTGCTCCATCCCTTCCTCGTTTTTCATCTCTTTTGTAGGAAGGTCTTCAGAGTCAATGCCAGAACCCTTCTATCATGTTGGAGTACTCTTCCATACCACTGACTATATATGGCCCCATGACATTACCATAGCACAGCCAATACATGCAGTGACAATATTTCATGTTAGTATCTTCAGGAAATGAGTCAGAAAGTATCCCATTACAATATCCAGCACATATTTTGTATAGCACACATAGGCTGGAGTTTAGGCTGAGTTTGGCATGTGTGAAATGACATAATGGCAGGCAGGACAGAGACACCTATCCATACTAGCTCCAAAATTGGAAGTCCTATAGTCATATCGTCACACTATCTCTACTGCCATAGGTAATTAGTTCTGCTGACAAGCAAGACTAATTAA
The DNA here is from genome assembly GCA_013399715.1 of Alectura lathami. Taxonomy (NCBI): domain Eukaryota; kingdom Metazoa; phylum Chordata; class Aves; order Galliformes; family Megapodiidae; genus Alectura; species Alectura lathami. The sequence goes on along the minus strand of VXAV01010163.1, from coordinate 121,776 downwards.
CTTAGGTGCAGCCCTGATACCTTGCAGCTATACGTCTTTAGGGAATCAACCTAACATTTGTTATTGCCTGCAGCCCATGTCATGTGGTGCTCAGGCTAATTGTAGCCTGTGTTTCATGGCACCGTGCTTCTGTATGAACCCCAAGGTAACCCTGAGATTCCTGGTAGCACTTCCAAGTGGTCAGGGAGGAAGAAGCCATCAAGAACACTTTTTCATTAGAGTTCAGCTGCAATCTTTTGCAGTATTCCCAGAGAGACCATTCTAACCCACTGGCTGAAAATAAGTCTCCTACCTGACTTTTTGTTCTCGCAATTCCCTTAGACATGATCAGAATTTTTTTTCTTCCTGACAATCTATTGATCAAATGTACTGCATTTTCATTGACATGCCATGTTAATTCCACTCTTGTCTGGCATCACAGAAACTTTTGCTTGCTCATGCAGTGTAAATTAGCTTCAGCTCAATTAACCTTTTGACACATGTTGTTTTTTCCAATTTCTCTTCAGACCAGCTAGCTTTCCTTCAGACCACCAGCGCCTGCCTTCCTTGGTGAACACTTCCCTGCTTTGCAATACCGTGCTGTTTCAGCAGTGGCTGATACAACACAAGGGTACAAAGCCACTTTACTGTACGATTTTCTGAGGAAGGCAGCTGGGTGCCCTGGAGCCTGAAAGACTGTCTTTCGACCCGAAACTCTACATTAATTCACTGAAAAAAGAAATTAGAGAAGGGAAGAGCACAAGGACTGGGAGCCTTGAAGTGAAACCTGTGGACTTGCTTTTCCTTTTAATGCCTATGTGAGGAAGAATTTGGCCCCACACTGTCAGGGCTAGGCTTGTACCTGATGCAGAACACTGAAGCAGTTTGCCCTATTTATCTTTATTAACTCCTTTCCTTTAAATTCCCACTAATTCAACAAGGCAAGCTGCACTCATTGTGGTCAGGAAGGGTATTATTGCATATGAAGAGCACACACATTTCTAATGGTGAGCCCCTATTTAATTGAATTCAGTGAATGACAACACCATGACATTGCTAAGATTAATGACTCAATAATTTTTGAGACAAGGCAAAACGTGAAGTAAATTGATTGCATTAATTTTTTTTTTCCTTGGGATCACCACTGCACACTAGCTCAGCAGTATCCTGGAGGAGACTCTTTGCTCCTACACTTTGAAGACTCACTACCCTTTCTCTGTTCAAATCTTGCACTTTGGTATTACTTTGGAGTAACTTCTAATGTAATTTCCTAGTTGTAGAGATGCAGGCTGAAGATAATTGTGCTGAGATCTCGACAGACCAAATGATTAATGGAGAGGGCTTTTTGGAGTGGAAACTTCAGTTATTATTAGATTATTCAAGAGAAGGAAAGAAGGTGCCAGAGCATGGAATGGGGAACTGCAGTGACTGCACATTTCACTCTTGAAAAAATATGAATAGATTTTCATTTCTGCCATCTTGTTAGTAGCACTTATTCAGTTAAAAACCTTTTATTTCCTAAATGCACTGTCAGATGTAACATCTTGCTTGCAAAGCCATTCACAGACAATAAGATGGTTTCTTCTTTCCTGCATGTGGCATAAGCTGGATTGCCTTTCACACAGTATCTGGGACAGTGTCTGTCAAAAGTGTGTCTGTAAAATGTAGAGAGTATTGTTTGGTATTGCTCAACATCATCTGTAGTATCACATTTGTTTTTTACAAGGTAGTCACAGTAAAACAACAGTTGCAAGTCCAGTGGGCATTTAGTATTTCTCATTACACAGGGATAGGGTTTATTTTTGTCTGTAGGAGTCTGTGACAAAGGCAAGTACTCCAAAACTAGAATTTTGTTAATTAGGGTATGGATTAGCGATGTTAATCAGAGTGTCTCGAGGAAAAGATAACTCTTACTGTGATAGCTGGTGTCCAGGAAATAATTGCAAGTTTGAGAAGAAAATTTCCTCAGGAAAGTTATGTGTGTTTGCACATAGCGTGTTTGAACTTCAGATGACATAAAAAGAGTTTTAACTTTTACCCTCTACCTTTCCCTCCCTTGGGAGAATGGGGAGTGATAGGAAAGACAGCAATGGCAGTATGGCAAAGAAACTCCATCTTACATCAAGGATAAAAGAAATACATAAACTGATTGAGATCCAGAAAAGATCTTCACTGTAAGAATAATCTTAACAGTGGATTTTATCACTTTATCTGTTTGTAACTTATTGAAAATTCTCATATATTAAATTTAATCTAGTAGTAAAACTAACTCAGAGTTAAGTGACGCATGACATCATGTTCCTCTGCCAAGTTTTGGTGACCCATAGAGCAAAGGTCCGGGTACGTGTGCCCTCCTTCCCAACACAATCCTTTCAGGAAGAGAAGAGAGCTCAGGTTCACAGAGGCTGTGCTGGCCCCTCCAGGATCTGCTTTCTCAGGGTTCACCAGAGAAGGACCTCCCAGAAAGCAGGCAGAGCTAAGACGTCTCCAGGCATCTCTCAGGGGAGCACTCCTGAACCCTGAGAAGGTGATGATGATAACAATTCAGTATCTCTCCGCTGATGCCTACTGGTCTGGCGCTGCGGCAGGTGCTCTACTGGTAAATAGAGTGTGGTCTGGAGTGTGCATGCCCAAATCATAGAATCATAGAATCATAGAATGGCTTGGGTTGGAAGGGACCTCAAAGATCATCTAGTTCCAGCCCCCCTGCTGTGGACAGGGTTGCTGAGTGTCCCCGAAGGCTTGAATCTGGACATTTCAGTCTTGCTGCAGTCTTTTCAAGATGACACAGTGAGATCTCAAGGCAGCCAATTTGCTTTCTTCTGATGATTTACAGTCTCCTTCTGGCCCTGTTGCCACAAAGAACTCAAATCCAGTAAGTTTTATCTCCCCTCTACTGCCCACTTGCCATTTCCCTAGTCATTCTGTGGACTTCTGTGATTTTAATTCCCGCAGCCCCAGATGCTGTGCAATAGCACAGCACACTGTTGAACTACATCAAGTCCACAGCATCACTCCTGTGACAGCTACAGAAAAGCCTACACCTCTGGGAACCTGGCTGCTTAGAGACTGTCTACCTCCATCTGGCTAGGGGCTATCTTTTTGCATAAGATAGATATAGGCACTGGGTGGTACTTCAGGAGGAATAACAACACAGAAAAAATGACCTGTGTTCAAGTCTTCTGCTGTGTGATAGGTCTTTGAAATGTAAAGCAGTTGTTCATGCAACTCTTATTTAGGAGCACCTGCAGCCTACAATTTCATCTTTCTTTTCTGTCTGACTGAAGGGAATTTCATCATTGCAGACATTTATATGAATTGCAATTATGGTTCTGCCCCAGTGTGTCTTGTTTTGTAACAGCCAGTATTGAAGAAAAATGAACACTTTCAGTCTGAAAACAGATCTTATTCTATCTCAGCAGCCAAATGTGTTCTCTCTTGTTTAGTGCTGTATCATTTACCTTGCTATCCAACTGCAAGCTACCTTACCCAGACCTAAGTGCGCAAGAGATGACATGAGCAGGGAAAACTGCTTCTTTCAATAACATTGCAGCAGCAAAGAGAGTTTATGACCCTGAAAAGATGGAGGTTTACAGTCAGGGACCACTGAATCATTACAAGCTCTGAAGGAAAAAGGGAAGGACGTTTTCCCTGAACAATAAATAAACCTGCAATGTTCAAGTATTTTTTGGTATGAGCTGATGATCGGCATGCAAGAACTAAGAGTCCACTACAGATGCAGAACCTGTGCATCCAAAGAGTCCTGCGACATTATTCTTACATACCTGTACAAAGGTTTGCTGCACACTTACAGTCACATTTCCCTAAATGCCAACTCTTTCCTTTGGGGTACTGTCAGCTGTGCAGTTTGAATCTCAGGCACCATGGCCTGAGTAGCGCTGGAGGCTCAGAGGTCTGCATGAAGTTTACAAGAATTGAAGTTAAAGACTGCCCTATGGATCCAAGCACGTGTGCCACAAGCTAGTTATTCAGAGGCAACAAAAAAACATTTTGAAAATGATGACCTTTGGGGAGATCTTGTCTTTTTCAAAGTGACGTGAATTTATTGATGTTTGGCCAGGAATCCCAGCCTTCTAAAGGGCTTGTTAGCAAAGCAGTATACTGGTGGTCTGCCTTGCTCATAACCAGAGGGAAATGAACTGAACTGTAGCCCATGGTCAACAGGAGAACTTGCTCCATCAGTGCTCTCCTGTGAGTCTAGGAGAAACTGTAAGGCATGGCTGGAGGAGGCAGGGAGGAAGCAGAGTCAGCAAAAGGCTTCCCAGGCAAGTAGGGTTTGATTAAACTAGTCTTACTGCTCCTTCTGCCGCTGTGAAAATAGACAGGATGAGGACAATGACTGTTTTGGCTATAAGGGCTGCCCTGGCACTTCCTTGTACGCTCTGACCTCTTGCTGGCAGGAGTGCCAGGAGTCATCCTGGTTTCCCAGGGTAATGGAACACGTAGAGCAGGCGGATGGAAAACCTGCAAAGAACTGAACTAAGGAGATGTGAATCACTCAGAGATGCCCTATCCTCTCACATCCACCACTGTTGGCTCTCTGACTGTCCTACTCTTGCCTCATCCTTCCCTCCCATCTGTTGGAGTTAAAGGTTTTGGTAAGTGCATGGTTGCCAAAGGAGAACATCTCTCATGGATTCCTCATTGAAGTGGCAGAAGTAGGAAGAACATAAGGGAACACACACATGACATATAGGACTCTGGGTTTTATTGTGAGACAAAAGGCAGAGATCTCATCAGTGTTACATTTACCATCATTAATCAGGAGAAAAAAAAAGTCATTCATTGGTGCTGACAGTCCCACTTTTGGCTTCCTACTAGATTTAGACCGGGTATGACTCAAGTAGTATGACAGTTGTGGAAAAAATAATAGTCATTCCTTCTTATTTTGTAAACGAGAAACCTGCAAATGCTTAGCTCCTAACTAATGGTAGTAAAGTGTGCAGGTGGAAGAGGCATCCAGATGGATTTCTAATGCTTGGTTTTGTGCTGTCACATGCTTTCATTGACTTCAGCTCAGACAACTGCTCGTTTAGATGGAACTTTGCTGTTTCCCTTGAACCAGAGACAGCTCAGGTTTCTGTTCATACTGGGATGACACCGCATCCTGGTACCATTCTTTGGCTTATTTCATGATGCAACTATGCTGGAGGCAGAAGACTGGGAGAGTTCAGCCAGTCTCTTCTCTCCCTTCTCCTTGGTCTCTACTAAAAGCCGCATCACCTACCCAAAGCATTGTCTGCATTCCTTCTGAATGGGTCTGAACCCTTCAGGGCTTCACAAGCTTGGAGCTTGCTTGGTGTTTTGTTCACTCTCAGTTTTGTTGTACCACAGCTCAGGGTGGTAGGTAAGCCACTGCAGGAGGCTTGCAGTACTCCCACATGGTACAAACCAGCTGTCTAAGTTG
>VXAV01010163.1:104709-115678 GCA_013399715.1 Alectura lathami | reverse complement strand
CAGAAACATTAGCTGTCCTGCAACCCAGGAGGAAGTGTGGAGCAGAAGGTAGGAGGCAATGTCCCATAGCAGTGGGTCTGGGCCATGCCTGGCAGCATTATGAGCACACCCAGCTGAGCAAGGAGTAAAGAAAGGCTCATGCTGAAAAACATCTTCCAGCTTTGAAGTCACTGGTAAACGGCCAGCTCAGGGTAGAAGATCTGAGGCACAGAAGGGAGTGGGTATTTCTCTTTGTCTGACTGCCTTCAGTGAGATTGTAGAGGAGCAGCAATGTGTGTTTGTGTGCGCATGGGTATGGCTCACTCAGCCGTCACTAAACCACAGTCTGCTCTGAAGTGGTAGGCAGATGCCTCTAAACTGGATGCATGTCTACCCAAAACGTTTGTGATCGGTATTTCATCCAAATAAGATGTAAGGAAACTGAGACCTGTAAGCGGTGATCATGTAACTGCAACTCACCGTGGACACTCAAGGCAACAAACTTCCAGCACTTCTTGTGAAGGTTGATATGGGAGCTGGAAGAGTTCTACAAATGGCTTAGATGTTTATAGCTTGTTCAGAAGACCACACATCCCACTGCAGACTGTCACCTAGCACTGGTGTATTGTCCTGAGTGAGAAGGAAAAAAGCCAACTGCTGACATACTTCTCATGGCACCCACGTTTGTCTTGTGTCCAGTGGCTGAAAAAGTACTGAATCCACCTCATTTATGGCATTTAGTTGTGTGCCAGTGCAAGGTTCAGGGGCAGGCTGTGGAATAGAAAGCACACAACTATGCAATAAAACGTGCTACAAATAAAATCAAGTAACTGAGGCTAGAGAATAATGGTAAACAGCCAGGTAGCACAGAAATGGTCATTTTACTGCTTTGAATTACAACATACCAAGGGAATTGTCACTGAGTCCAGTTTTATTAATGCAATACATAACTGATTCAGAGGAGGTAAAATGCAAACTCCCTCCTGAATTTGTTTAACCAGAGTGAATTTGCGGGTAGACCAGGCCTCAGTCAGAACAAAAAAGAAAATAATCCCCTTGTAATGCAGCATTTAACACCTAGCAGGCAGGTGATAATTGCTTCTGTCCAAGGGGATTAGCACATTGTAACCTCATTATAATGTAAAGTGTAACTTCCCTATATGGGGTTGTCTACATGGAAAACTTACAGTGGCATAAACAAAGGTATGAATTCAAACTGATTTAGTTTTACTGGAGTAATTCCTGGTGTGAATTTATTTCTTTGTAAAGAAAAACACATTTTGTTTGTAGTATTTCCTTGCTTTTTTTTTTTTTTTTTTTTCCCCACCTTCCTTTCCTCCCTGCAGTTTAGTCAATGGTGCTTTGGAATTAATGTAACATAAATTGAAAACTACTATTATTCTTGAACAAGAATTTTCACACAAAATGTCTGATGTGAACTATACTATTTAACTCCAACTACATCGTTTTAGCAACATAACTGATAAAATTTACCTCTATTAAAATAATTTAAGCAATAGAAACATTGCTTCAAATGGTTGGTGTAGATTCAGGATAGGTTTAATAGGCCATAAATTCACACTGCCACTGCCCTTAATGATGGCATTAACATTTCTGTATACCCAGACGGATCAGGTGTTTTTAAAATAATCTTTCGGATAAATTGAGGATAAAGAACAAGAAAAAAAAAAAAAAGAGGAAAAAAAGAAAGCAAACAAACAAGAATGAGGGAGGAGAGGGAGGATTCCTCTCCTCCTTTTTGGGGAAGGATGAGTCAGGGTGGGTGGGGAGTGAGAAATGGCAGGTTGCCTCTACCTAGTAGGATTTAGATTGATGTCAGCTGACTGTGAAATCACAAGGTACTCTTCTTATATCTTGAACACGGTAACTTAAGTCGTTTAAAAACCAGACACCCAGTCTGAATTAGTCTTTTCAGCTTTTTCTGTTGTCAGTGGAGAGACATAGGCCCCACAGTATTTTGATGTGCCTTAGGCACTCAGCTTTGTGGATCCTATTTCTCTTCATTATTTAATGCCAGGTGAGACAAACTCCACCCTGAATGTCAACTGAAACATGCTGAAACCATTCGGCTCACTTCACTTTGAATAGTGTGTTTTTTGAAGAGTTCACCCAAATTGAGGGATGCTGGATGTCAGCCAAGTCTCCCCCACCAATTAATGACACCAACAACATTCCTAAACTAAATGAGGATATTGTCTGGGGAGTCCATTTTCGTTAACTGGCAAGTGTACCTGAATATATGGAGCCAAGTAATCATGCATTTAAGGAACACTCATACACTGAAACACTAGACAAACATGCACTCTTGCTAAACCAAAATAATTTCTGATCCCAGTGGCAATTTTGTCATAATTGGTGATACAGGATCAGATGCATAGGATACTTGCACCATGAAGATATATGAGAACAGCAATTACCAGCCATTCCTCCACTAGAGCTGGAAGTATTCAATATTCTCATTAATGGCTTAGACAAGAAAATAGGGTAAATATTATCAAATAAATAGAAACATCAGCAATGCCAGAGCAGTAGCTTAGGAGGACTACTTCAGAAAGATCTTGGCAGACTGGAAAATGATATGAAATGAAGAGGATGTAATTCAAGAAGTGCAAATGTCAAGTACTGTTTTTTAAATAACTAAGTGTTAAAATAGAGGGAAGGAATGGCAAGGCAGCCGTTCTGCTGGAAAGGAACCAGTGGTTAGAAAGGATCATAACAACAAGAATCAACAGTGCAAAAATCTGGATACAGAAGCAGAAATGCCATCTGTAGAGCACATGAAATCACCTTTACTTCCTTCTTTATTTTCCCACAGTCTCTGCAAAATTAGCGTGTCCAGTTTGATACATCACACTTCAGGAAAAGTAAGGAAGAAGAAAGGGCAGAGAAGACTAATGCAAGCAGCTGGACATCTAAGAAGCATGGCTAAAGAGGGATGGAAAGACCTGAATTCAAAGAAAGATTGCTGTCCAGAGGGTGATGATATCATGACAGTAGAGTCCAGATTTGCAAAAACAAAAAAACAAAACCAGTGTAAAATAGGAATCTGTAATCTGTTGTTCATGAGTACTGGGGCCAAATTAAGAGGTAATGGGCTATAATTAGCAAGGGAGATTTAGTTTAAATGTTAGGAAAGTCTTTTCAATAGCTAGAATAGTTAAACAATGTAAAAGATTTCTCAAGGAGGCTGCGCAACCTCTACTTGTGGGGGTGTCTAAGGACTGATTTGACAAACATCCATCAGGAAGGATTTAGGTAGAGCTGATGCTGCCCTGTGGTGGCAGGAGTGCCTAGGTGATCTCTTTTCTACTTTTCCATGACTTATTTATTTTCTTTCCAAGGGGGAGAGTCTTATACTGCCAGCAAATATATCCCAGTGTATGGCTCAGGGATGGGTTGTGCACATGGGGAGTGAGGGGAGAAGCAGCTTCCAGACCCTCTTCAGAGGGCTTCTCACCCATGCCAGTGAAGAAGGGTCAGAGGATCTCACAAAGCAAATGAGGGAAACATACCAAAATACTGACCTTGGCATCACCAGACCAGTATGTAAGGTAACATTTACTTCACTGAAAACAGCGTTAAGACTAAAAGTACAGGGAGACAGAAATCAGCTGGTAAAACTGGCATACAACCCAATCTGAGAAGACTCCAGACCATAGAGGGCTGTGATATTTAGCAGAAAATTTCATTATAAAATAGATACAAAAGAGCAGTGGGTTTATATATCCTGTGTCTGAGGACCCCTAAAAACTCAGGGGACCTGGAAGAAGCAAGCAGTCTGATTTTTTGGAATGCCTGGTACTATCTATCTGTATCAGTTCCCATTATATTGTGTAGTTGGTCCTTCTGAAGCGTTTAGAGAAATGAAGCACCTTGTCAGAATGTTTCTAAAATGGAAATACTTGTAAGATAAATCCATGAATGACACCTGGTTATAACTAGTAATAGCTCCATGAAAATTAATCAGAATTATTTAAGAACACACACAGAATTCCTCTGAAGATAGGCAGGCAAAATTGCCAAGGAGAACAGCCGCTTAGCACCAGTTCAAACCAGCAAATCACAACTACATGCCTCAAAGCAGGTCAGACTACTCACTTGTTGACCTCTCTGTAAGAAGTTTGTGACTGGCCGTTTAGCTCCTATTTCTTCCAAATAAACATATGCTGCCTGTAGTCCCATAGTCCCTTACATGCTCTTCGTTCCTCATAACTGCATGAGACAGTGGCAGACAAGACAGAACTGAAACGATAGGTTCAGGAGAGCAGATGGACTGATACAAAATCAAAAAATGAGCTAAGAAATGAAGAAGTGAATAATAGACTAATCCTGGTTTGCAGGAGATACATCCAATTTTAGTTTGACAGATGTAGTCATATGGTTTAATGCATACCAGTGTAAAATCTGCCATGTAAAAAAATAGAAGGGTCTAACCTAGCAATGACTGCCCATGTGCTAGAAATTGCACTCTTATCAGTACATCACTGATATGTTTTAGCACAAGGATTTATTTTACACTGCAGTTGCTGTAGAAATTGCCCTGGCTACCTAGCACTGCTCAGCTGCCTAGCAAGCAAGAGGAAATCAGTGACCTTTGGGAAGTCATTTTGTGCCCGTGGGCACAGGGCTGGAGAGGAGGAGTGGTGAAGGGCTGCAGTGCAACTGGTTCACAGCTCCAAGGTGTGAAGGACACCACAGCAGCATCCCTGGTGTCCTCACAGCCTGCACGTATCAGGCTGGCTACCAGGACTCTCTTAGCTGACCTGGGCCACCCAGAGTATGGCTGGAGCTGGCAGAGGGGTGAAGTTTTCCAAGCAATGCACAGTACCAAGAGCCACAGCAAAAGCTGCCATCAAGGATAGGCGCAGGAATGGTTCCATGTCAGTCTAACCACCCATGTGCTCTGGGGTGCTTCTGCTTGGTCTGCTGGTGCAATAAAATGCTAATGCCTTTTTTTCAGACAGGGCCAGAGGAAAGTTTCCAGCTGATACTTCACTCTTGAATGTATTTCTGTTGTTTGTTGCATCAAGCAGTACCAAAACTCATTTTATCGAGGACCCTGAACCAAACAATAAAGGCTGAAGTCTGCCCCAAAAATACACAGTGTTGGGCTGATTTTACAAAGGATCTAAGCAAATAAAGGGGTTAGGAGAGCTGTACCTCAGCCACAGTACATGGCAGAGTGGGACCTGCTGCTTCTGAGGGCACTCTCTCAGACAACGGCAGAATCAGGAGTTTTGTCACACACTTCTTTCCATTTCTCCCTAAGGAGCAAGACCTGATAAGGTCTCACCTGGCTGTCATTTTATGCACAGCCAAGGTCACAAAAAAGAGTAAAATATGAAAATCTAATCTGCTTTGCTAATGCAAAACAACCTCTTTCTGTGTGTGACCTGGTACAGAGTTCAGCCACTCAGCTCCAACAGAGTAAGGATTGCTTTCAAAGTCCTAATTCAATTTCAGCCAGCTTGCTGTGAGCTCCCAGGGAGAAATGTGAGGGCCTCCCTGCCCTTCCCAAAAGAGATCTACTACAAAGCTCTCTGTCACCAGCTCTTTGATTTCAGATTCACTCTTACACACATCAGTCAGCTCAGACACTCCCTTCAACTTTGAATCACCCAGGGACTTGGCAGCCTTATAAACAACATATATTGCCACTTGCCAGGCATTTACATACCAGAGAAGTCTCAGGGAAATTCTTCTTCCATGTGCTGTAAGGTTTCTCTTAGCAAGTACAAGTGTATACAAAGGGGAATATTTTTCTAAATAAGAATTCTATTATAGATATTATAATACGTAACAGCCCAGATATGTTTTGCGCTAGGCATGCCTTAAATAAGCACTCTAAGTTGCTTTGGCCCTTCTTGTGCATGGATGATCAAAAGCATTTGTTAGTTGTTCTGTTAACTGCTCACCACTTGTTGATGTCAGTGGAGTTAGGCACCGAGAGCATTTGAAAATCCAAGCTAGATACCTATCTCTTCAGCCATTCTGAAAATATTGCTTTAAATATCCCACTTACAGTTCTTTGCACCATCCTCTGAAGAACATATCATTGTACAGGATAATTGTTGGATGGACAAAGTTTTTCTCATATTCACCCCTACCCCCGCCCCATGTGTACTACTGATGGCAGTGGCAGCTTGCCATTTGGGAATACATGAGATCATATATAGCATCAGCATTAAGGCCTCCATTACTTCCTGGGAAGCCAGAGAAACGTGGCTGTGAAAACTTAGTGGTGGCATACATTCATCAAAGTGCACTCCCTTACATTGTAAGTGTAGCTGGGAATGCCTCCTGGTCTCCCTGCCAGACCTTACCAGGTGTGCTGTATAGCCAAATAGTTCCTTTAGAGTGGCACCATGCTCTTCAGGTAATTAGGATTGGCAGTTTTTCCATATAAACTATTAGCAAGAAATAAGGCATCTGTAAAAAGAAACAGGTTGTTCAGATTAATTGGGAGTATCTAATAGGACTATCTTGCAGAAAGTATTTTTTGAGGAAACAAACACCTCCCAATAGCAAGTGCAGATAATTCTTTATGTGAGGCATTTTTATTTTTTTTTTTGGGATCATTCCCCACAAATAACTGGAAGGAATTAAGTTTTTTTTTAAATTATTCTCTAGCAAGTTTACTACATTATTCAATTCAGCTGTAATGGTAATTAGCACATGCAGAGCATTTCACATCTTCATATTGGCCTACAGCATTAACTACTGCATCCCAATATGTTCTGCACTTGAATTAAATAAGTCCACTACTGCAGGTAAATAAGCATTTCCTTTGCACCTTGTCAGACATAGCTTCATTTTACATACACATAATAGATACTACATTGTTGTTCTATTTCTGTGACCCAGGTGCTGGGATTGTTTTGGCTTTCTAGGACAGCACACAGGGCAAAGGCTTTTTCTGATGCCTCCCCTGTGTCACTGTAGATGCTCTGGGAATTTGTTAAACACAGAGTAGCAGCTGACTTCTGCAGTGCTGCTTTTTCCCTTTGGGGATGAAATGTTCCTAGAGCTGCTCTGCTGTGTCCCTTGTGGCTGCCTTCCCATCACACCCACAGCACCCCTTGCAGGCTGGGCAGCTGGTTAGCTGCAGCCTTGGTCTCTCATGCAGAGGCTTTGTGCCTCCCCTGCCCACCCATGCACCTCCTGCCTCCCATCTCCCTGCCGCGAGACATGCGTGGCTGTGTGGTGCTGGCACAGGCAATGCAGAAGTAAGCACTATCACAAAGGAATTGCTAGCAATTTCTCTCTGTTCTGTTTAGCTCCGATTGCTGTTTGAAGTGGCTTTCCCATCACATACTCCTAGTGAGTAAAAGGAAGAGATCTTTGGGGACAAAGTACTTGTAATGCTCTTTTAGGAAACTATAAACTGGAGACAGCTCTACAGCCTGGGAAAGGAGATATAGAGTTATTTTTATTCTTAAATTCCTTGGAGGGAGAGGCACTCTGATACGAGTGTGGTGAGAGCCATACAAGTACACAGAGAGAGAGTGTGAGAGGAGGAAAGGAGTGATTAATGCAGCTGGGCTACACTGCTCCCTGGAAGATGAAACTAAACCCGCAAAACCAACATTTTGACAGAAACGTTCCACTCCAACTATGGTAACATTCAAGCTAAAGATACCAGCGACATTATTAACCCCAGTTTCAGACTTCTGTGACAGTAACTATCGCCACCAGCTAAGAATGACTTCTGCTTCTCACACAGATGACCAGAGATGACCAGTCCCAAATGCTCTCTCCCAGGTTCTTGGTAGGCTCAGTCACTCTGGATCTCGCCGGATGTGGCCTGTCTCCAGGGAAGCCTGCCAGAAACCAGCTGAGGACTGATAGCTGACTTGTGCAACCGGGAAAGAGACCTTCCTCAGAGAAAACCCATACAGGAATCCCAGCACCACACCACAGTAGGGACCCCAGGGTCCTCTCCACTCCTGCTCTGCTGAGATGCAAAGAGCAAAGCCTGTGCATCCCTGGACTGCAGCACCTGCATCTTCACCATCAGCACCCACAGCACTGGGAATTCTGCAGGACAAATGGGCAAATGCAGGCAGGGATGAGGGAAAGTCATTGCTTCCTGGCTCTGGGTTTGACTCTGAAACAGACAATGGCTGCCGCCAGCATCGTGATGTAGACCAGCAACTCCTAAATGAGTAGCAGAATAGTAGGCATGAAGAGAAAGTCGCATAGCTGATTTTGCCTTTGGCTATTTAAAGAAGACAGAAATTTCTTGAAAAGTCAGGCAGCAAGGACAGCTGTGTTTCTAGGAAGACTCTGTATTTCTATTCTTTTTAGGGGGAATATTTGTGAGACTACAAGTGTAATTATTATATAGATCAAATTTGAGGCTAAAAAACTCTGAAACGTTACACAGTGTGGACATTTCTCCTCAAGAGTTGTCTGTGACTCACTGTTGTTGTCAAGCAGGATAATGTGCCTCTAAATTTCACCTGACAGAAAATGTATCACAGTGTCATCTGCATTAGGGAATGACAAACACAGCCCAGCGGTGGTACTGTCAGACACCTCTCAGATGCTCACAGCAAGCACAGGTGGAGGAATTAACCTGCCTCATTTCCAGCAAAGTAAAAGGACTTGGCCAGCTAGAGGACACACTTAGACAAGTTCAGCAACTTGTAAAAAGAGCCTCCCAGGCTCTTGGGGGGAGGACATGTTGAGGTGGAATCTGGGTGACCTGCATATGAAACTGACTGAAAAGCGGTGTTTGGCCTCTGAACAACTTCTGCTGTTTGGAGGGACCTTCCACCAGCCCACCACACAGGGCAGGCACAATCCACACAGCTGCTGGGAGCTTCTTGGCTCTGGGTGGCCAGGCTATGCCAAAATGGAACATGTTTTGCAGCATGGGCTGCAAACGTGCTGATGTTGCTGTTGACCAGGGGAGAACCTGGCAGCTTACCTTGCTTTTGGCATCAAGCCTTGAAGAGTCTGCATTATGGGCGTGCCAACCTGCGCAGGTTTAGCTGGAGACACCCCAGTGCCTGACAGAGGTGTCCACAGACTGTTACTGCCTCTACGTGAGAGGAGCAATGCTTTTGCTTTGACCATAGCAACTGAAGCTTTTGGATTGAGAGAGAGAAGTTCACTCCCTGTACATACATTAAATAGAATTAGAATCACTCCACCCAGAAACTGTGTTTCTCTTTCTAGAACTGGCATTTCTGAGCCCCATGACATCTGGTTTTCATCAGGTTCCTGATGGCAGGAGCCAGGACCTGGCAGAGAACAATGCCATCTCCTGCACTGGTGGCTCCTAGGACACGATTACACCAGTGGCTGAGGAGAAGGACGGATTGATCTGAAATGAACTCAGGTACAAACAGCAGGGTTTTCCATCTCCTGCTCTCTCTGGTTGCTCTGGGAGCTGTTACAGCATGTTTTGTCAAAGCTAAGACCGATATTACCAGTCTCCACCATGAGATTTCAGGTCCTTTGCAGAGTTCGATTTATTTTCCTAGTTTTTTAAAATCATTTCTCAATAGGGCTGAAGAGATATATACATGTATATATACTAAAGCAATTGCAATCAGCTCTGACTTGTCTATATATCTTTATCTATTCAGTGATGTCTTTTTAACACAAATTTCGAATAAATGGATAGTGGGTGCAGGGCAGTGAGTGAATACCTCCAGCCAGACTCTAAAAAAGCATTAGAGGTGAAAAAATATGACATACAACCAAACTGTTTTTGATCTAATGACAAAGGTCTGAACCAAATAGGACTGACAGTCTGGACTACCTGTCTGTACTGTGCTTGTTCTTCTTCAGTCCTCCTGATGCAAGACAGATTTCCAGCAGTGCAGCAGCACAAACCTCTTCTTGCAGCACATCTCCCAGATAACCACTGCAGGAGCTACGGGGGGAATCCACCAGCTTTGGCAGGATGTGTGGTGAGTGTATTGCCTTTCTAGATTCTTTCAGAGTCTGTTCCTTTGTGCTATAAACAAGGGCAAACACTGTATACAAGATTTACTGGAAGAATGGTATCCATCTTCTCCTACATCTCTACAAACCGACATTTGACAGGTTGAGACTAAGCAGTTGGCCAGAGAAGGTAACCAATGCATCAACAAACATAACTGCAGCATAAATCAAATCAAATCAAATAAAGTGTACAAAAGCAGTTAATGAGAAACCTGCTTGTTTCTCAAAATCCCTGAAGTTCCCCACAGAAACCTGACGGGTCTTTCACTGTAGCTGCGTTCCTCCTGACCCTACAACTTAACCTGAACCTAACCCCTGGCTTAGTACCCAGCCTTTCCTCTCCCCAGGCAACCAGACTGGCTTCAAAACAAGAACAAACAAATAAACCAACAAACCACAGAAGTCTGATTTTTTTTTCAAATTGATTTTCTTTCTTTTTTTTCTTTGTTCTCTGCTATAAAAATCAGAAATGTGTTTGCTAAAAACAAAACAAAACAAACAAACAAACAAAAAACAACCAAACCCTCAAATGCTTAAGTAACCACTTGTTTCCACAGTTATGCTCTCATTAGATCTTCAGCTAGAAGAGCTGGCAACACATTAAATCAGAGCCAAGAAACAGGGCTGCAAGCGAGTCCTTCAAGGGTCGCTGTGCTGGAGTTGCTCTGCTTGCCATTCGGGGCATCACATTACTTGCAGGGGATGAAAGGGAAGGAACTGTTGCGAACAGCAGCCAGAACCCATGGCTCCAAACAATCTCTTACCAACCTCAGCCAGGATGCTGCAGAGCAAGAGGAGAAATCATTTCTTCCCCTAGATTTCATCAAAGCTGCGTTGGGCTCATCTCCTGTTTGCACAGGGAGAGTGAGACAGGTTTAAAAATGCTTATCTGTCTAGCAAGGACGGGGAGGATGGAATGGGCAAAATTGTTTATCAGTCACCCAGGTTGTTTCTGTCCAATTGCCAGAGAACTATACTTTTTCTTATGCAGCACAACAGGACATTAAACAAA
>VXAV01010163.1:81305-104695 GCA_013399715.1 Alectura lathami | reverse complement strand
AACAACAACAAAACAACAGAAAAAAAAACATAAATGCAGTGCTGCTTGGAGCAAGTTTTAGTCCATTGCTAGTGAGGCCCTGAGGAAGAGATGCCTATTTTTGTATCTACATCTCAAGTGGATGGCTTCTGTGGCTGGCTGCTAAGCACCAGGCATCACAACTAGGTCAAAGCCCACCTTTGTGTGAGGATTTTCCTTTGCCTACTGAAGAGAAAGGGTGGGGGGCTGTGGAGCAGGCAGGGGAAAGCTGCCTCACAGCATCCTCAGTGGCTGTGGCCTTGAGTGGATTTAGGTTGATGTATATCATTGTCTCTTTAAAGCCCATGATTCACAGTTTCTCAGTCTTGGATTTCAGAACATCATTTTGACACTTTTTGGTATCACACTGCCCCCACTCCGTACATGCTTTACTACAGAGCCATGGAATACAGTCTGCTGTAGCCAGCTTTGCTGTCAGGCCATCAAAGTGTTAAATCTTTAATGTGCTCACAGACTGTCTGTGCATTTCCATCCCAGAGGGCAGGTTTGTGCTAAGGTCCAGAACACCCTCCCAAAGGCCATTAAAATTTGTGGAAAGGCATGTTGTGGGCAGTGACTGGATCAGGTGGGCAACAGCTTCATAATTGAAAGGACTTTAAAAATTCACAATCAATTCATCCGAGGTGACAACTCGTCAGCACGCAACTATTTTTGAGATGCTGCCAGCCCAGCCCTCAGAAAGCATCCCCACTTCCCAGGGCACCAGCAAGGACGAGGTGTGCTTCTCACTCCTGCAGTGAGTCCCAGGAGCGCCCTAAGGGTCAGCACCTGAAGACATTTCAAGTTTAGTGTCTGTGGAACTCAGAGGTTGAACTCATTCCCAAAACTTTGTCTCCAAAATACGGTGGAACATCTTTGCTGTGCATAAGTCAGATCTTCTTGCTGGAAGCCCTTCTGGTTACCCCTGCTGTTTTACTGAGCACATATTGTTACTATTTTTGAGAAACAGTGTCTCACCAAGTTCTTCCCCTAGTCTAAGAATAGTTTTCCAGAGAAATATCTTTACTGCAGAATGGCCTTGATGCAAAAATGAAAATGTCCTTTCTTGAGATGGAGGGTTTCCCAGTTCTTTAAAAAATACATGCATTTGAAAATTTTACTGTAACTTATTTTGAGTGTGAAATAAAATAGGGGGATTTTTGTGGCTTGACTTGCATTTCTGAACTTATATATGGTAATTAAATGTAAAAAATGTCAATTAAAAACAAACTTTGGCAAAAGATTAGTCAAAATATGTGTGCTTGAATTTTTAGGGGCTTGAGGGGGCATTCCTTTGACATTTCCTTTTTAAAAACTGCCTTAAAATATGGCACTTCAAAAGCAGCTGCTTTGTGTTTGCAGGGCGGTTTCAATATGCAGAGTTAATGTCAGATGTGCAAATGTGTATGCGCCCAAATGACCATAACTGGTGGTAATAGATTAGATAATTATTTGCACAGTACCTTCTCAAGAGTGGCAGAACTCTGCTAGTGCTCAGTTTAGAAGGAATAATTAAGGACAGAAGGTGAACCTCACCAGCAGTATATGACCCTGTCCAGTGCAGTGTGCCAGGCAATGAATTAAAGTTGATGCCATGAAAGAAGAACAAACAGCCTTACACAACTGCCTGGATTTTATGGCCTTCCACACCTGTTTCTGTGAGTGCCATTGGGTATTGATCTGGTCACGTCCCTTTTCTGTATCTCAGCTTCCACATTTGCAGAGCGTGGATAATCATCTCTTGAAGTGCTGCCTGGTATAACAAAGCCAAGTGCACCAGAAGTGCAGAAAATCATTGAAGGAAAGGGTTGTTCATTGACATATATAAAATTGTCTGACTAGCACATGCTGTTGTGCAAGATAGAAGGCAGACTGAGAGCTCATCAAGTTTTTTGTTATTGCAAAAATGTTGTTTAAAACAAGCTGAAGGTTAAGATGTGCTATTGCAGGAATGGGTGGTGTTCAGCCTGCCATGCTCTGCTTTTGCCCTGTGGCCTCTGCTCTGCCAGCAGGCAGCAGACCTGTCCTTGCTTTGTCCCCACTCCTACCAGTGGCAGTAGCACACTTGCCTTGGGGACCACTCAGCGCTGGGCCATGACAGTTCCTCCTGTGAGAGAAAATGCAGCCTCTGCGAGCAAAACCATCTGTTCTCAGAAACACCCTGCAGCAAAGCCAGGCAAGCGTGAGGTCTCCCGAGGACTGGGAGCACTGGTGCAATACATCGTCATCACGAGAGACAATTAAGAAATCTGCTCACAAGAGAAGTGAGGGTAAACATGGTATTGTGTGCTACCCGGTGTTTATCATGGGGATTTTGAATTTAAAAAATAAATAAACAGGCAGGCTGTGAGCAGTAAGGAAGGAGGGGCAGATCTGTGTCTGACCATGGTAGAGATCTGGTTCATAGAATCATAGAATCACAGAATTGCTTGAGTGTGAAACGACCTTTAAAGGCCATGTAGTCCAACTCCCCTGCAGTGAGCAGGGACACCTACAGCTGGGTCAGGTTGCTCAGAGCCCTGTCCAGCCTGACCTTGAAGGTCTCCAGGGGGACAAGGTATCCACCACCTCTCTGGGCAACCTGTGCCAGTGCTTCACCACCCTTAGTGTAAAAAACTTTTTCCTTACATCCAGTCTAAATCTCCCCTCTCTCAATTTGAAATCATTTCCCGATGTCCTATCACAACAGACCCTACTAAAGAGTCTGTCCCCTTCTTTCTTGTAGCCCCATTCAGACAATGAAAGGCCGCTATCAGGTCTCCCCGGAGCCTTCTCTTCTCCAGGCTGAACAGCCCCAGCTCTCTCAGCCTGTCCTCACAGGGGAGCTGTTCCATCCTTTGGATCATTTTTGTGGCCCTCCTCTGGACACGCTCCAACAGCTCCATGTCTCTCCTGCACTGAGCACTCCCCATCTGGACGCAGCACTCCAGGTGGGGTCTCACCAGCACAGAGCAGAGGGGCAGGATCACCTCCCTTGCCCTGCTGGCCACGAGTCTTTGGATGCAGCCCAGGATGTGGTTGGCTTTCTGGGCTGTGAGGGCACACTGCTGACTCATGTCCAGCTTGTCATCCACCAGTACCTGCAAGTCCCTTTCAGCACGGCTCTGCCCAATCCTTTCATCCCCGAGCTTGCACTGATAGCAGGAGTAGCCACGACCCAGGTGCAAGACCTTGTATTTCACCTTGTTGAAGCTCATGAGGTTTTCCTGGGCCCACAACTCCAGCCTGTCCAGGTCTCTCTCGATGGCATCCCATCCCTCAGGGGTGTCAGCTATACCACACGGCTTGGTGTCCTCTTGACTGCCACCAAGGTACTCCCAGGTTGGACTGGTCTGGGATTTTCACTGTGGAATCAGCAAAATTCTGGTGCATTTCAGGCAAAAAGCTGGCATATAATTAGACATCTGTGCCAATAGAATCAGGTGTAGCAGATTGATCAAATATTAATATCAAAATTAGCTAACAAAATTAGTTAGTACAGTAAAATCTTCCAACCACTAACTGCAGACCAACGACCTGAGGCATTTATGGAAATAAGGGTGAAAGGAAGGTGATGTGGGTAAGAAGAAAGAAAAACATCATTATTTGTGAAATAATATTCTAACGTTCCAGTAATTCAAAGAGGAATACACCTCAATATCAAATCATGGATATTAACACTGAAATGAACACACTTACAAAGAAGAAAAAAAAACAAATAAAGATGTAGTTTCCTGGAGCAATTTTGGCACATGTCTCCATTGCATTAAAGCTCAGAGGATTTGATGGGGAATTTTTGTGGCATTGCTTGTGAGGAATGTATTGCAGAGCTGGAGGGAGGATTTTTCCATTCAGTTCTCTGCCACTGTGGTGGTGAGCACCAGAAGACCACATTTTTTCCTAAATGTGTTTATGGTTTGCTTGTTCTGGTGAAGGCAGCCCAATGGGAGCAGTGCATTTTTCCAGGTGGTGTTTAGGAAGCTGCTTTTCTCCTGGCTGAGCAGTCAGTCATCCCTCAAGGCATAGGACTTGTCATAGTGAACAGGAGGGAGGGTCCCTCTCACCCAGGTCCCATGTCCAGCAGTCCCCTCCACAGATGGCTTGGGAGGGATAAAACAGTGATCCACAGAAGGCACTTGCAAACCATCCTGCTCATTTCCTCTTAAACTCTCTTAGAAAATGGCCATGGAAGGAGGCTTTCCACCTTCTTCAGAATTCCCTGTTTCTTTATAATATTTACTTTCACCTTTTGGCAAAGAGTTTTGCAGGCTAGGAGCCCATTTTTTGGAGAAAGCATTCTGGTTTTCCCTTTGTAGTAGTCAGTTCATCACTCATGTGGGACGAGATGCTGAACTAGGAAGAAGGCAGTTTAAAGCTTGTCCAGATGGAAAATTTCTTTTAAAACCCAGCTTTTTCAGGTCTTGTCAGCAGCTCCAGGCATCACCAGAGCATATTGAAAAGCAATTTGTGACGTCTATGTTCAGCAGTTTCAGACTGGGTCTTGCCACAAACAGCTTAAACTGGAAGAGCATTAAAAGGTTAAAAGGCTGGAGCTGCACAGAGCAAGTTCTCCCCAGGGATGTAATATTAGTTGGTTGTGTGGTACTGGTGCTAGAGAGAGGTTAAGTGATGACTGCAGATATACCACCAATCTGTTGTGTGAGCAAGTCACTCTCCCGCTGCAGTCCCAGCCGTGCAAAGAAGCTGAATGTTGAGAAACACCAGCACTTTGTCTAGCTGAGCAACTTCACCTTTTCTCAACAACTTAATGGACTTCCCTCACCAATGAGCATATGGTGAGGACAGTGTGGAACCAATAGTTAAGTGCAAGGGGCTAAACCCTCATATCAGCTGTGCGGAAAAACACGACACCCATTCACATCGCTGGGTGCTGTGGGATTATGTCAGCATTTGGCCCTGAATAGCCCTGCAAAAACAGGGAAGCAGGTGGTAGGGCACCAGCAGGGAGGTGCTGGTGGGAGGGAGCCCCATCCCCAGGACCTTCCTTCCACATGCATCCACTGCGCCGCCCTCTGGCCCCAGTGCAGCCCTTTGGGTACAGTCCAGGACTATACTCACTGTCCACCAGCATTGTTCTCACAGCTGCCAAGTGCTGCGTGGAGAAGGGTGCTTTCCTCTGAGCCCCCTGCCCTCTGTATCATCCATCCTGGAGGGGAAACGAAGTGCTGCCCAGTACAGGGATGGTGATGGGAAACTTCATGACTGTCATTCCCCTCACGGAAGACAAGAGAAATCACATGCAGTTATTATATATTCTTTTCCTCTTTCCTGCCCTACTGCCACTGCTGAGCAGTTTAAATGCTCTTTAAAATGGATTTTATACACTAGGCTATGATCTTAATGTATAACACTTAAAAAAAACTATTTCAATTAAAATTCTGTTGCTATAATTCTGAACTGACTCATTCCTCTATGCAGTTTGAAATCAAAGCCAGCTCTTTTCTCTGGTATATGGGAACTAGAAATGAATGCAATGTTAAATAAACAAGAAAAAAACAAACAAACAAACAACCTTTGCCTTTACTGTCCAAGCTAAAAAAAAGACACCCAACACCAATAAAATAAAAGAAAGGAACATCCTCGAACAGAGGAACAGAGACTTGGTTTTAAAAGCTTGTCACTATGATTTGTAACATGGGTAAATCGTTTACTTAAATATGTGAGTTTAGGTCATATGATTTCCATCCATAAAACTGAACACAATTTGATCTCTACCGTGTTCCTCTAGGTTACATATAACTGCATTGCAACAGAAAATAAATTAAAAAAGCCTGGCATGGGCTTAGAGTTTTTCTTCTCAGAGATTAATTTCTATTCCACCTGCAAAACCTCATTTCATGTCATTTGTGCTAAAATCATCATTTGCTTACTAACAGGTACAGCTCCAAAATAAAAATAAGGAACATGGAGAAATATCAATATAAGAAAAGTCCTTGTCACCAGCCCACCAACTGCTAGTGGCAAACAGCAAGAAGAGCCCTGCACAAGAAGCAGCAAAGAATGCAGCACTCCTCTTCCCAGATATAGTTTTCCCCACATGGTTTACCCACTGATTATTCCAAACCACGTCTTGGCTAGAAGGCAGGTGATGATGGGTCATGGGAGAAGCAGAAGAATTTTGCAGCTTGTCTTGGCTGTACCAAGCATGCCCTTGCACTTGGAACAAATCAAATGCTTCATACCATTAACAAGCTGTGGTCAGTCCAGGGAGCCTTTCCCCCCTGGCAGGGACTGAAGAGATGCACTAGGGCTATAGACAATAGAGAGTTACGGGCTGAGTTCAGTGGGCTGACACTCACAGTGGAGAAAATGAGGACTGGGCTTGCATTATAAAGACAGATATGCAAGTGTACCACACTCCAGTTGGGTGGCAGGGGACAGGAAGCTGTTCTTGGTGACTTGTATGTGTTGCGTAATCTTCTTTTACTCTCTGCTTGGGAGCCACCTTGAAGCAACAAAGGGTGCTTTCATATTTCTCCAGTTTTCAGCGTCATTCACAAACTTCTCCAGCAGATTTCCTGTACTACAGGCCCCTGCTGCAGATATACTCTGGGAAGAAGCTTGCGTAGTAGACAAATATAGCAAGGTTTACATATTTAATTGTGGAAATTGCACAATTGTACTGGGTGTCAGTGCTTCAGTGTCAGTAGCAACTAACACCACCATGAGATCTGCACAAATTACAGCTCATGCAACACAAACCTAGTTTTTAATAAATAGACATGAGGGAAACTTCCTGTTTCCAAAGCTTTCCTTAATCCAAACCATGCAAAGGGGAGGGACCATGCACATCTGTCTCCATCATCTCCCTTGAAGAAGAGTTCTATTTTTCCCTGTTAATATCTTCTCTGCTTCTCCAGGCACCGTTGAGGGAATGCAGAAATCTCACCTGTCTGGTAGGTGAGCAGTGGGAGTGAGAGGCTAAGGAACTGGAGAGCGAAACGTGAGAGCTTGAGGTAGTGTGTCTACAGTGCCGGTGTCTCTGTGCACACAGAGCATCCAGACAGGGCAACACAAGAAATGAGACCAAGCCTGAGTATGGACTCAACAGCAGCTGAATAAATGCACTTGGATTTACGTCAGCATGTTATTTTTGCTGTTGGACCCTGCTGAATTTATTTAACCTGGAAGTCACTGATCATCTCCCCAGCTGGGAACAGAACAGCAGCGTGTGGCGTGATCTGTGTAAAAATCTAAGCTACAATGGCCAAGAGAAAAAGAGGAATTTGGTGAGATATATTTATGTGCCTGTGTCAAAAGATCAAGCCTACAGAATCACTGAATTGTTACACCAGGATGATATGCCTCTGTAGCTAAAGATGAAAACAGACAGAGTTGAAAAAATGCCTGTTCTGCCACACAGTCCATCTAGTTCATCTCCATGACAATGTACATTGGTTTTCTTCAACTCATTTCCTAGATTTTGGCTGGTCTTGTAATGCCCCTAGAAATGGAACTTCCCCCCCTCCCACTTTTTTTTTCCTTTGGAAATTCTGCAAAAATTTTAAACTTCCTAATTTCAGACTCATTACTCTTAATCTCACTTAATGTCTGATTTTTTCAAAGTTCTTCAGATAATTAGCTCTTTACAAGTGTATTTCTTTTAATTAGTCCTTTCAGTGACAGAGTTATTTTGTTCTGCCCGAGTTGTATCAGTTTTTGCCTTGTAAGACAGTGCAATAGTTTGAATCATAGGATCACAGAATCATCCGTGTTGGAAGGGACCTTTAAAGGCCGTCTAGTCCAACTCCCCTGCAGTGCACAGGGACACCTACAGCTGGGTCAGGTTGCTCAGAGCCCTGTCCAGCCTGACCTTGAAGGTCTCCAGGGATGGGGCAGCCACCACCTCTCTGGGCAGCCTGTGCCAGTGCTTCACCACCCTTAGTGTAAAAAACTTTTTCCTTATATCTCTCTCTGTTTGAAACCACTAATAGTTCCTGACACCCCAGCCACCAGCCACCCTGAAGGTTTGTTTCCTGTGGCAAGTTAGCATCTGTAAGAGTCTCTCAACTGGCTAAAGAGCCTAGAATACCTTAGATTTTATTGGAGTTCATCAAGATCTACTTGTAGGGAAAACTAGATTAATTGAGCACTTTTTCAAAGGTGCCATAATGCAGCCTTGAGAAAATCAATGTATTGATATGAATATTCTCCTCTTCTACAGCTCCTTGCTCAGCTGTTTGAAATACATATTTTCCTTTCTGTCTCAAAAGCTCTGAGCATGTCAGAGGATGTTCAAAGTAGCGAGGCAGCTCAATGCTGTGTGCCCATGATATCAGCTTACCACAGCCTTAACTCCCACTCTTCATCTTCCGATTCAGTTCCCCAGCAGGACTTACCAATGCGCTGAAATCCAGATACAGCCAACCAGCTGTGCCATTTCTGTGAACAATTCATGCAGAAACTTTACTAGGCTAAAACCTGGTAAGAGTCCTGCCATCTTCAAGATTGTCTCCTTATCGGGTTGCAATTAGCACTTTGGAGCCAGCATCTCAGTATCTCCTTGCACGTGCCAGCAACAAAGGGAAAGTACATGCTCCAGTCTCCAAATAAGAGACTTTTTCCATATGTGCACTCTCTACTCTGTCCTGCCTAATGACTATGCATTAAGATATTATGCAGGAAAGGTTGCACCATTTTGTAGCATATGTCTGTGCAAGCGAGAAGCATGTCTCACACCTGCTTCTTGGTGTTGGACATTATTCCTCATAACTCCTTTAGAGCCTCTCTGGCTCGCGGCATGGCACGCTTTGAACAGCAAGCTGGGACAGCAAAGTGGGCCTTTCCCTGCTTGGGATGCCAAGCTGCACGAAAGCCATCTCATTTTACAGTCGGAATTATTTCTGTGGTCTTGTGCGAGTGGGGAAGCGGCATGTCATGAAAGACCCCCTGCAAAACAATGCTGCCAAATCACTTCCAAATGAGGCTCCAGTTTATTCATGTGGAAAAATACTTAGAGCTTATTTTCTCACTCGAAATTCAGAGAGCTGGTCTGAGGGAAATAGATATGGTTTTCCTTTAAATAACATAGACAGTGCTGGAGCAAGATTACATCTGTCACAGATAAAAATGCTCTATTTATGCCTTATTGTAATACATTCACTGGTTTATGGTCCTCATGTCCTTCAGGGAGTGTCAGAAACCCACACAGTGTTCCCGAGTGCTACATTTTGTACTTGGATCTCCGATGCTGTTGACAGATGTGTACAATTGCACGCAGCAGTGAGACAACTCCCTCTTGACTCTGTATAGGAGGAAGAGCAAGAGGGCAAATTATTTCAGCTGAGGTCAGCACTGACTTGAGCTCAAAATACTCCCTCCAGATCCACCTGTTTCAGAGAGAAGCACGTGAATAAGCTGTGCTCTTGGGTGAATTCCCCTCTCTTCCCTATTTCGCATCCTGTTCTGAGGCTCTGCCATCACAGATACAGAGAACACACATATACTCAGTTAAACAAAAAAGGCTGCAATCAACCTGATAAAGTAAAAAATCTCCTCGCCTTGCAAGTGTAATATGGTGTGTACACATATACACCATTTTATACAGAAGCAATGTATATATAAATACAGGCACATTCCTGTATGTTGCAAGTAAAAGATTATCAATTTACTGAGAACGGTCCACTAAAAAAAAAACAAAAGACTAATGATTTCATTGATGTTAAATTGAACAGCTTTCTGAGAGATTACCCCTTAAAAAAGAGAGGTTCCAGTTTCTCTTGTAGTTTCAGTTGCAAGGAGCATCAGCTTCTTCCTTCACTCTCTTTCCATGCAAAAAAAAAAAAAAATCTTCTCCTTTAATCCCTGTAATGAGCCACTCCTAATAAAGCTGAAGGATTCCAAGGAAACACAGTGATTCACTGTGATTCCTTGTCACATGGTGGTCTGATACCCACCCATCCTCTAGGCAGGGACTTCTCTTTTTGACCACGTGACATGTCACCATGAGCCAGAGGGCTCCTGGTCTTGCTGTACCCTGCTGAAGGTGTCAGGGAACATCCAGAAACAGAATCCTGCTCTCGTCAGTCCTGATTATCAATGCTGGTGTGTACTTGTGGGTGCTTCCCAAGCCCCTTGCAGCTGCTTCTCAGATAAAGTTACCTGGGATGTAAGGACAGGTTCTCAGAAGGCCTTGGAAAGCAAGGCCAGGGCCAGGGCCCCGCTCTTGAAACTGTCATCATTCTTGAAATATCTCTTACCAGTGTAAATCTGTTCTCCTCTACATCCACTTAAGCTAAAGTTTGTACTCTCAAGAACTGAGAGATTTTCTCTGAATAACCACAAAGCTTCTTGTAGCTGGAGGCCAAAGCTGAAGGGAGGTACCTCCATGTTAACCTCAGGCAGCTCTGATATTTTTGTTGGCTGCATGCTCAGAAAATAATGGCATTAGCAGTTCTGACTAAAATACAGAGCGCTGCGGCTCCCTCACAGCAGGTAAACAATCTGTGCAATTGGGCATAAATGCTGATAACAAGGCCTCCTTCCAATTAGGAAGCAACAAAACAAACTGCATCAGCAGAAATTCCTGCGAGGATCTTCCTGAAGGCTTCTTTGTGCTCTTTACAAAACACAAATATTTTCACCATGCAATACCCCTAAATTCATCAGCTGCCAGCAGGAATACTTAAGCACGGCTTCTTTGTGAAGCTGCACAGAAAAGATTGCCTGGTGCTGCTGCAGCGAGACCTCAGGGTCACAGGCGGCGGGACACAATTACACAGGAGAGGCAAAGACTGACATGCACAAACACAGAACTGCAGCCTCTCTTTGCAAGAGCAGTTTGCTGCGGTAAGCTGAAACCTTGGTGTAGACATTTTAATCTTCCGAAAGCTGCTTGAATGGAATGTACTTGAAAAGTAGATGTATTTTGAGAGCAGCCACAACAATTATCAAATGTGGGTGATGTCTGGGTCTGAGACTGCACTATCAGAAAAACATATCATCAAACAAACGTGAAGAAAGGACAACAGAGAAGCGTTTACAAGATGGTGCATTACTTGATGGCAGCATTGGTAACATGGCATGGCCATGTTTTTCCTGTTGTCTGAAGGGATGTTCCCACTGCTAGGCTCAATGCAAAGGGCACTCTCAGCAGAACAAGAGATCCTTCTGGGGTCAGTGGCACCCGGAGGGCCTGTGGTGGGAGCAGGTGAGGGGCCATGGCACTGCGACCTGGTGAGATGATCTCCCATTCCCTTGGGGTGGTAAACCCTGAAGCTTACAGGCTGGAGGTTTAGTGGGTGGGCTACAAAGATGCAGTTTTCCTAGCGAAGGGTAGCAGCTCTGCCTCTGGCAGACTGGAGAGCAGTGGCAGGGAATGGAGTTTGCCAAAAGCAGTTTTTAACAGCCAGATTGGCTGTGGTCTTGAAAGTCAGCTCTATCAAACCAGGCTGAATCAGCGCCAGCACAGCTCTGTCTAGGCAAGAGACGTAGGATTTATAACAATCTCTTGGATCTCAGTTTTGTAAGTGCTTTGCAAACCACTGCTTTGACTTGCCCACAACATTCTTCCTGGAGATACTGAGCATCATTCAAGTTATGTAGCTGTCAGTGAACGGAACAAATAGAAGATCACCTCCTTCCTAGTAGCAAAGGCCTTTGCTGTAGCTCACAGTATGAATGATCCTTTTAATTACAGTAACGATTCATGATTATGCTGAATGTTGATAACTGCTTGCCTGTATCTATCTATGCCAACATCCTGTGTGGGGTGTCTGGACAGCAGCCCAGGTCGGGGAAGGAATACTACTCGTGGTCTGCCTGAGAGGCCTGGACAACTCCTAAAATTTAGTTGCAAAATAAGGTAGTCCATGCAAAGTAAGGTAGTTCAGGATGAATACTTGTGTTTGGTCAGACTTGGGTATCTGACTCAGAGGGCTGGACTGAGTTGGAGCCATTCTGTATCAGCAGGATCTGCCCTTATGCAAACAGTGTGGCCATGTTTTCCTTTCAGAGTAATTAGCGGGGTCATAGCCTTTAACAGTGAAGCAGCAAGTGGAAAGAAGTTTCATGTGTATTTTCTGCAGGCAGTTTGCTCTCCTGGAGAAAGAGCTGTCTGTAAGTGCAGAGCCCTCAAATGTCCAATGCCTTTCAAGGATGGTATTAAAGGACCTTTTAAATATGGGGTTTATCACAATGACCTCTTGAGTATCCACCCTGTGCTTATTCTGGAACTTCAGTTGTTGAAGCTTGAATTTTCCCATATGTGGACAGTGTGTAGGAGGGGGAGGCAGCTGTAGCTTATCACAAAGTTGATATTTACGGGGTGCAAAGCTAACACACAGGTCTTCAAAGGTGATACACAACTACTAGCAATAATTTTAATCATCCCTCTCCTGAGGAATTCCTAAAAATAGTGAAAAGGTAATAATATGAAAACAGCAAAAGAAATAGATTGTGGAAAGCTGAGAAGAAGTATTTTGTTACAGGAAAGATGGAAGGCAATCAGATAAATATCTGGGCTGTGAGGTGTGACTGCTGAAAGCCGTGTTGGTCCTTGCATGTTTTATGAAAGTGGGCTGATGTATAGAGTGCAATATTAGAGACATTTCTAAGGGCACAAAAAAGTGAAGGAATAAAAATAAAACAAACAAGTTGTCCAATATTCACCAAAGTATCAGGGAACAAGAACGACCCCTGGATGGAAGAATCCAGGCCAACAACACCATGTGGGAGGAAATGGAAGCAAAAGGGTGCTTGTTCAGGGCATGCAGCAAGAAATGTTAGCCTGCTGCAAGAAAGGAAAGAATCAAAATCTGTGAAAGGGTTTATTGAATAGGATGAAACAGATGCACCATCAGGAGTTAATAACAAAAGATTGTTACAAACACATTTCCTTCTGTTGAGGATTGTGCAATTTTCTTTGATTAAAAAAAAAAAAAAAAAGAGCTCTTTGGTGCAGCGGTCCAGGATATTTCTGCTGAAAAATATTCAGTCATAAAAATGCTGTTTCAAAAAAAGCACTTAGATGTGTGTGTCTGTGTCTGTGCATATTTGGACTGACATGGATGAAATTCTCCAGGAAACAAATCACAGGTTTTGAACTGATCTACTTTTCAACACTAATGCTCATTTTATAGGCTTCTATCACTTTTCTTCTTGTCCGAGCAGATTAGTTGTTACAGTTACACACCTTTAAAGAGCTCTCTCAAGAGTATGCCATGAAGACTGTTCAGTCCCACTGAAGATTTTTATGATACTTTTTTGCTTTTTTTTTTTAATTTTTTATTTTTTTATTATTTGGGAACATTTAAAAAAAAAGTGTATGAAAGTGAAAACCTGTTTTGTTTTTCACACGGATTTTGTGCCTGGATGTTGCCAGAGAGACATTTGTTATGAAAGAAAAGAGGAAGCACCTTGTGTATTCCGCCCTTGGAAATTTCCACTGATAATGCAGCTATTTCTAATTGCACATAATGCAGCCATGCAGTGGAAATGTGAGTCCTCTCTTTCTTTCTCACCATAATAATGGCAAGTGGATGACATGACTGAAGTATATCAGTGAGACTGTTGCTATAGCCGTGATGGCACAAGGACAAGGGGAAGACACGCCGTTTGTTTAGAGCTGCCTTTGTAAATAAGCTCTTCTGGTTTGGGCCCATGTTTTCCTCCGACCTTTTTTATCGGAGCTGTCCTGTTGCAGAGCAAGGCCATTTTGGAGTGGTGGGAGCTGGGTACTCCTCAGCAACTCTCAGACTTTCTCCCACAGGCTGGCTTTTATTAAACTGAATGGGTATGGCTGGAAAAGATTAGGCAAGGTTTCTAGAACATAGCACCTTTGCGAGATCTGAAGCACAGCAGCTGACTTCAGAGCAAAAAAATAAACCAAAACCAGTTGTTCAGGATTTGGGCCCTTGGTGTACATTGCTCCTTTATCATAACATTGTTTTCAGTCACGTTTCCTAGCTGAAGTATGATGAAGTCTGTAATATTTGCCTGGAAGAGTCTATTCAAGTGGGAAAGTACAGGAGCAAAAAATAAGCCAAATGCACTGCTCTGGGAAGAGGGCAAAACTTAATAATTTGTGCCAACAGTGAGCTCAGTACTGTTGGTTGTAAACAACCAAGTGTCTGAGTGCTCCAGCAGGGATTATATACCCTTTACTCTATTTATATGTCTTTTAAAGCAGACACCCCTGCAGCAAGTAAAATGATGTGCTGGTGTCTGTTACACCCAGACTGTTTCCTTAGGGTGCTTTCCTCTATCAACAAGAGGGCCAGGGTGGCTCAGCAGCCCACTGCTCTGCTTCCATGAAAGCAGCCCCCAAGACCTCCCAGCCACCTCCGTCTTTCTTACAGGGTTTCCAGCCCTTCAGCTCTCCCCACACTCCCCAATTAAAATGTTCCAGCCCTGAACGTGGGAAGCCCTGCACAGCTGTGCACCCGGCTTTCCAGCCTGCTGCCGTGATGGCTGGAGCTGCTGACCAAAACCTTGGAAACAGATTTTTAATTTATATTTTTGGCCAAGCTGTGGCCAATTTTAAACCTTTCAAAATACTCTGGATCCAATGCAGCTCTCAGTTGCCTCAAAGTAAATGAGCAGCAGCAAAACTGAACTTCCCAACAGCAGCCGTGGGTGAAATCACAGGGAGAGAGCATCAGGATACTGCCCATCGCTTTACTGATTGTACAGAAGAGAGGGCGCATCCAGTTTTGTTCCAGGCTGTCAGTAGAGGCTGGCTTTTTCATTTGTTTGTTTATTTATTTATTTATTTTTGTCAGCTTAATGGTAATTTAATGTATCTTTTTCTTCCCTCCAGATGTGTTAACAGATACACAGATCTGTAGCTTTGTAGTCAGATCCCTGAATGAATGTGCAAGGAAGATAAGGGCGCAAAGCGCTTTCCCTTGTTCTCTCCAGATGATGTCAAAGCCTTTCCCAGTCCCTAGGGTGTCCATGCTACCTTCCCTGCTGCTTTGCAGGACCTTGTGGCTGGGCTGGGGAGGGAGAGCCAGCTGAGCTCTGGCAAAGGGACAGCCTTCATTTTTCAGAGGTCTGTCAGCACTCCTGTTGCAGTGCATCACAGCAACATTATCAGCTCTCTTCCATCAATCCCCGGTATTTTGCATGAAGGAATAGCATTTTTCTGGACAGCTCAGTGACACTGCTCAGCTTCTGAGGTTTGTGTTCTTCTAGCACTGCTGGAGACATCTTGTGTGAGTGTTGCCATTCCCCCTGTTTCAAAGCACCTCTGCTTGTGAAGGAATACTGCCACAGTACTGTGTTGTGGTGAGACGTCAGCAGCGCATGGAAGCACAGTCACATATAGGGGGAAAAGAACTTTGCCTTTCACACAGGGCAAGCAGAGCTGTCAAACATTACCTTACCTCTGTTTCTAGCGAGGGGGCCAGATTTTAAGTCACAGACCTAAGTAGAATGGTCTAAACATCAGCTGCGTTCCTCTTCTTACCAGTTCTAGTTTTGGAGCTGAGAGTTGCCTCAGCTCAAAAAAGTTCTTGACTCTTAATTGCTCCATGCCTTAGTTCTCTCTCTGCAAATGGAAATCCTGAATTATAGCTGTGTTGGAGGCCTGAGACAGATATGGAACATCTCTCCTCTGCTGTAGGTAGCACTGAAGATGACTTAGGCAGCAAATACACTGGTGTTTTTTTGACAGTTCGTCTGAGGCCTTTGGCGCCAGGGAGATTAAAATACATGCATCATTGTACATTTTCAGCTACTGTTCCTTTCCCTTGCTGTTAAAAATGGAGCATAGATCCATAGTTCAAATATACAAGGTGCCGTGTAACTAACACATAGTGCTGGCCTGGAGACCGGGCTATTCTCTTCCACCAGGCATGGCTGTGGATGTTGAAGCATTGCTCTGCTCTGTGACATTATTTTCTCTGCGCACAATAATTGAATGAAGACTGTGAATGAATTGACTGTGGCAGTTTTATAAATCCCTCCTCAAACCTAACACGTATTAAGATTGTGTTCTTTTGAGTTGGACTTTCTTATCATTCTGTCTTGATGCTAGTCACCTGTCACTATGGGGAAAATGACAGTAGCCAATTTATGTATGCTGGAATGAGATAGGCTAGTTATAAGGTGTCTACTGTGATTCAGCATTTGCTGAACTGTTTTTTAGCCAGTTGTGCTTACTGTAACTGAAAGTCCAAGTGGAGCAAGAGACTTGCACAAATCTGCCATACAAATTTTGATTTTGAAATCAGTGTGCAATACAGTTAGTTCCAGGGATGCTCTGATTTCTTTTTCCTTACATAATTTTCTTTTAAATAGTATGTTCTTTTATGTGCAAAAAATACCAGGAAAGTGAGTTAGACTATATTGCTACAGAGCACCCTGGAAAGCTCTGCAGGGCTGAGCAAGTAAAGATGTCTCAGGTTTCCCTGACCTAGCAACTCCCCCAGTAACGAAGATGTGTGATAAAAGCTTTTGAAAGGAGGCAAGACGTGTGCTTCAGACAGCCTTGGTGAGGATTTGAGTTTAATATGAATTTTCATGTAGCTTCTCCTCACTGCCTGATGATGCAGGGTAAGATTTCTACTCAGTGATGGCCACCTGCCTGCTTCAGCCCTTCAGGTTGACCTCCTGTGAATCTGCTTCTGGTCAGTTTTGGGGTTTATTTGGAGTGACAATAATGGACCCTCAGGATAGATGTCTGGTGAAGGGACTGGGGGTGGTTGAAATGGACCAGGAACTAGAAGCTGATGGTCCAGGGGAAGGAGGTAGAAAGGCAGTGTTGCAGGTCTGGAAGTCAGAGGTGAAGCCATCAAGGGACGTACAACATAAACTGACAGCTAGCAATAAACACAGAAGCCCAAACTACATGTTTGTTTGTTTTTTCAAATAATATTCAAAGAAAATAAATGTGGCATCCTGCCAAGGAGACAGCTACAATCAGGGAGAAAATCATTTCACAAACAAGAATGACCAGAGATCAGCTTTTCAGGCTAGGAGAAAGGAGGACTGTGGTCCCTTCCAACCTTGAGATAACCTTGGGGTAACATCCAGACTGGAAAGGAAACAACAGAAGTCAATGTGACTTGGCAGTGGCCATCGCCAAGGGAGTGTGATATGTCAGACTCATTTCTAAAAATCCTGTCTCTGTCTGTCTCAATTATCAAGGACTGAAGTGCAGTCAGTTCTTGGGCAGACTGCACAGGATGGGGCATGGGCTCACACTAGTTTCCCAAACCTGTTTTTTGGCCTTGCCAAGGTCCATCCCCGTAAGTAAGGACCACTTGTCCCTTCTTTCCTTCAAGGCAGAAATTTCTTCATAAAGGAATGGGAAAGAAGCCAAGGTTCTGTTTTTCTTAGCCCTTTACCTTCTGCCCCTGCATTAGGATCCAGGTCTCAGGGCAGCTCATAGCCCCAGCCTCTGTCATCCAGCTACAGCCAGAGGGTGCAGATACAGCACACACACTGGGCAGTAGTGTGTTTGGGGGGGATTGGACTCCTACAGCACCCCAGAATGTCTATGTCTAATCTTTAATTGAACAGTCACTTATGTTTTCATCTTCATTCCGTGCATAGGCTGGGTGATAAAAGTTCAATATTAGGATTTACCTGCACAAAATTGTAAATGTATCTCCCAAAACAACAATTACTTCCTTCTTGTGTGCAGTGTAGCCAGTATGCATGCAAAAGGGGAAGACTACTTACTTGTGTAAGAATATTAAGTTCAAACTGAAAAGAAGACTTACTCTAGAGCTATAGGATTGATAGGCTTTGCCACTTCATATTCATCAGTTTAAAAATCAAAGGAAAGACTTGCTTACGTGTTGGTTTCTGAGAATTACAGTTTAAAATACAAAAGTGTAAAAATGCATTGCGCCTGCAAAACAACCCAGAGTAAATAATATCTATTCACACTCTATGTAAATTCATGCCCTAGATACGCAAACACTAGTTCAGAGACTTGTTGGCAGGAGTTGCAATAGACAAGTATACAAGCTATTGGCAGAAGAAGTACTTCCATTATTCATTTGTCACTAGTACCCAGGACTGTGATGCTATTCAAGGTAATGTACTGCCTCAAAATAAATCTTGTATCACTATACACTTCAGCAGCTGGAGCTGGCGAAGCACATACTGATACAAGGCCAAGGGACAGCCATGTCGTGATGGAACTTATCCACTGCAACACTGTTTATTTAAACATTGTGCACCTCTCTTTGTGTTTTTGTTTTGTTTTGTTTTGTTTTGTGTTAAAATCAAGTTAATGGTCAGATATATCCCTGCCAATGTGTACAGTGCCTCATTTGCACAGCATCTAATATGGCACCATTACAGTTAAGACTATAAACTTTGGGAATCTGAACAGAGAAACAGTAATGCAAAAGGTCAAGAGATTTTATGCTTTCTTCTAGCCTAGACCACTGGATCGATGTTAAGATAAATGAAAGCTTCTGAAGAGATAAAACAGTCTATACGGTTAATAATATTGATCCAAACTGAAGTCTATATTATTTAAATCAAATCAGGCTTTTCATCAATTTAGGTGCTAGTATAGAATTAAAAATTGACAAAAAGTAGAGTAAAATTTTCTGCTGAAGATTTGCCTAACAGCAACACAGGAACAATTTATGAACAATCATATTTGATTCCAATTCCATATAGAAACAAGCAAACAAACAAACAAACAAATAACAGAATGACAACTTTGTGCTCAGGAGGGTATTTGAAGTTTAAAACTCAACGTTCAGAGTCCTATCTAACTTCTGATGGCGGAGGGGAAATCGTGTCTGGAATCTGAAACACAGCAAAGGACACTCTTGTACAGTATAGAAACTCAAGACAGAGAAAAGAGATTGATTCACATTTTTTCTAATAAAGCTCAGGTTAAGGTCTTCATGCCAGATTAAAATACTAAAATGAGAAGTCCTAAGTGCTTCCTAAAGGGTTTTAGTGGAGATTTCATGAAATGTAAGGCAAAGACAGCATTTCTTGTATGTGTAAGATCTAGTTAATTACACTCCATAGACTTTTCAAGTGCACTTGTATTCCTCTACTGTCTTCTCCTCCATAAAAAATAAATGTGAATAAATGAATAGCCAGTAGCAAAGAGAGTAGTGACAAGCTCTGCAATTAAAAGTCTATTTTTGAAGAGAAAAAGGACAATATTTGTGGGGCTTGAGGCACAAATGGGGAGGTGCTGCTCCCATAGTCATCATGAGACACCAGGACCATCCAGAGAAGTGGAGCTTGACTCTGGTGGACTCTCTTAGCAGCTAGCAGAGTTAGGAGAGGGAGAAGTGCTTTAAGGATGTGAAAGCAACACTAGTATCAAGTGAGTATTAAGTATCAAGGGAGCCATCAGCAAACACTTCTGTGGCTTAAGCAGGCACAGACACTTCTGTACACTGCTCTCAGCTTTTGGAAATTACTCCCAGTGCATGGCTGGCCATTGCTCTGTCATGGGGGTCCCCATGCCCCATGGCTTACAGCAGCACTGCTGTCCTGGAGGAGCATCAGACCCCACAGGGACCCCCACAAGGGCTTTCACCAGCCACCTCACTGCTCCCTGGAGTGCTGCCAGCCCTTGCTGGTCCTGGACCACAGCTCACCAGCTGCAAAAGCAAATTCCCTCTGCAAGCCCTGTGGCTTGCAGGTCAGCCCCATTAATGCATGTTCCCCTCCACCACTACCAGCGCCCACACCATACAGATAGGCTGCAAGAGATCACTTTAAGCACCCCTACTCTCCGGCTTCTGCCTGTGTAGGCCTGGCTTTAGGCAGGAGGGACAAAAACCAGCATTTAGATAGGCAGATGAGTTGGCTGGGGGGCTAGAACATGCAGCATAGCATGCTTAAGAGCACTGCATATGTAGTTCTTGGAAACTCACGCCTTTAAGGTCTGATTAACAAGAAACTCCTTGCTTCTCAAAAAACTGATGAAAGAGTTTGATAGAGTGCAGCTTTAATCCAGACAGAGAAAATACTCTCTCTTTAATTAATTTCACGGTTCCCATTATTTGCTGCAAAGACAGCAGCAACAGTCAGTTTCCACTCAGTAACACTAAAACCCTTGTTTTTCTTACCCAATATTTTTTTCAGTATTGTTGTGGTTTAAACTGGAAAGCAGCTTAGCACCACACAACTCGCTGTTCCCCAGTGGGAAGGGGAAGAGAAGTGGAAAAGAGGTAGGACTTGTGAGTTGAGGAAAAGACGGTTTAATAGGACAGAAAAGGAAGGCAAAATAACAACAAAAACAACAACAACAGCAGCAACAATGACAAACATATATACAAGACAAATGGTGCACAACACAATTGCTCACCACCTGCCAACCAGTGCCATGCCAGTCCCCAAGGAGTGGCAGCTTCCTTGGCCGACTACTCCAGTTTCATTGTTCTGCATGACCCCAAATGGTATGGGACATCCCTTTGGCCAGTTTAGGTCAGCTGTCCTGGCTCTGTTCCCTTCCAGTTCCTTTTGCACTTCCAGCTCCTCGCTGCCAGGGCAGCAAGAGAAGATAAAATGTCTGTGACTTATTGTAAGCACTGCTCTGCAACAACTAAAACATTGGTGTGTTATCAACACCATTTTTACCCTAAATCCAAACATGTGAACATACCAGCCACTATGAAGAAAATAAACTCTGTCTTAGCTAACACTTTCAGCACTATCCAGATCTTCATGTCAGTTGAAATCGCTCTATTTATTGATCTGAGAGATTGTTAATACACCATTCACTAGAGTATGCAAACACTACAGTTCAACGGCCTAAAGAAGATTCAGTGTTATGGGATAAACTTCTGGTCCAAGGAACGAAACAAGTCTGCCTGCTTTGGCTGAAGAGGTATGGGTCCTGCCCATTGTGCGGCATGCCTATAAGTGGTGATGACATCTGTTCTTTGTGCAGCGTGGCCTTTCTTTTGAATGTTCTAGATCACGATGGGTTCTTGCAGAGAAATGAGATGAGTGAATTTGTTAAGAGTAATCTGAACAACCTCTTCTACAAAGGGAGAGACCAATGACTAAACCAGGAGGCTGCAGAGCTGAAACACACATGCTCTATTGCACAGCGTCTGTGGCAGTTCTGAGCACACATCCTGTGCAGACTGTGTAGTGGGATGAATAACATATTTTTTGGTGGTTTAGACTGCAGACACAGTCCATAAGAGTCAGGTATCTTTGGAATCATTGTTCAGAAGGGAATTCCTGCATTTCAGAATTTGTTTGGATTATGAAACGGGATCTCAAACTCCTGTGGGACAATGCGTTCCCAACAAACACTGTTAGGAGCTTTACTTTCTCTGGTCTGATGCTGGTTGTTTGTTACAGACATGTAATCAGTTGAAAAGAAGTTTAAAGAAAACCAGAAGCAAACAGTCAAATTTATGTGTGAGTGGAGAAGCCTCTTAAATCATGCAGCATGGCAAGCAGAGATCCCACACTGAGGTTTTAAAGTATTTGCTAGCATCTGTACAAACAAATGAACAGAATTACTCAACAGGGAGATCCACTGGGCTTCCTCAAAGCTTACACATCATGTAGTCTTGGGTCATGTCAGCAGTGGGAGTGTCCCTGGAACAGGAGCAGGCTTGAGCACTTGCCTCCGTGCCATCCCTCATGGCAACCAGAGTAGCTAAAAAACTCAGGCACGGCCTGGCAGCTGAATAATTCGTTCTTGTTTTCTCCTTGCCTAGGGAAAAATACTGGCACGGAGGTGGAACTGATTTCTTTCACTTAGGGATCCAGCTCTGGGTTCAGATGGCAGCTAAGACATCAGTCAGACCTGCTGGGACTATACTTCGGAGACCACCTCTCTCTCCACCTCCTTCTGTGTGTAGTTTGAGTGATTACCTAGGTTTTTTGTTTGTTTCTCTCCTGCCTTGTTCTTCTTTTTCTCTTCCATCCCTCTTACATCACTTCTTGTTTCCTCTCCAGCCTCCCCTGCACTAGGAAGTCTTGCCAAAAGAAACTTCAGTTTACACATAAAGTGGCTATGGGCCACTAATATTCAAGGCTTATTTTGCCTAAACACCACCACATTCTTCAAGGAACAAGCTCCCCCACACCCTCTGGCTGGTGACACAAAGCCAGAAAGGGCACGGCCTTTCTCTTACCCTGTGGTGCACTGTAGTGTCTGTTCTGGCCATGACTGTGAGTGTTGGCAGGCAAGGTTGAGCTCAGTGAAACCCAGACTACCACTTCATATCTTTCTTCATTTTGTAAGTACCTTTCTCCCTGCTTGTCCATGCTTGTGAGCAGCCATGCTGTGGCATCCCAATGGGAGGAGCATGCTTGGAAACCTTGTGCTTCTGCTTGGCTGGAATAGAGGTGCAGGTAGTCCCCAGCGTCTGGGGACAGAGTTGTGCAAACCCACCACCCTTGAAGGAGAGGAACAGAAAGGCTTCTGAAGAGCAGCAGTAGTTGTGAAAACCCAAGAGCACAAGCAAACTAAGAAGTGTTTCTGGGAGAAGTCAACACCAGCTCTAGTGAAGAGTCATCCTACAGAAGAAAAGTAAGGAGTAGTCTAGCAATGTGCCCAGCAAATAGGAGTTTCACGTCTTTCCAAGCAGGGATCTTACCATCCCCAAGTTGTTACAGAAAGAAAAAAGGAGGGAAAATCTAGTGGTGCTGCTTGTCTTTGTTCGCTCTGCCTGGCAAGCATGTTTCATCCTCAGGGGCCTTTAAATGCAGAGCAAAGGAAAGTATGCGCAGTTTTCTTGGGCTGGTGTTGCTACAATTGCACAGAAGCCATGCGTGAGGCTAGTTCACTGTCTAGAACTGACAAAAGGCAGATATGTAATCCTCATATAGCCATGAGAAAGTCATACTCAGAGCCTTCAATTTCTTTGTGAGGAAAACAAGCTGTTTGCAGGCCAACCCTGGGATTTAACTCATTATTTGGCAGCAGTGGTGAATGCCCAACCAGTAACCTTTAGGAATAGTCTAGTTGCCTTTAATTTTCTGGGACAGCCTCCAAGAAGTGCTCTGGTAGGTTCCTTCTTATTATTTCTATGCAGCCTACAGTTCCTCCATCACAGGAGGATACCAGTCTGCACTGGCCTGTGGCCATTTCTCTGAATCCTATTCCAGTTAGTACCCAAGCCATACGGTGACCTAGGAATCTCATGTCTCCACCAGTACTTCTTCCCTCAGGACCTTGATGGTCTGTGGTAGCTGCATGTCAGCATTTCTACTATGCAAGTCCTTCTTCTGGCTACCCTTCCCCCAGTTTTTGGCACTTTTACTTTGTTCAGCTGCACCACAGCAGTGGGGATGGCCTTCTGCAGCAGTCTTCACTGCAAACCTCAGCACAGCTTCCATTACAACTGTTACAGAGCATTACCTGGCTGGAATATTCGCAGTTCCCTTTGTGCTGCTTCTGCAGACCTTGCAGGTCTTTCTTTTTTCTTACCAAAAAAAAGAGGATTATTTTAGAGAAAAAAAAAAAA
>VXAV01010163.1:33569-80046 GCA_013399715.1 Alectura lathami | reverse complement strand
CAGGGAACTCTGAAGTATGTGGCTGGGCAGTACAATGTATGTAACA
The DNA here is from genome assembly GCA_013399715.1 of Alectura lathami. NCBI lineage: Eukaryota > Metazoa > Chordata > Aves > Galliformes > Megapodiidae > Alectura > Alectura lathami. The sequence continues at coordinate 80,000 of VXAV01010163.1, read as the reverse complement.
GTGAGGGTGAGCTCAATCTGGCAGCTCCGTACTGGTGGCTGCTAATCTGACAAAGTTGTCTGGGGTGGCAAGAGTTTGTATTCTGCATTGCAGGGACAGGAAGGCTGCCTGAGTGAAGCAGGGAGATCAGAGAAACAGCAACCTGCAGGTGGGCCCCACTTATGGACCGCAGCCTTTCACCCTAATTACCGTAATAGTATTTTACCCTCAACTGATGCCTCTGGATCAAATTTCTCATTCCCTTCCTCACTTTTGCCTATATCCATGCTGCCACAGGGCACATCTTAAGGGTGCACTTACACAGTGCGATGTCTATGCAGACAGTTTTTTTTCGCTGGAGCTAATATAGCTTACTCATATGGCTGGATTTTTCCGAGGGCTTAAGCTCGTTTGATCAAAGCTACCTCTGCCTGATGCATCCTGGTGCCATGTCCATACATAATGAGAGCCTGTAAGGCACCTCCATTAGCAAATTTCCACCTCTCCACAGACTTTATTTCAGAGGCATTTCTGGCCTTTGTTTTATAATTCTGAGTCCTTGGTTCCCCTTTTGATGACTGTTAAATCCGGTAGTTTAGCCTAAAAACAAGAATCTAGTGTGAAATGAGAAAAGCAACTCTAATTAGCAGCTGCTAACCCAATCAAACCCCTTACCTCATTTGGTGTTGAGGTTAGGTAGACACATCAGTAACCTTATGTGTAATATCTCACATCAGAAAGATACACTGAATCCAGGAAATTCCTAATTCAGAAGAATAATAAGAAAAAGAACACTAACAACAAAGAGCTGAAGAAAACGTGGAAATTCCCAGCTTTTTTACAGAAAAAGGATGTGGAAAATTCCAGAAATACTGAAGTACCTTGGGCTATTCAGAACAAGAAATGAAGCTGGTTCTTCCCCAAATGGAAATTCTTTATAGTAAACTGCAGAGCAGTAGAATCCATGAGTACTTTATTTCTAGCTGTACATAGCTGAGATGTTACTGCTACAAAGTTTCAAGTTTTCTCATACACAGGAGTCTCTCATAATTGCAAACATCCATTAATTTTGGCAAATGCTTTTTTTAAAAATGTCACTATTATATTGTCCTTTTGTTCATATTCTGTACTCATGGTACATATGGATGAATGGATTTTGCACTTGACTTGAAGAGGTTTTGGAATAGCTTATCAGGCTGATAAGCAGTGCTGTTTCTCTGTCTTTAGGAGCAAGCAAGGAGTTAAAATCATCACAGTACTTTAATTGCTCATAGCCTCCGAGAGTGGTGTTGGTGCTGATGCAAGGGAAATGTTGTGCATACAACCTTTCTCTTATATTTGAGATTGATAAACCTGAAAACACACAGATGCACATGCACACACATGCAAGTCCTGCTGCTGTGAACTCAAACAAAACCTGCTGCTGTGTGCAGTTTCACTTCTCTGTGCAGATGAGAGCGTGGGGCCTACGCCTGGCTGGGGGCTGTCAGTCACCGAAACCTATCCCCGGGGAACTATAATTACCCAAACCCAACTGTTCAGGAAAGGGTACTAAAAGCAAAGACTTCTGAAAAATGACATCTTCCTAACTACCTAAGGGTTTCTGTCTTCAAGAGGTTGTTTGATCAATTCTCTTCTCAGAAACTCTGACGCAAAAGTTCACGCTGTGCTGAAGGAGCAGCTTGGTGAATCTGATCGTGTTTGCTGTCTTTGAGTATCTGTGGTGGCAAAAGCCGTTCTTTATCCTAGAGGCTCTACCACTAGGTACCAGCAATACCCCAGCTGGAGGGTGCTATATACATGCACATAATTCAGATATTATTCATAAATGTAACTATAAAGTACCTCAGCCTGTTGTTAGATGAAAGTCTCACAACACCAAGCTTTCCTGTGAAGGCTTCCAAAATGCCTGCTCCTTAATGGGCCAGAAGTTCCCCACTAGCCACCTTGACTGCTGTACAGAAGCATAGCCCCTTTCTGAGCCCCGGCCTGCAGCAGCACTGCCACATTTTCATGAGGCTGCGGCTGCAAATGGATTCCTTCATCAGGAGTACGTGGCCTGTTATTTCCAGAGTCTGTTCCCTTTTCCCTTTTGCTATAAAAAGAAAGAACAGAAAGCCCTGAAATACTTCCTCTGTACCAGTGGTTCGTAATATTTTTACTCACATCCCCTTTCTTTTCTGTATTCATTCATCCCTTCCTCCACTCCTCAAATCTGCGGCAGACCTTGTCCTGTCCTGACAGTCTATACTCTATCCTCCCCCACAAGACCTGACAATTTAACTCACCTTTACACCCAGAGAATATCAGTGATCCCCTCCCTGCAGCAAGGGCAGCCCTGCCTTGAGTTCTTGGCCAGTTCTCTGTCCAGCTACCTCCACCCATCTACCTCTTGCTCCCTATGCATTGTCCCCGTGGCTTGGGGCAAATACCTCCTGCTACTCATTACAACTGCACCCCTACATATATGCCATTATTTATTTGTTATGCAAAGCATGTGGGCTTTGAATTTTTTTATTCAAAGCATTCTTGCTTTTGCTGTTTGCCTGGGCAAGTGAAACCTTAGAAGCAGGCCCAAACACATCTGCCTCAACAGTGAGACAGTTGTACTCTTTTAGGGAAGCTTATGCAGTGATACATCTCCAGAATGAAACACTACCACATAATTAACATTCATTAGATGTATTCTTGTCAGTGAGTAGTAGACCCAGACACATAGGCTGACAGAAGTGAATGCATACAACAGTGTGCACTAAGCAGATATTCAGTCGCTTATACTCTTGATGAGTTAAAGTCAGCTTCAATGGCAGTCCAGATTTGCAGGTTGGCCTGGCTTATAAGAATGAGCCACTGGAAGTTTTTCAACTGAAGGAATGGAATTTGATTATGTTTCAGCGGAAAGACAGCAAAGCTCTCATTGCCTTCCTTTCAGCTGGATAAAAAGAAGAAAGGAGAAAAAGAATAAAGAGATTTTCCCTACCATGACTAATCATTGCAAAAATATTTCTGATAAGTTTTATAACCTTTATAAAACTTAAAAATAGATATATAAGTTTGATTCAGATGTTGATAAAATGTTGCCTTTGGCTTAAAGAAAAACACAGATCACTTATACCGAAAAGGAGGATTTTTCAGGCTTCTATAAGCAGAAGAAGAAAAGAAGGTTTCCTAATGGAAGTCCCAGAACAACCTCAACTAAATCTTTCTGTACCAAGACATGACAGAAAGAGGAAAAACTTGAGTTCTACATATACTAAAAGCACATTTTTAACAAGCTGTTCTTTATTGTATTGAATCACACTGTTTATATGTTTTTCCCTCTACAAACAATTTTGTGTGCTTCAGAGAATGGAGGAACAAAGAAATAAAAAATAAGTCAAAACAAAGCAACTTATAAATGAACTCAGATTCATTCAGCTGAGATAATCAACACATGCTGTACTTCAAAACTTGGAAAGGACAACAGAATGACTCTATTAGACAGGCTGTTGTACAAAAATATACACCAACTAAATACCTTGTGAAACTGTAGAAAATACATATCAACCATTAGAGCTGGGTTTCCTTCACTGCAATAAATCCAGTCTAGAATGTACAGAATGTGACATTTGGGTTGCAACAACTAAAGGCCAGTGGAGGCGTGACCCATTTCATCTTGCATCTTTCTCAGCTACCCTTTTCCCAAGTCTATTCCTTCTTCCTTTTCACTACACTGCTTGATTGGCATTTTTCATGGAGAACTGCAGACTCTCATGGTCTTCTTGACAATCAGTGTTTTAGACCTTAGAGAGCCTATGAGCAAGGCAAAGCTCATCAAATCTCACAGATTTCATCCTGAACTACCACTGTCACATATGTCCCCCAGCAAAGAGATTTTCCTCTGGCAAAAACAAACAAATAAAAACAACCACCACTCCCTGCCACACCCCCAAACCCTCANAAAGAAGAAGAAAAGCTGTGAAAAGTGTTGAAAACCTACTAAGTCCTGTGATCCATAAAGAGAGGAGATGACAAAGCAACATGGGTTCTTCTTCTTGGTGTTCTTACGGATGATAGCTTGTTCTCCTTTGGCTATTTCTGTTGCACAAAGGGGGCAGAAACACCTGGGTCTCACTGCTCTAATACAAGACAGCTTGCAAGTGGTGCAGCAATGGGATCCATACATGAGTTTGGAAATACAAAGCAATTATGAGTAAGAGCCATATGTTTCCCTCTGCGACAAGCGGAAAGGTGTGCAAAGAGCTAAGACCTGCAGAAAAATGATTAATACAATGTGCTGTGCAAATTTCCATGTGGAACCCAAGGATACTGCCTTGCTAGCCTGTCACAGAGGGTAACTGCTCTTCAGAGCTGCCTTTGGCTGCCAAATCACGCTAGGAAATATGTGGGGTCTTTTAATGCAATTTTATACATGTTACTTTAACTAGACTGATTTATTTAAGGTAGCCCAGTCCTTTAAGTGAAACTGCATTACACTGAGTATGGGAAGGAAAAACTGCCACAGAGAATTAGGGTGTCATTTAGCTGCAGCCCTACTAGAAACTGCATGCAGGTCTGCTACAGTGCTATGCTGATCCAGTGTGGAAATTGGTTTGCAGCTGGTTTAGTAAGAGAACATCAGAGACTGCTTGTGAGGACAGGGAAGACAGCAGATGGGTCTGTGGAGTCAATGACGCTCACTGGTACAAGGATGGATGCAAAAGCTGGAGGTACTAGAAAGGCTTTGGTTGGTGGTTCTGACAGCTCTGGGCAGCCTTTTCCATAGAGTGAGGGTTGGGGATGTATGGGCTGTGCAGGGGGATCCTCCCACGGCACTGTGTTCTGGGGCTGCACCACCAGCTATTGAAGATGGTGTCCCAGCCTCAACCCAGAACTAGGCCTCCAAAGACTGCACAGTTCAGCACACCGGATTCGTCAGGTAGGTTTCCATACTAGTGGGAAGAAGCTACTTTCCACTGGTGACCAGGCAGCACAGGGTAGGGTCTGACTGTCCTAGAACCCATGCTCAAACGGAGGCCTTCCTTTATGTATGTATTTAATCTTTTTTCTCTACATTACACCGTATGTTCTCATCAGTTACCATCTTCTATCATACACCTACTTTACATGGTTTTAATTAGCTAAATATCCATACATTTAGCACATATATGTTCGATCACTAGTCATACTTTTATTCAGTTAGAGTCGTATCACTGGATATTATATTGGAGTATTTGGCCACACATGCACACAATTTCTTCCACATTTTTGTGGAAGATACATCTTTGTGTATCTTGTGCAGACCTCAACTGACGGCAAACATGAGCTTTCTGCTTGTTTGGTCTATTATTAGTTGTGTTTCCAGCTTCCCTGTTACTGCCTTTATGCAATGGCAGCAGCTGGATGTCACATTTCTTAGGTCTCAGTAGCAGTGCTTTCACCTCCTGGGGTGACTTCTTCAGATCATTTGCAGCAATTCAATACACAGTTGCTTACACAGTACTAGCATGGGAAGACCAAGCACTACCTCCAGTTTAAGGGTCAGAAATAAATCTTCTGTACAAACAAATCACTGTGTAGGTGATTCTGGTAGCTGATGTGTAAGGAAGGGTAATGAGAAACTGAATTGTCCACACAGAGGGAAGCTGAAACACAATAAAACCCAAAGCTGCTGAATACCTGTGTGGATTACCATCATGTCTTTTGCACCCAGAAAGAAGGGAGGAAACTCTTTGAACATCCCTGGATGGCACAGAAGAGAATTTGGAAATACCTTAGCAGCTCGTAGGCATGATGGTAGAAGACCTGTTTTGGAGGCAGATCTATGAGTAGAAGTATAAAAATGTTCAAACTGAGTTGCCATCTTGGCTGTGAAGTATTGACTTTTAGAAGCACTAACATCAAACCTCTCCCTGACATTTAGGTACTCTCCCATTTCCCATCTGCAGAAAATGCTGGCATATACATTTCAGTCACTGCTAGGAAATGCAACTATGCACCAGCCCCTTGTCAGCCTGCCCTCAGGACTCAATCTGCTGCATGTGTCAGGCAGGCTAAGCATAACAAATGGGACTGGCGGATGGACACTTGCCAGTAACAGAGATCAAACTAGGAGCTGTGTTCCTGTGGCTGGATGGAAGACATAAAGAGGCAGAACAACTTCTAAACCTGCATGGCTGACAGATAACCTGCATCTCTCATGCAACAAATTCCTCAATCCCTCCCCAGGTGGATGAGGCTGGGGGTACAGAATGTGTGTGCAAATATGTGGGTTACATTCCAGACTTTGCAAAAATGTAGAGTATTTTTTTTTAGTAGAGAAATCCAGTTTTATAAAATATGCATTTTTTCTCTCTTATCTCTTCTATTCTTTCTCATCTGTCCTGCTTTCACTTTTCCATTTATCTTATCCACACTTGTTTAACCTACACACTGAGACAGAAATAAAATTAAGCACCCTGAGATCAATATGATGCATGAGTGTTTCTGCTTGCATGTGTTGCTTTTCCGAACTTCTTGGCTACTGAACTGTAGCTTCCATGGGTCAGAAACTGTCAGCTAATCTTGTACGACAATGATCCATCCATGGTTGGTCTTAAGACAGGAGTAAAATAAACATGAATAACGGTAAGGACGATACATCCTGTACAGTGTCACCAGTTAGCCTCTCTTTGACCTACAGTAGATCAGTGAATTGAACTTGTGGCCTGGCCATTTACTTTAGCAGGTCCTTGCACCCCACACTTCCTGAAGAAAAAATTGTTTCTTGAGCATCTCTGGGGCTCGTGCACCTCAGAACAATCTCTACCCAGGGCATTAAAAACATGGTTTAATCCCTAGGAACTGATGGAAATGAAAACCAAAGAGGTTTAANTTTATTTTTTTTTTTTTTTTTTTTTTTCAGTATGGTGTAAATGCATTTTGGCTAGGTGGCTCAAGTCTTCTCTGAAGAGTGAGAAACAAATCTGGTCCTGACAGTCCTTCACAACTCCATGCCAGCTTTCCTCTGCTGAGACTCAGGAGGATGAGAATACAAAATAATCTGTTAAAAGAAATAAAACCAGCATCCTGTGGTTTGAGAGTCATGTCATCTACTGTCAGGCTTCCCAAGGTCCTCTGGAAATGAGCCACACAGGGGAACAGCTGGAAGCATGTCAGGGGAGGTGGCTCTGTCCTTCCTGCCCATTGTTACCTTCTCTGCTGCGGGATTGGCAACTGTCCCAAAGGAGCTGGAATTCACTATGTCCAAAGCAGAACATTTGAAAAAAGAAACCAATTTCAGATGGGGCAAACCTTCCCTTGCTCCCAGCTTGGAGAAGCGTGATGTGTGTCCTCTGGTTCTGTTCTCCCAGGATGTACTGGAGGGAGGTGGGAGAGGGACCTGGGGAGCTGTGATGCCCGGAGGGGTGGCAGAGCTGAGGTCCTCCAGATGGACACTTCCCAAGGGCTGCGTAGGTATGTGTCTGCTTGTCACTAGTCCACAGCCCAGATCAGTGGAGGTCACTTGCAACTGGGTGGAGGGGAAATGGGCAGGAGGAAAATAAATTTAAAAGAAAGAAGGGAGTGGGAATTTCACACTGCCCTTCAAAGAGGTGTGCTTTGTAGCTAGAAGGGATTTGTTAGAAGAAATTGCTCAGACTCCTTCCACATGAATTTCCTAGAGGCAGTATATTTGGGACTTTTGCCTGTCAGTGTTGATACCAACACATATCTTTAAATGATGTCAAATTTGGGGGTCATTCAGCTTCCTCCACCTACGTCTACAGGGAAGTCCCAAGAGCCCTGCCTTCATTGGGACGTCAGAAGAGAGTCACCCTAAGTCACCGCAGCATTGTACTTCACAGTTGTATGTAACATCTGGGAGCCTGAAAGCATGTGTGAGGCAGGGGCACCCTCAGAGACTTTGGAGGTGAAAGGCAGAGCTGGATGGGTAGCTCAAGACAATTAAATGTTGGGTTTTGAGATGTGTTTGTGTGTTTCCCTGCAGGGTAAGGCTGTTGTTGATAAGTGAAAATTAAATGTCTTTTGCTAGTCCCCTCAGGGTGACAATACCTGTCAGATGTATCCATAACTTGCACTCAGCTCTCTCTCACTTCCTTCCATTCTTTAATATTTATCTTCATCACTTCTGGGCTTGCATACTGTCACTGAGCTGGAACAGACCTTAAGCTGCCATCTACTGCAAGGTGGGAGGGAGGAGAGGAAATGGAAAATAAAATAAAGGAGAGAAAATGAGGAGGAACAAGAAGGCCATATAAAGTTTGTTTGTTGGTAAAACTTCTCTTGCTGGGGAAGATGTTCTACCCTGTCCCAGTCCTGGAAAGCTTTTCCTGCTGTCTAATCTGCTTCTCCTTTAAATGTACTGCTTCTTGTCCTGTTCCTGATATATTTCTAGATTCATTATTCCATCCCAACTTGTAGCACTCTTCTACAATGTCGATGTCTCTTAATATGCTTTCTCTAGCACTGCTGCCTGTGCTGACTGAACACAGTTCTTTAATTGCTTCCCATAGGTCATGGCTGCAGAACATCTTCTGTTCTGTCTCTAACAGGTTCATGTCTCCCCGGACCTATTAAGCTACAGACTCGACTCAGTATTGCAGGTTAGGCCTGGAGTGGTGCATGGGGAATCTTTCTCACATGCAATTCTCAACAATGTTCATATGCATTTCTGCAGTACTCCCACCTGGTCAGTGGTTCCTGACTGCTTTTGCACTCAATTCCTCCTCAAGAGCTGTAGTTTGCTCTCCTTCCTATTTAGTAACATCTAGTTTCCAAGATCACAATCTGCCCGAGGTCATTCTGTGATTGAAACCAGCCTTGTGTTTTGTGCCCTCTCTACACTAAATGACTGTGCTGTATTCTATTCAGGACATTATCAAAAGCACCAAATAGCAACACTGACAGGGAAGACTCTACACCCTCTCTGTTTGTCCTTCCATTTTGGCCAAATGGAAGCTTTTCCAACCTCTCTTTTTTTTTTTTTTTTTTCCCTCACCTCTTCCTACAGCACATCTTTCGAGTTTCCCTATGAGAATTTGTGTGAAGTACTGCAAAAGGGTTTCTAAGCTGAAATGCAGGACACCAGTGCCTCTCTCTATCTGCAAAGCCCCAGATAGATCTGTTGCAGCAGGAAATTAGATGTTTGTCACAATTTGTCCCGACAAATCTATGCCACTTCCCACACTTTTTTTTTTTTTTTCCTCTTACTGTGGGGGCATGCAGGTTATCTTGCTGACTGATTGTGGCTGTTTTCTTCTAGCAACTAAACTGTCAGGTCTGTAATCCCTGAGATCATTCTGTCCCTACTCCTTTCAAAAGAGAGGTGTTGTTTATCTTTTCTCCATCTTCTGTCACCTTTCCTACTCTTTACTAGGTTTTAAAAATAGGTGGTTAATAGCAAATTTAATTAGACAAGATCTTAAATGGTGTAGGATGTACATTGGACCCCACAAATGTGCAAATATCATTCTTACTTTTGCATTCTAAGCCAGCTTATGCAAAATGCCTTCCATTACGTTTGGTCTCAGTTCATGCAAAACTGCATTTTCCCTGTCTTCAAATGAGGTTCACAGCATTAAGGATCACCTCCAGTCTAGCTAGAAAAACAAGGACAGAGAAGAGAGGCTTTCTGGCTTGAAGAGTATTTTATTTTTTGATTTCTTCAAGGAAGCCTTGGAGAATAGCCCCTGCCAAACTTTATAAATCTGAGCAGAGAGCTCTGGTGCTTCCCCAGCCCCTAAACTGCCAGGGAGCTGCCACAGTGTGGGAGCACCATTCTTCATGGGACTGCAGGGTAGGACAAGGTGCCCTTCATTACTGCTAGTCTGTCATTGCAAGGCAAAGAGAGGCACACTTTGCAGGAAGTTTTGTGCATGGATGCTGAACGAACAAGTTATGGTACTCAAAAAAGGGCGGTCAAAGTTTTCCCTGTGGCAGCAAAACTGGATCTCCAAAAAGAGACAGAAAATGCTGTTTCCTTGCTGACATGAGATTCATTCACAGGTAATTTGTTGAGGTCACTGGATTCACTACTGGCAGGACTGCTCTGAGGACAATGTTCCTCTGCAGATTTTGTTACAAAGCATTTTGGGAAAGTGGGAAATGGAGGCTTGTGCTTAGGGCAAAAAGCTGTCCTTGACTGCATTTCCTTGTGTAAAACATGTGCTTGAAGTACAGGCACAGCACAAAAAAAAAAAAAAAAAAATCTAAATGAAGAATTCGTACAATAAAGGGTCAATGGGGTTTCTAGTATAAAGCTAGGAATAATCAGATCTGCTGCAGCCAAGGTGCCTGGAGATGTGGGCGGCAGTAATTAGTTTCATTCTGGATTTAAAAGATAACATATTAGATGTAATCATCAACAGCTCTTGAGACAACAGAGGACAGTTTTGGATAACTGGTGCACAGTGAGAGAAGGTACACTGAGTCAGAACTGTTTCTTATTAGCGAACTATGACATTCACAATGTGCCCGAATTTGATATAAAATAATGTTTTACCTCTCATATATAGAATGTGAGCTTTCATGGTGGGAGCACCAAAAATAGACAGTACAAGGTTTAAGTTGCTGGCTTGACATGGTTCCAGCTCCCTACTCTTTTAAAAGCAATGTTTTATAAAGACCTAGGTTTCCCAGTTCTCCCCTGAGTGAGGGAAGGTGCCTAACTGGTAGCTGGGTTGCAGGTAGGTGCTTATGAACAGCCTGAATATCCACCTCCCTGCTTCACCCACCCCTCCGCTCTGCTACCCAGACACAAGGGTGCATGACACAGCAGTGCCAGAAATGTTCACCCCTGCTCCAGGATGGTAAAGGGACTCCATCTTCCAGCCCTTTTCACCTCCCGGGATATCTCTGCCTGAGGCATGGCAGAATAAGGAAGAAGGCAGCTTGGTTCCAGCCAGGGATGGAGATTATTCTGGCAAGGTGTTTGCGAACCAGAAGGTGAAAACCTGTTGGTGTCAGCAGGAGAAAAAGTCTAAAAAGGCAGATGGCATCAGTTAAACAAGCTCATATGGCTGCTTCTTTTCTGAGGGAATATCAAGTACACTGATTGTGGGTTTTGGAGTAGTAAGGCAGTAGTGTATGCAGACTCACGTTATTCTGCCCTTCTTACAGATGGCTTTGTAACCTTCATGCCTCAGCAGGATGAAAGGGACTCTGATGCCTGAAGAGATGCTAGGTGAACTATATACACTTGGGAAGGGTTACTGCACGTATGAACACAAGGTGCACCTTTCCTTTTCTAGGTAAATTGAAGAAACATTTCTTTTTCCAGCAAGAAATCAGACAGAATGTTTTCTGCTTGTGCTGAAAATGTCATTTAGTTTATGGTGTATGCAGCTAAGACAGAGTGGTTTCAGAGGCGACAGCTACCTGATGTGAATCTGTAACAGACATCAGCTCTATGCCGCATGTGGGGGCTGACGTGTGTCCCAGAAGGAGACTCCCGAGAGCTGGTGGGCCAGACAGGAGCTGTCTTCATGAATCACTGACTTTCAGGTTTAGCAGGGTAACTGCTATGCAGAATTAGTTAGCAGAGATGTCTTTCCCAGAAGTAAGCTATGAGCTTAAAGAAATGCAATTCAATTAATGGACAAGCTAAGTTCCTGGGAAAACAGGGATTATCTTCATATTTCTTTGACATACTCATAACCATAGGAGGTGCAGTAAAGAGGAACCTGAAGGTCACTGAAAAGAAAGGAAGATGGAATCTGAAATAGTTTATCGTTGAAGCTGAAGCATATTCCCCTGACTGATTTTTCAAATCCAAGTATCCATTATATTTCATTGGTGCTTAGCTTATCTGTTCTGTTCTACTTTACTATTAGCAAGTGTGCTTATAGGGGTATAATTGCATGACAGAATGATGGCAGAATGACTTCGTTTCCTTGTCCGAGAACTTCAGAAGACTTCCAGCTGCTTTGGAACTATACAGTAGGGTTGCTAAGTGCACCAAGTCAGAACACAGATAAAAGCTCTGTTATCCATCACAGACTGATTTTTCAAACTGTGTTTTCGTGAATTGTAAGTATACGATGTGTGCAATTTTATATAATACAAAACGTGTGAACAAATGACATTCTGTCTGTTTCTATAGCTGTTTTGGGANTTACTCTTATACTACTACTAGCAAAAATATCTCTATAGAAAACAAGGAAGAAATAAAATACAAAACATACCAGTAAAGTAACAGGGAAAATAGTAATGACCTTTTTATCTATACCATGCAAACTTCATAATATATGCTATATATACCCTATTTTATCATTGCCTCTGGGAAAATTACCAATATACTAGCTCAACCAATTAATGGGGGAAAGCAGAGTCTAATCCTAGAACGTCACGGTGATAGCAAATTTCCCATTTAATGAGACATACAAAAGATGGGAAATCCCAGACAGTGGGATTTAGACAGAGTAACTGATAAATCAAGGGCCTGATTCATTGCTACATTGCTCTTATTTCACATTGGAGTTGCTCTATCAGCCTTAGACTCCTACAAACATAAAACCCAGAGATAGATGTTGGTGAGTCAAGTGGGAAAAACTGATGCAATCAATACTTTTTTGTTAGTGGCTTTTCCTCATTTCATTTAAAGTCTTTTCAGATTGTTTTTCTGCCTCAAGGAAACAGTTGTTTGGTAGTTGATTCTTCCCTGAACATGTGTGGCTTCCATAAGCACGTTACAATAAAAGCAAAGCGGGGAACCATATATCAAATGCAGCAACCCCATATTAAGTAGGCACACAGCAACCAAGTCACCCTGCCTGGTAATGGGCATAAAGATGAAGTAAAATTAGTGCCTAACCCAAACTCCACTGGAACTGGTGAGTCAGGGAGCACAGAGGGACTCAGTTCTTCCTATGATTTTAGAGTCTGGTGCCTCACAAGCAGCACGATCACTTTTGCATGTGGAGCCTCAGCTCTGCACCCTCTGCTGTGCGTCAAGCAAAGGCTCTGGAGAAAATGCGGCCAATTAACACAGAAGGATGCTGGCTTACTTCAATCTAAGAAAACTGCCATTGTAAATCTGTGGCCAGCATCAAATGAAAGGGACAGCCACAGATTTACAAAGAAAGGAAGTAGCCAAAATAGCGCATGGAAAAAAGGTTCACTGCATTTTGCTACCAACAGTAGAGTTTGGCATAGATTTCTGGTACATCTAGTAAAGACAGTCTCATTAAACTATGCAATTTTCCAGCTCTGAATTAAGCCACTTATTTAGATGAATCTAAATGGAAAACAGAGGTTTAAAATAGTTTATTGTTTAAAACGAATGTTTTATTGTAATTTTCTAGTTCTGTGGATACATATGATTCAGCCAGCATATAAGGTATCAAGCATACAGCTAATTAAATGTTTAAGCAAACCCTTTTGTGTCATTAGAAAATCTCCGAGGAGCTGTGTGACAAATGCCATCGGCAAATGGAAATATGCTGTGGAAAAGAAAGCACCTATGGAACACTTGCCATCGAGGAGGTTTTGAAGAACAGATGAGAGGAACACCTAGCACAGAGCATGGAGAAATAATTGATCCCACCGTGAACTGGGAAGATAAATTCAAGAGCATCTTACAGACCTTCTGTTACTTGATTAATTCCCACATGAGTCCTCAATATACCATGGCATTCTTCATGCACCTACAATTTCTTTGTCCTATGGCTTCTACACAAACTGTCACATTCACCTATCTGTACTTCTTTCAGTAGCTTTCCTCTCCTTTTAAAATGCCAGTCAGTAATTTCTATAGATAACTTAAAGAAACATAGATTAGATCATGCTATCAAGTAACTGAAACTGTTAAAAATAAATAAGTAAATAAATAAGCAGAGTGAAAAATTAAATAATATACTCTGGATGATTATCAATGTTTTATTTATGTTTGTGAACAAGTGTGATGGAGCATACGTTCAAAATACCTTGTCATTTAAGATATGTAGTATGAAAATCCATAAAAAATCCAAGCTTCTCACATTCCCTCATAGTTACACTGTGCCTCAGCCCCTGTCTTTCTGCTGTTGAGACCTGCACAGAGTGTGAACTGCCTCTGGCTCTGATGTTAATCTCACTTGCACTAATTTAAATCCAAAATAGCTACTCTGAAGTCAGTTTAAAATGTAGTTGAGAGCAGGATTAAAGCTTTAGGGCCATTTTTTAATAGGGAATTAGGTACCAAGTCTCTTAAAATTCAATTGTAATCAGACTAAAATTTGGCTTTAGGGAGTTTATTACCCAGTCTCTCAAAATTCTGTTGTAATCAGATTAAAATTTTGCTCTAGGGAGTTTATCCTACTGCCAGTTACTTCTTATGGTGCCCTCAGTGGTGTCCAGGGGGAACTGGGTGCCTGGGTATTTTAAAGACATAGTCCTCCTTATCTCAATAAAAGCCCAGTTTCTCTTCATACAGTTTCTGGTGTGCTGATGTCAGTGTTTACAAAGCAGGTCTAGCCCTTGGCCTAGCATCAGAAGTATATGTTGACTTTTGGCTGAGCAACACAACATAGTTGAGTTTCCCTATTGGGCATGGACTAACATGAGTTCTTTGAATATTCCTTTCCCTTTTTCCATGAAAGCTTAGGATCTTAGCATTTTTCATTAGCTGGTATTTGGACAAACATCTATTTCTATCACTTTGCATTTCGTCCTATATATTGAAACTTGTTGACCGTGCAGAAGTGTTCAATTAGCCGAGGCAGTGAAATTATTCACTGCAAATGAATTATCAGATAAGGTCAGCTTGCTCATCAATACTTCAGTACAGAACTTAAGCCTAAAAAATCTCTAATTATTTCCCAATATTCTCAATAGGTAGATTTGTTTGTTTCAGTCAGCTGTATTTTATGAATTCTTTCATTAAACCACAAATTACTTACTATTTTCAGTGCACAGTGGTCACCTAGCATTATTCCTTCTCTCTAATTAGATGTTTGTATTTATTTAAAGCAGGAATGAGATGAAGGCAGATGGGGATGCATATAAATTAGCTTATATCTGCAAAACTTTCTTGATAAAGTTCAGCTTGGGCTCAATAGATATTCTTAATAACCCCTTTCTTACTAAATCATTTTTTAGCTCTGTGCAGAATATTTGAAGCATTTTAAGCACTTCTTTGCACACAGAGATGTTGGTATATGGTCCACATGCTTCGGATAGTTTATTCATTTCTTCACAGCTGATGGAGGTGTCTGACTGTGGCTGCCAAGGGGGCTAGGGTGACCGATCCGGGGGAACGAAGTGAAGATGGTGCAGCAGAGGCCTCAAATGATGTTGGGAACCATGGGATAGACACCTGTGCTGAGCCATGTCACAACGCTAACTGAAGAGATTGTGGTGGTGGAGGCCACACAGATGGCTTCCATCAGATGTGACAAAAACCTCTTCTGCTTTTTCCCTGCCTCACAGACATGAAAAGTCACCTGAACATACATATACACTATTAAAATAGAGAGGGGTCATGTGAAGCTCTGGTTTTCTCTTGCTGGTCTACTGATTGGTGACTGGTGCCTTGTGTTTGGCAAAAGCTAAATCTGGCCTTTCACTAAAAGAAAAGAGTTGTAAGTTCACTAAAAGAGTTGGTTGTTTCCCTTGTGTAACTCCATTTGTTTGCAGGGTGCTCCTTTGGCTCTACTAGAAGTAGCTGACTTCATTTAGAAATAGCCACCTCCATGCTCCATGTGTACACACTGGGAGAAGAACACCTTGAGAGCAGCCCTGTGGAGAAGGACTTCGGTGTTGTGATCGATGAAAAGCTGGCCGTGAGCCGGCAGTGCGCTCTTGCAGCCAGGAAGGCCAATGGCATCCTGGGCTGCATCAAGAGAGGGGTGGCCAGCAGGGAGAGGGAGGTGATCGTCCCCCTCTACTCTGCCCTTGGAAGGCCTCACCTGGAGTGCTGTGTCCAGGCCTGGGGCCCCCAGTACAGAGGGGATGTGGAGCTGTTGGAGTGGGTCCAGAGGAGGGCCACCAAAATGATCAGAGGGCTGGAGCACCTCTCCTATGTTTAAAAAATGTTTAAGTCAAACTCAGTTCAGAGAAGAACAGCTGAAGAAATTTTAGTAGAATTGTGCTACAGGTCTCTGGCAAATACACTTAGAAATGAACAGAGATTTCTGTATTGTTAGATAGATGTACTGTCAGATATTTTAGCAGTATTGCGCAGTGTAACAGGATGACTACAACTTCTTCAGTTCAGCCTTAGACTGTGTGTGACTCATAACCCTACATTGCTCCCAGATAATGCTAATGCCAATGTTATTGCTAGCCTGTAATGTTGCTCATGATTTCTTTATGTTTAATCAGTCTCTGTAAATGGATAGGTTACAAAATTCTCTAAGTATCTTTCTAAATGCATTACTGTTATTTCAAAAAGGCCAACTTTGATAAATTAAAGGAAGTAATGGGTGAAGTGGATTAGATTTGCATTGGACTGTTGGCTAGCCCAGGGAACTGAGCATCAGAAAAGCATAAAATTTCCTCAGTCAAAAGAAGAAAATCTACTTGCACCTTGAACTTCAAGTTATGAGAAGAAACATCTAAGGAGGGGCTTCCTAAAGAGATCTACAAGGTATGAGAAAAAGGAGAGACACAGCAAAAGACCCTCCAGAAAAACAGAACTAAGTAGTTTCTGTTTTTAAATGTTTTAAATGTTAAAAAGCATTTTTTAAAAATGTTATAATAAAATCTTTTTCTTATACTACTTTCTTTTCCATTTTTAATTTCTTTGTTACCATTCTGCATGGATTAGATTAATTAAAAAAAAAAAAAGAAGAATGAAGGGAGGCTATTTCTGAGAAGAGTTGGTGAGAGACCTGTTCAATCATATTTTCCTTTTGTCACCCTGTGTATCAGGAAGTAAATGTGAACAAATGGCACCAGAAATCATTCCAGGAACCCTGCAAATTGGAAATGATGTTTTCCCAAGGCACAACATAGCTGCCAGTGTGACTAGTCCTGTGGTATGAAAGGTTCTAGCAGACAGGGGGTGGAAGTAAGAAATATCTGCTCCATGGGACTATTTCCCATGTCAGAAGGATGGTGGAGCTGATGACGAAAATGGTTTGGCACTCTTACATGTTTGCTCATGGTTCATGGAGATCTTCACAGAAACAGGTTTGCAAGGAGAATCCCAGATGTGTGAGATGAGCTTGGGAAGAGCCAAAACATCCAAGCCCTGACTATATCTGCCCAGGGATCCACTGGCTTGAGATCACTGCAGTCCCCCGTGCCACACCAGGCTTTTTTTTGCCATCTATATAGCTCATGCTGCACAGATCTTCCCTGATCACTAGCTCTGTAGGAGGGAAAAGTGAAACCTATAGCTGTGGAAGTTGAAAAATTCTTATTAGCGCTTGCAAGATGTTCTGTGTTTTGAGACACCAGATCATTTAGGAAACCTGGAGAGGCAGATGCCTTCTCCTCTTTTGTATTTGCCCAACACCTAGCAGCGAGGATGAACAGCTCCTATTTGGGACTTCTGGGAATAAGGCAATGTAAATGAGACTATTAACTCCTTCAAATAAATGCATCATCCCTTTAGTGGTTATTGGAGTCAGAAGTGTACTTCAAATGAAAAAATAAAAATAAAAACACTCCCAAAAAGCAAGAAACTGATTTTGCGTTAACAAAGCTCCAGGGTGATTTGTTTCCTTTGCCTAACAGAAATCTCTTGGCTATATTGTTGTTCCTTATCTTATTATCTGCTTTCCCCACTAATTATTATTACTACTTCTCAGGTTGGACTTTAATTACAAAATATCAATTACAATTTCTGCATGTTTATTGGCTGGAATAGCTACTCAGTTCAACAATTATCTGGAGTACTACACTGAATCCAAGCTCAAAACTCTGTCTTTTGAAAAGAGAAGAATAATGTGAAAACATACCAATCCCCTTGACTGACCACAGGAGATAATTTCTTCATACCAACTTTAATAATAAACTGAAAATTGACTTCTGAATATCAATTAAGGTGTTTTCCAAAGCCATTTTCCTGCTTTTCTGTTTCTTTTAATGTTTATTTTTATGAAAAGTATGGGGAACTCTGAAAAAGGATAACTGCATAGCTGTCAGCATGAGAAAAAGATGAGATGGAAGATTTTTTTTTTGCACAGATTTGGATATGTTCAGTTTGGCTGTTTCACTGCTTCATCGAATGCAATGTCTGGGGCCCAGACACTGCCACTGGGCTACATTGTCCAGGAAATGTCCTGATCCAAATGGTAGGGATGAATGGCCAAAAGAGATCTGGGGCACATTTGTGTTTTAAGCAGTAGTCTGGCTTCATTATATAAAACCAAGGGGGTATGGTACAGGTCACTTCAGAGGAGGTTTGTTTTTGTGTTTGCATTAACAAAGAATATCATCCTTGCTGGCCAGTTTTTGCAGTGCTTGGGATGTGTTGCACCTTAGCTTTGCTGGCTGCAATCGGACCACTCTTGCAGGAAAGCATTATTCAGTATTAATAAAGGTGGCAGGAGCTATTCCTGAACTGAATGGATGCTGGCTGGAGTCCTTCAAACAAACCCCAGCATGCTGTCTCCCCATGCTGAACCCAGATTTTCTGCCACAGCAGTGCTGAGTGCATTCAGTTCTACTAAATTCACCAGCACTGCTTTTTGTACAGTGCGAGTGACAAAACTAGAAATCTGTCCAGGGTAGAAAAAAACACAGGCCCTGCCAAAGCTGTCTTGGCCTGTGGATGGGTGGGGATGGATGGGGAAGTACTCCTGGTAGATTTTCCCGCAGCAGCAGCTGGACGTGCCTTCTTGTTCCCTGTTCTTTATCCACTGAAATGCATATTCCTATGTGCTTTGCATGTATCCTCTGTTTTGCCCAGTGCTTGTGCATCTGCCTTCAATGGGAACTTGCTCTTGTGTTTTTCCTGCCTTCCTACTTGAAAGGCCACCTCCCTGCCCAGCCCCTCTTGCTTCTCTCCTTAAGCTATTGCTCTCTCACCAGGGGAGCTCCAGGTCTGTAATGAGTTGTGCTGGGTAGAGCCAGAGTGACGAAGTGAGATAAGCTCTGCAGCTACCACACTCTACCCTAATAAAGCCTTTGATACTATGCTATGATCCTTTCAGTCCTCCTTCCTCTTGCCCCGATAAGCACTTAAAGACTCATGACTTCTAACAGAGCCCCTGGAGCACCTTTTCTCAGGCTCCCTGTTTATCCCCGAAGGCAGGAGCTTGCCATGGCTGCTGGTTCCTCCTGTTGGGACTGGCTCCCCTGCTGAGATCTGGAAACTCCGCTTGTGCTCCCGCTTCCTGCCTTGGGATTTGCCTTTGGCACATCCTACAGAAGTCCCTAAACTCAGGAGGTAGGTGCCAAAAAGAAAGAGGAGGAAACATGAGACCCTCTACGTGATGAAGGAGGGCAAAGAATCAAGTGGGGGTTTTGGAGAAGGAAAGGGGAAGCTGGACGGAGAGGAGCAGCTTGCAACATGGATGTAATTTTGATACCATACTGCCCAACTCTTCCAACCCAAACTGAGACTTCCGCCCTGTCTTGGGCATGCTGAATAATATGAGTTTAGTAGTCAGTCTTTGGCATCTGAAAACAGAGGAACCACTTGTAGGGTTTGTTCTGCACAACATTTGTAGCAGCTGCTTCAACTGAGTATCAACTTTAATAAACAAAGTGATATGAACACATCAGTGTGCAAGCAGACTTGGTAAATTGGAGCCACACAGGCTTGGCAGAGAGCAGTGTCTGTGAGAGAGGCTGGCTGGAGATTGTCTTTAACAGTGCAAGCACTTGGGCACTGCAAAGCTGATGGTCATGTCACCTAGCAGAGTGTTGGGATGACAGATGCATGGCTCAGTAAATGGCTATGTATGGGTGGGGACACTTCACCAAAGAGTTAGATGCTAAGCATTTGTGGACAGGAACCATCTTTTTCTGTGTCTGCACGCCTCTTAGCACAGTGAAATCTTGGGCTTGTTTTGTGGGTGGCAAAGTACTGCTGTGCTGCAAATGAGTAACAAAAAGCACAGCAGGAGGAGCTGGTTGTAGGGTTTCCTATTAACTGCATGAAAGGATTTAGATATCCACTCTGCATCATGGATTGTACCATCATATCTTGGGTGTCTTTAGCACGGGTGCCAATTAAACCTTTTCAGTGCTTGTGTTCATCTTTAGGTGTCAAGTTGTGATGGGGGCACAAGGCTCTGTTTGCCACCAGTCAGTGCAACGCAAAGCCAGTGTGAGCTGTTCCAGGGGCAAGCATGCTGCTGCCATCTTAGCCGTACCCTGATGAATGGGGCCAAAGCAAATGTTTCCGCGACATGAAACTCATAAACACTAAGATATATGGAGCACACAGCTGGAATCTGGTACTGCTATTGCTGTGCCCAGCTCAAGTGACAGACGTGAGAAATTGCTGTGCCTTGGCAAGTAACAAGCATTCTTATGATTGTTTGCAACATGCTATTGATGATGAATAAATGTGCGCGGGTGCAAACATGCTTCTGAGTTCGTGACTGGACTGCACCCTTTGCAAACATGTTTCTGCCTGAATGGAGACACAGCAGTGACTGCAGCATCTCCCTGTCGTTCCTGTCTATCACATTCAGCAACTCAGTGTTTATGGGTTATGGGAACAGCCGGGTGAGTTACTGTGCTGGCTGGACTCAGAATGCCCCAATCCGTCTATTGTTGCTTGCCATAACAAGTCACCCCATGGCTTCGTCCAGAGACAATTTTGATTCCTAAGAGCCTTCTACCAGCATTTCTGTCCTTGACATATCTTTCCCTTTCCACCTCTTGTGCTACTTCTCTTTGTTCCAGTCAAACCTAATTTAATCTGTTTGCCCTCATCTGCACAGACACCTCGGCGGTCACAGACCCCAGAGTCTGAGCGTGATTGTGCTTTGCCTTCTATTCTTGGAAACAGTATGATTGGTATCCAAATCCTTTCCTCCCCTGCAGTCTGACTTGTTTGACATCAGCTACTTTTCAAACCACAGTCATAGAAATCACTGAGATGGAAAAAATAGAGCTGTAAGGGCCTCCAGACATCCCTAGACTATTCCTTCTTTGTTGAATAACTGTGTTGAAATAAGGCTTTCATCTCCTAGCCTGTGCAGAGACCACATTATCAATAATCTCTTTGACCTTGCACATAAGAGGTGTCTACCTGTCATTTAGCTCATGTTCCCCACTGTCTTTATTGCTTGTCTGCCACTACATTTTGTATGGCATTTGCCATTCTTATTCTCATGGTACTTCCCCATCTAGGTTCTTCAGCTGAAGTGTGGCCAGTGGTCTGTAGAAGCTGCAGTGAACAATGCACCAAGCCCATCTGACATCAGTCTTCCTGATCTGCTCTACTAACACGACTGCAAAACTAAGCTTGAGGATTCACCTGAGCAGGTGAGAAAGCAATTAAAAGAACATGAGATAGAGTAAAAAATGCCACAGATGGTCAGAGCAAATGCCATTTTAAGCAGCACCATGTTTATGACAGTGGCACTAGGAGGTGCAGATTTGGAAGTTCACAAGAGACAGGCCACTTTCTGTGGTCCATTCCCCTCATACTCCAGCAGTAGTCAGTCTCTGTGATCAGAATGGAAAGAAGTACTGGCTGTGAGGATATCCATTTCCTATAGGCAAACCACTGGGAACTGGGTTAAAACTACTTGAAGCTACTTTGGGTTTTCCATTTCCATATACCTGCTCTGCTGCTGTAGTAGTCATCAGCCTCTCTTTTATTTCCCTCCTAAATTTATGACCAGTGGTGGATGCTGACCTATTCTTTTGTCATACAGAATTGCCTTGCTGGTCTTTCCCAGACCAGTGTAGGAAACAATCTTCCCCTTTCAGCTTTCACTCTGCTTGGCTAGCCAAGACAGGTTCTTGAGGTTTTGTCTTTTTCTCTGTATAATGTGAATTACTATTTTCTGCCCTGTCCCCCAAGGAAGACCTTTCTCCAGGGTAAGAAATACTATATTCTTGTCTGCAATGTTTTACAAGTTTGGCTGATTTCATTTATGCCAGAGTTTAAGGACTGGATGAATGTGATGAATTTGTTTCACATAGGCTGTACTAAGGAGACTCCGGAGAAACAGTCTGCAGTTGCTAATTGCTTTGGCTAGATGTGAGTTATTAAGATGATTTTCTCTAGTAAACAACATCAGCCAGAATTTTAGGTCACCTCAAAATGGGCAATTTAAAAAGACAGGAATCTGTGGCTAAAAAACGAAAGTTACCAAGTAACAGAAAACTCAGACCGTCTGATAAGAATTCCTGCACCTTGGGTGGAAGGCTTGTGCAAACCTCTGGGGCTTTTTCTGTTCTGTTTTTCTTACACTGCAGCTGCATCCAGCTCCATGCTGAAAAACAACGTGACCTACTCCCCTGAGTCCATCCCTTTGCAAACCTCACCCTCTCCACCACTTCTGGATCCAATAGAGGGCTACAGTCATGGGGGTGGATTCAGATTTACGTGGTCATAATAAAACTGGAAAACATTTTATAAAAAGTTTTCAATTTCAAGGACAAGAGTTAAGCTTCAATAACACTGCAACAAAAAGCATGAGTGAAAACAGAAATCTAAGCTTACATTTCAGGAGTGTGTTCTTAGTGCAGCATCTTGCCTGTAGAGAAGAGAAGATTCAGAGTGAAGGAAAACAAAACAAAACAAAACAACACAACACAAAAGGCGGTGTTTTCTGAAGTAGAAAAATCTCTTCCAAAAATTTTTTTAAACAAAGATCAGAAAGCACTGTCCTCATAAACTGAAGCTCTATTGTATCCTGTAAGTGTATAGAGTTTACCTAAAATCAAACAGCTTCACGAAAACATACCACAGCTAGCTTTTTCAGTGTGGTAATACAACACAAAGGCAAAGAAGAACTGGTAAATTTTTTTATACTCAGAGTATTTGCTCCAGGAAGATATCTGTTGATATTCTCTTAAGCCTCTATTTCTAAAGGAGCAAGAAAGTTCATCCTGTTTTCATTGCTCAAAAAGGCCTTACCACTGCCTCCAAAACCAAGATGCCCAAAGTCTGTTTTTTGGTTTTGTGTGGAGACATGAGTACTGTGTAGACAACAAGGTTATGCTAAGAAAACATTTTTGTTAACATTCAGCACATGTTCTTGCTCTCCTGCACCTATTCCCCAGTAGGATGCACCCTAGGCAACAAAACCAGGAGTTAATCTTTGAGTCTTTTTCTTAAACAGCAGTCATTAGTTTCATTTTATGTAAACCTACTCACCTGAGAGCTTTCCAAGACCAATATAATCAGTCACCTGGGTATAACATTTCAAAATTAAGGCACACCTGCATTTGCTGATTTCATCTGGAGAAAGTTAACTAGCTGTTAGCACTCCACCCACCTCCATTTTGAGCATATTTATTCCCATCCTCATCATCTTGTGCAGTTCATTGAAGTTTGAGGATATTATGTTGTTTTTTGGACCTTTGAGTAAGACAAGTTGGCCACTTTTTGGAAGTTATAATGAAAGTTAAGAAACCTCCAAATATGATAGGCTCACAGTGGTTTTAATGTTTATTTAGAGGAATTAACAGGGAGGTTGAAGTGAGGACTTCACAGACCTGCTGTTGGCTATTCATTTTGGGAGAACAGCTAAGAGTAAGCAGAGGAGGCAACACAAGGTGTCTGCCCCTAGCAGCTTAGCGGCTTCCCTGAAAACCCTGGTTACACAGGTATGCATATATATATATATATATATATGCACAGCTATAGATATATACGTATAGGTACAAGTGGATATGTATGTCCTCTATCTGTATACAGAGGGAGAGTGGGAGGTTACAGAGCAGGGAGAGGAAGTGGAACTTCATCCCTCCGAAAGACTGGTGTCTTCCACAAGTCCCACAAAACTATGCTCCAGTGGCTTATAGCCCTGCTCCTGGGCTCTTCATGCCTTGGGAGATCAAGAAAACACTGATAATTTATTTCTATTAGAAGAGGTGATTATCAGATTAATGACTATATGAGGGATATGGTATTGCTTGTTAGTAGTAATGGTGTGACAATTCTAATTACTTCTGTAGATGTTACAGCATTTACTATTTTTGAACAGAACAATTAGTTTAATTACACATGGTTTCCAAAGTGGCTGAGCACTCGTCTGGCTCTAAATGTGCACAGAGGTTAAAGTGCCTCAGCAGTTCCCTCCAAAGAGGAGCACTGGGGCCAGTGCAGCTCCAGTGAGCTCATCGGCTGCTCCACCCGAAAAACTGGCTGCAGAGCCTGAAAGCTGCTCGGTTCTTCCAGGCTCTCTGCATAAAACATGGGAAGGAAATGCCGTGTGGGAGCGGATGAGATCAGTCCAGGGGCAGGCTGTCTCACTGTGGTGGTGATGATGGATTTAAGTGCTCCTAGGAACACAGTGGAAGAGCAATGCCTCACAGAGGTGGCAGGGACACCCGTGCACAAACACAGGGAGAAAATAAATGAAAATGACTCTGTTTTTGGGGTGGAATACAGGCAGGTTTCCTTTCCTTTTCTCTTCTTTTCTCTTCTTTTCTCTCTCTTTTTTTTTTTTTTTTTTTTTTTTTCCTGTGCCTTGTACTTTAGTAAGGCAGTGGTAGCCCTACCAAATTTGAAGAAGGGTAAGAGGCAGGATGAGGTTAGATGCAACTCTATGGCTGCATTTCCTGAAGGAAAATGTGTAAAGGCCTGAGCTAGTAGAAAGATGTGAAGCTTCTAGGGATGTGGAACTAGATGATGATTTTAGGAGCAATGTTGGTCTGCTAGGTAAGCGCGAAACAATCTTTCCTACGGGCTTTGGAGATGAACCAAGGAAGAGTATTTCTCACTTGCTCCCTGCTGATCACATTTTACAGTTGTTGCCCATACCTCTGCTGCCTGCAGATCTTAGTCCAAGATTTAAATTCCCATCCTTCATGGCAGTGAGTAAGGGCATGGAGTTGTTGGTTTTAGTATTATTACTATTATTGTATTTTATTTTGAGAACACATGATTTATTTTTCCAGATCCGTGACAAATGTGGAAAATGTGACAGGGTAATGAAATTGTATAATTAGTCCTCAGGAATGCAATTGCCTCTGACTCTGGTTTATATATCACTTACACCCTACTGTCTCACGTTGGGGGAGAAAGGAGTTTGTGCATTGACCTTACATGCTGCTTCTGCAGCTGCTAAGGCTCATTGGTATCTGTGAAGGCTGTAGGGGACTTGCTGGAAAAATCCAGCTACTGTAGGCACAGGCAAAGAGGTTGGAGCACAGGTGTCAAGACATGCACATCCCTCATTCAGCGTGAATGTTTGTGGATGCCAGCAGACTTTCCCACAAACCTTCATTAAAGGTGTAGCTTGCAGGAGAGTATCTTATCAGGAGATCTCAGGAAGAATCTGTGTGTGAATATTCATTCAAAGCAGTGGTAACCACAATAATAAAGTAATGAAACACGGCATGCAGTATGCAACAGCGCCTGTTCACAAGTGCGGTGCTAAACATGAGCACAGAGGGTGTGTTGCAGCCACCCAGGACTCTGTTGTGCAAAGCTGTCGCTTCACAGCATGTCAGTCCAAGGAAAGCAATCCAGAGAAATAACCCCATGCTTCCACATTGGTACACTCGTAAGTCCTGTAGATGAGTTTCCATCTGAAGATCCTGTCCCTGTTTGCACTACCAAAGCTCTGCTTCACATTAGCAGAGTGAAATGTGTCCTCCTCCCTCAGTGCACATCCCTTCTGCTGCACTGAGGGACCAGAGCCTGGAGCAGAGCTTTTTGATTGCTTTGCAGTTGATTGCTCCTGTTGGCAAATCATTTCAAGAGAAACCCATTATGAGCCTTTCTATAGCAAGGCTGCTTTCCTACTTTCGGCATTGTTAGTGTATTAGTGAAGATTACTTGTAGCATTTTTCATTTCTGTAACAGGTTCTATCTAGGGAATCTTAGAACATTCTACAAACATTAATTAATTAGACTTGCAGCACCACTACTTGCTAGCTAATTGTTCACTTTGTTTTCAAAGAAAATTAGGTTACAACTGCTCTAGATGCTCACATCCAGAACAGCCTATGTTGATGGGCATACCATTAAAACGCCCATGCTGCCCAGATCCCATGTCTGCACTGTGGTATCAGACCATGCACTTCACACAACCTTTTTTATATGGGCTTGTGTTGCTTCGCTTCACAGTTCACTTGCTACTGTTGGGAATTTTTAGGAGTTTTCAGCAAGGAATACAATTTGAAAAGACTGTATTCATTGCTGTCTGTTAGGTATGTTTCGCTATAGACATCTTGTTTTTTACAGACAGTTCCACTACTCTTGTTTGTATTTGCAGACCCTTCCTTTGCATACTTCGTATATAGACATTGTGATTTCTATGACACAAAGAACAGTTTGTGTTTTTTATTTTTTCAGTGCAAACCTTTATTAGTCTTTACCCTCCAAATTCAACACCAAAGTATCTTCTCAGGAAATATATGAAGACTGCCAGTAATTATTTTTACTTTACTTTATTACATTTGATTCTTGACAGCTCAGACTTCAAAGTTCTTGTTGTGGTCCTGGTTTTTATTTTCTTCCCAGTTCCTTTTGTGCACTTCAACTTTTTGTACTGAATCAATACAATGCCAGACAATCTGAAAAATAAAATAAAATAAAATAATCTATGGGTTGACAGGTAAATCTGCCACATATAATCTGAGACTTGACTTATTTTTTTTTAAAAAACAAACAAACAAACAACACATTACCAGCATCTAATGCAGGGGGGGAAAATCTTTGCTGCTGAGACTATTTCTATTTACCTTAACATGCCTTTATCTAGACTTTGCTGATGCCTCATTCCAGACAATTTCTATGGGTGAAAAAAAAAAACGTACTTTGTCTGTCCTCCACTGTTTCCCAGGAAAATATCAAGTCTCCTCCCCCCTTTGCTCCCACTCAAGACCCACTGTTTCTGAACAGTGAGTATTGCTGAAATTGATTTGCTTTAAATGAGAAAGTCTTGCTATAGGAAAAACCAACGTGCCACAGAAGGGCCACAAAGTTGAACTGCATTGAAATTGTGATTACTTTACCTTTTTTACATCCCTAACAATAGTTGGGGCAGCAGCAAGAGAGTCAGTCCTCTTACCCATGCTCAGCAATACAATATCCCACAACAGCAGTAGGGTAATAGAAGTGCTGTGATGAATTGATGGGTTCATTAGTCTACAATCAATGGATAAGACTTCATAATAGAATAGACCTCACAGGAGCCAAATACCAGCGCTTTAATTGCAGCAGGTGCTCAGTGCCAGGGCTTGTATTAAAAAGAAAAATTAAACGTTTCCCTGGAACAAAAAAAAATCCCTAGAATCAAGTAGACTGCAAGAACAAAGACCAACTTGCCAAGAGAGAAAAGAAAGAAAGGGGAACACACTGCCATGCTCATTTCCAGCTTCGCAATCTGGAACTGTATGCCTGAAAGCTGAGTTTCAGTTGTCTGTTACCTGGCCTCTATTATGATTGTAGAGAGAATCATTTTTCTTTTGGGACAAATTCTGTTCTCAGTTACTCAATTTTGCCTCTGCTGCAGTTATGGGATGCCCAAATGGTGATGTGGTTTGACCCAAATGGACAAACCTAACCCTAAAGTTACGCAGAACTGATTGTCTCCTACTGCACACAGTCGAGTTCCCTAAGCAACATATAGTAGAACCGTCTATAGAAAAGTTAAGGGAAGCAGGCTAACAGCAAGTGTCCTTGGAGATGTCCCTTGCCAACAGAAAAGTGGCTGAGTGCCTTAAATATAAATGGAAGAGATTTGTATATCTAAGAGCAAAAATGTTTAAAAACAAATACGAACAAACAAACAAAACCAACAATGATAAATGTCTGTTAAGGCATCTACATACGTATGTGTTTGTGTTTGTCTACACACACATGTAGGGAGACCAACGTGTTTATAGAGAGAGATGCATGTGAGTATATATTTATCCAGAAGTAGTATTACAGTGTATATTTGTGGGTTTCCTTAAGTGGATTTGTATATATCCATATATAACTATGAACACATGGCATATGAGGCTATGATATTTATGAAGATGCCTGCTTCTGTGGTCATGACAATATCTGCAGTGGAACTGAACACAGATGATATTTTTGTAAGATATGAATTTTTCATTTATCAAACTTCGGAGATCAGCATCTGTTCAATTTACCATTAGCCAGCAACTTGCCATAACAGAAGTGGAAATGAGCTGCTTGTTATTGATCTCTGTCTCCTCATGTGGTACTCATGTGGTATGTCTCAATATCATGCTCTTGCACCTCTTAGATTTGCCAGTTGTCCACTCTGCCTAGATATCTATGAACACTCACACTGCTCAGGGACGTGTGCTTCAGCCCTCTTATCAAGGAGGCTCCAGTGCACACACTCCTGCTGTCACCGTAGCAGAAGGGACATCCTGGATGTAGCCGAAACTGCGAGCTTCCCGGTGACGGCTTGGATTTTTAAAGCCCTGCCTCACCTGGTCTTGTAGTCTTTACTACTGCTAGTAGATTTGTTTTCATCTTTGGCTTCATATGGCCAAAGAACTGGAGAGTTAGACTTTTCTACTAATGTGGGGAGAAAACAGGAGAAAAAAGGCTCTCCTTTTCACCTTTAGGGAGTCACTGACACCAGCATTTTCAGAATACAACTACTGGCTCCCTGCTGCAAATGCAGGATAGCCCATTTACTTGCATTTTGACATGTATTTTGGCAGTTTGGTCTGAATATTTTATCCTGAACACAGAGTGCTGCTTGTAATGTTAAGAAGGCTTTACATACACCTTTAAAGATGAAAAACGATTTCAGTAAAAGATGCTCCTCATACACAGAGAAACTGCTATCAACTACCGCTGTATTCGTTCATATGCACTGTGCATATATCAAATATTATCACTGCAAATTCCATTTTAGCATGACCACTGAGGGCAATTGTTCTTTTGTGCAAAGTGTCCTCGGAGAGCACAGCTGCAGCTCACTATTGTCACCTTCTTCCATTGTCACTGGAGTTCGTTTTGTACTTTATCGAGCTGATAGCTCGGTATGACCCTCAGTACGATACAGATAGGACAGAGAGGAAAAAAGGCTTGGGATCAGCTCTGCTTTCTGTAGCATCCTACTGCATTTTATCAGCTCATTGTTAACAATAGCTGAAGTCAAGTCCTAATGATACGCTGTTGTTGCGAAGAACAAGTCTGAATGTGTGAGGGAGCGTATCATGAAAAAGAAATAAATATAGGGGCAATAAAATGGTTGTTTTATCTGCTATGAATTTCTTGAAAGATAATGGGTTGTTATTGAACAGCCTAATGAGAAAGAAAAAAATATGTATGTCATATAAATAAAGGATTTAACTGCAAAATGTAGTGACAGGGGCTGGGGGTCTGAAATGGAGCAGAAAGCAGCAACGGTTCAACTTTGTAAGAAAACACTGTTATGCAACTTGCTGTCCTCATGGCTGGAGGGAATTCTCTCTAGGCACCCAGCATTGCCAGCAAAGCCTCTGATGGTAGACAGATGTGGTCAAGGACGTGGGCAGCAAGGGTTGCAGGACTGTGCCTGTGGAGCTCATGGGCTATCCAGTGTTAAGGAGCTGAAGTGAAGAGATAGAAGGACCTGGGTACTGACAGCTAGAGTAAGAAAGCGGGGAAGATCTTGTTCTTTATGTTTTTGAGGACAGAAGTGGTAAAATTTTCATTAGAACCCTACAAAACAAATTATATTTTACCAGCAGGACAGTGCTTTAGTAGTCTCAAGGTAGATGATAATAGGAGAATGAGCCCTAGAGACAAAAGAAAAGCTTTCTACAGGAAATTAAACCCAAGCTTTGCAAATAAGAACAATAGCCTACAATCCAGGTAAAACTACAGACACAAATGAATGAATACAAAATGAACATTAGCAGAGCCTGAAGCAGCGACACCTCGAAATACAAAAGAGAGGAGAGTGGCTTCACAACACATACTGAAATGAATTTATAACAATATGCATACTAATGAACCTGAAATGCCACTTAGTTTTTGCATCCATTATTCATTGTTCGCCTTTATAGGAAACGCAGCAGTACAATGGAACAATTACAGAGCATCACTGGGAGCAGGATGATAACAGGGAGGACGAAGGAGCAGCATCTGTTCCTTCACCCCAGCCCCCTTGCATGAAAATTACCTTAGCTTTGCAACTAGCAAAGGCTGTGAGAAGACAAAACAGATGAGATATGCAAAATCTCTTAGAGCTTTTTGCTTTTCCTCCTGAAGTCCACAGGATTGCTGTCCCTGAAGGAGATGGAGAGGGCCAGGAAATGAAAAGAAACACCCTACAAGGGCCTGTGCTCTCCTTCAGCTGCTGGGGCATGTTTCCTGAGGCAGCTATATTCTTCTGAGAGCAGGAACTGTCTGCTGACGATTGAAGGGCCTTATGTAAAAGAGATGATACAGATATTGAGCGTAGCTGGTGCAGACAGCCAAAGTGGTGGAAGCTCCTGGGAGCACGGGTAGAGGAAGGTGTTTGAGTGAGCAACTGGAGGCAGTAGTTGTGGCTTGGGTATCCCAGGCTTTTCGTGAGTCCTGTGCTTCTATGGCTGTGCAAGCAAAAGCTTTCCTGAGCCAGATTTCCCAGCCACCTGCGCTGTTGCAGGATAAGCTGAACCTGACCTGCTGTTGAGTTTACACCATCAGCCAAGACAGACGGTTAATACATCCTTTCTAAGGAACTGGGAGTTTTTAGCTCTAGGCAAATTTGACAAAGAGTTTTTTGACCTACATTATATATATTTCAAAGTTTCCAATGTTTCTCCTAAGCTATGCACCTTTTCATTTTCTGAGTATCCAGGGCCACAACAAAAGCACAGGGGCTGATGCAGATCTGCTGGGATTGCAGAGGTACCTTTCCTGTACTCACAGGCTCTATGTGATCCTCTCGAGCAGAGCGCAGCAGCCTTGCTTCACTGCAAGCTGTAACATGACCGATGGGGTGATGTGTAATATGCTGAGAGCTTCTTTTGCATAAGTAAACTGGAAACCTTCCACAAAGGCAGAGGCTTCTTCAGATGCAAAGACCACAAGTTTCCAGGCACAGCGTTCATATTTCCAAATTAATATTCAGAATATATTGCACATTCACAACTTCATAACATAGAATCTGTGGCTAAATTACAAATTTAACAGGGAAAATATCTTCTTTGCCTATCAAATGACAGAGAAAGGGAGTAGGGCAAAGACATTCATTGAAACCATAGAATCTTTTTGCTCTTCTGCATTTTGTGCAGAATGGTAAAGGGTGAGAAAGCATAATTTTGGGAACTACACTGGCAAGGTTTATGGAAATCATAGCATACACTGGTATAGGCATCAGAGTTAATAACCCACAGGACCTTTGTAGCTGGTGGTGTTGGGCAATCGGATGTTATATTCACTGGAGTTCAAAGTTGAGCTGAAATCTCCGGAAAAATTTAAAATTTTCATGAGATGGAAAAAAAAATCACATGCTTGAGTTACACTAGAGTGAATTGTGTATATTTCTCCAGAAGAACTGCTTCTACACCTGGCTTTGATATTGTGAATTCTTGCAAATTAAGGAAGTTGTTTTTTACAACTTCACATTTTAGAAATTCATTGGGGGGTGGGTGGGGAGGATGTGTTTATTGCTTTTTTCCCCAAAATCTCAATGGCCTTGATAGTTGGAAAGTGTATAATCTTTTTTCTGCACTACAAAAGGATTAAAACCAATTAAAATTGAAATTTAATGTGAAAATTTTGTTGTCCAACAGCTATTTAACTTCAAAATTTTCTGTGAGAAAGTTTAGAACAATTGTAGTGCTGAATTTATTTTGAGCTCTACTGAGCCGTTGTCATGAAGAGATGCCTTCAAAACTATGGCTTCAGTCACTTGTGATCAGTGACTTCCTGTTTTGTCCTTTTTTTTTTTTTCTTCAATAATAGGATAAAACAAACCAGGGGTATAATTAATGTAAAAAAAATTATTTATTTGCTTGAAGATGTTGTCTGTCTGTCTGTCTGTCTGTCAGTGTGATAGCATTCTTGCTCTCATAGTGCCAGTGTCTCTATTTTAAACAAAAACTTAACCTAAAAAACTCTCGGCATCTCAAATGAGGTGTCTTAGGAAAAAAAGCAGAACGTTCATGCTCGGGGTTTACTTTGTCAACAGAAAACCATCAGTGAAACCTAGATTCATAGCATGCAGATGTCTTGTTCATTATCTCTTTATGTATATAATGAATAAATCATAAAGTCCAAATAAAAGTATAAATATTTATATTCATCTACACATGCAGATGAGGTTGCAGTAAATCAGTATTATCTGCCCTGCCTAGTGCTGTTTTTATTATTATTAAATGCGTGGGAACTGAAGAACTATGTAATTTCCTTTCCATCCCATTGCTACATTATGTTCAGATCTCCTGACACCTGCAACTTATGTATTTTGCATTTGTGTTGGAGGGAGGAACAGAAAAAGAAAATTCAGCTGCTTTGTCAATGGAATCAGATCAGACCTTGATAGATGGGGCGATGAAACATTTTTCAGAAGTCCCATCACTTTGAATTATAGTTATGCTCAGAAACTGCCGAGGCTCCGCCATCTCTCAGTGGGCTGAGGATCCTCCTTGGGAGGCAGGTGCTGCGGCACAGTGCTGGCTCTGCAACAGAGGGACCTTGCACCATGACTTCTCCCTTCCCCACTCCCACAGTGGTGGTATTAGCATGTATACGTTGGGGCTCTGGTTGTAATTTGGTACCCTAGATCCTACAGTGCTAACAAATGATAACACCAACTGGGTGCAGTTACAGGAGGATGCATTACCAGCCCTGAACTGCGGGGTATCTATTTTTGCATCAGGTGGGGTGGTCAAAGAAGACTGAGGTTGAGTTTGTCTTTGACACCAACTCACTTACTTTGCCAAATGTGTAGATTTTCAGGAAGCCTTGAGGAGGGAAAATCTTTTTCTGCTGAAGCCAGCAACAAAACTCCCTGGGAACTGGTGGGTTATAGCCCCCATTTTAGTTTTCAGAGCTACCAGTGATGAATAAAACTGGTTTTTGATTTGACATTGATTTTCAGTCAGGGTGCTGCGGTATGGAGCACCCTAGTGTCATTTTTCTACAGTCAGTTTTTTCTCCGTCTGCCTTTTGATATAATAAATGTCACACACAGCAAGTCATACTCAGTGTGTGTTGCCACCCCAGTTGTGCCATCTCAAGACCTGACCTGATTAGTCTGTAGCCTCTATGTTTCCTTTGTGGCACATTGTCATCTGCCTAGTCATGTAGTCAAGCTGGAAAAAAAAACTGTAAGTGCTCCATCCTCACTTTGCTGTTCATATCTGTGAATCTTGTTGATTAAAAATAAAAGTAGGCTGCTACCAATAACAGATACCTTTTAGAGGAGACCACTGATTACTGTGTATGATGCTTACAAAACTATCAAGATTACTTTTAGGAGATATGTTACTCCATCATACCTGCTGATGGATAGCAAAACAGCCTGCCAATAAAATGAAATTCACATTATGCAGGAGGCCATGCTGTGACTGAGAGCAAACATTAGGAAGGTCTCTGTGTCAAGTGTGTGCTGACATTCTGGCTTTCTTGATGCAGAAGTACAAGTATTCTGATGGATGGTGGTTTAAGAACCTCCTTGAGCACAAAGTTGTGAGAAAACATTCAGGACCATTTGTGGTTTGCGGTTTAACTATTACACACTGCCCATGATTTAATTCCTCCTCCATATTCATGTGCAGAACTCGAAAGATGATGATGTCTGTTCATCTGATTCAATAACGACATCTTCACATCTTGCTTGTTTCCATCACTGTGAATATGTAGATGAAGGATATGCTGTTCCATCTGTAACCAGCAATTCCTTTGCTTCCATCCCAAATAGTTTACAGTTCCATGACTGAGACTGGAGCAAGACTAAAGCTGGAGGATGTGGTGGTGGAAAATGATAGGCTTTATTGAGGGTCTGGTGGTCTTCTCTCAGTGCAGCCACCCAGGCTGCTGCTTACCTCTAATGGAGACCCCAAAGTGATTGGGTAACCCTGCGGTGAAATTAAAGACTAGTGATGCACAGGAGCTGGTTATAAATATTTTTCTGACAAAACCGAATATTACCTCAGTTGAAACACGTAACACTGGGCTGGAGGAGTGGGCATACATTCCCATCTTAGTCCCAGAGCTTTAGGAAGACTTTCAGAGACTTACATCCTTTCCTTGAAACTTGAAAAATGAGGGGCATCTGGGAACTTGGGTCTGTATCAAATGGGGTCCGAGCATATGGAGCAGGACTCACGGCATGATAGCCAGATATGCTGATCTGTGCATTTACCATGGTTTCTTTGAATGAGTAATATTTCCATAGAAAATATTTCATTTTCTTTTGATGCAAATCTGTTCAAGACCACACCTCAGACGTACTCAAGGGCACTGCACATAGATCAGGCTGGGTGCATGCATTTGCAGCTAGCTGTGCGCAGGGAAGCGTGTGCAGCTCTGCACTGGTACACTGCCTTCCTCTGATGTGAGGGTTGATATTTCCAGTTGGCCTCCATGTGTCTTTTACAAAGATCAAAATCTAGAAGCAGGGACAGAGTCCATCCACCTTCTCTTTTGACGACTCTCTGCCTGCTCAGAGGGCAGTGGGAGGTCTGCAGGACCATGGTTCTTCTTCTTTTGTGTGGGCTCCTTGGCACCCTATAACTGTTTCACCTGGTGCCCAGGGTGCTGTTTGTTCACGGAAGGAAAAAAGCCATGGACGTCTGGGGTACGCTTTAGAGTAAAGCCTTGGGCAAAGTCCTCGGTGTGTGGCTGAGGAGCTGGCCAGGAGAAAGATTGTTTTATGCCGTTACAGCCCTGGATCTAAGCTTCTGTTTCACATTAACTTAGCTCCTGATGGCCATACACAAAATGCCTCACTGTATGAGGATATTAAACACATTGTTATCATCAGGAATAAAATGGATCCATTTTAGTGAGACTGTGTTAAACATATCGATTGCTCTCCCTTCCATACCATTTGCTGCATACTCGATGATGACACGCTTATCTCTTAAAAATACCATAAGCTTGGACAGGGCATATGAAATATTCCAAAGTAGAAATAGGGTAGGGAGGAAAAGAAGGGATTATCTCAAAAAGTACATTTTTGCACACAGTTCTGCAGCTATAGGATATCAAATGAAGCTAATCCTTCATTTCACGTTTATTCACTTGGCTTCGTTTCTTAGGGCTATATTCTTCCATCAGATTTACAGGGTGGATCTTAGATAAGTCAGAGGAATGAGGATATTCTTGGGCTGCAAAGTTCACCTGCTGCATGCTCCTAGACTGGAGGTAATATTTTCCTCTGTGTGCTTTACTGTTGCTGCTCTGGGGTAGACAGATATTTTTAGTTCAGCACCGGCTAGAGTTTTGGCTGTTTCAAGCACAAAATGCCTGAGGTGAAATAACTGCCATGCAGCATTCTCCTCAGATGTGGTGCCAGGGACCACATCAATGGATACACTGGACTGTGCCACGTTGCTGCTGCCTCCTTGAAGCTACAGCCACAGCCATGCCACCCACTGGCGCTGGCCTCTTGTGAAGAGCATCACTCCAGACCCTGCCGCTGCTACCCGGACACCCAGAAAGGCACTGGCAGGGTCACCTATGTTTCCTCACTTACCCTTGAGCAATGCCTGCTCAGAGCCCCTCTGATGCTGCCTAATGAAACCTGCCTCTGAAAGACATCATTGTGGACCCTGATAGCATTACTGAAGACCCATGAGCTCCCTCTGACCCTTTCCAAATTTCAGGCAAACATATTTTTATCAAATAAGTTATTTTATGAGGGACTTTTTCATGTAAACACAGTTCAGTTTAGACAGTGTGATCCAAACCTGTTCAGGCTGACCTTGAGCCATGTCAGTCTGGAGTGGAGGAGGAAGTCACTTCCCTCATACAGCTTCAGAACAAAAATCATGGGCACGTAAATTACCAGTGGCTAGTGCTGGATGATTCAGGCTTGATTGGGTCTGGTTTTCCTTGCAGATTTCATAGACAGCAAAAACTAATTCTGAAGAGTGTGGAACTCAGCATTTTTAAACCTGCAGTTGTTTAAACCGAGTATTCGATAGAAGCACATCAGAGTAGATCTGTGCCTTTTTAAAAGTATTTTAAGGCATTTTTTTTTTTTTTTAATTCTGTAGGTAAACGTATCCCTTTTCATTGATAAAATCTGTAGGTTCCACATCTTGAATAA
Organism: Alectura lathami; assembly: GCA_013399715.1. Classification (NCBI taxonomy): domain Eukaryota; kingdom Metazoa; phylum Chordata; class Aves; order Galliformes; family Megapodiidae; genus Alectura; species Alectura lathami. The sequence goes on along the minus strand of VXAV01010163.1, from coordinate 43,806 downwards.
TTTTGAATCAAGGCACATGTATGCCTTTGATGACAACACAGCATAAAAGGCATGTGAAGTCAGTAAAACATGACGTGACTGAAGAATTGCTGCTACAACTGGGAGCACTTACTGGGGAAAATTGCAAGTTTTGTTCCAGAAAAGCAGCAGGCTGCGGCTGTCTCCAGGGACCTGGTGGAGATGAGCCTTCCTTACTGCAGGATGTGTGGGCTGGCAGCCTTCTCCCCTTCCACTACTCACTCCTGAATGGCGACAGTGTGATGGCAGCCTCAGGAGGCTCCCTGCCTTCCTGGACCCCACTCTCAGGCTTCCGAGTGACAGGGGGTAGTTTGACACAGGGGTCACAAGCAGTATTACAGACCAGAGTTTAGTTAGCAGCAGGTAAACATCCCCGTCCTCCTTGCACAGCTGTTAAACGAGACTCTCAGCCCAGTTCTTGCAACGCAAGCCTTGTAGCAATCAGCCATGTCCCCTTTCTTTGCTTTGTTCTGCTTTGTTTCACATCGTGGAGGAGGCTTGAGTGCACGAGCTGGGGTCCTGGGGGGTGAACTGAATCCAGAACACGTGTCCCAGGTTGCTAAGGGGAGTTAACCTCCACTGCACAGTAGACATTGGCTTCTTAACACTGCCCCTGCTGCTCCCAAGTTCTCTTCCTATGGCCCCCAAATGCATGCCAGTGCTGGCATAAAGCATTGCAGGTATCTTCTGCTGTGATCAGCATGGCTTTAAACCCATATCCTTCCTTACTGCCAGTTTCTGTGGAAAAGGATAGAAGAGACCTCTATGATCCAGAAGGACACCATGGCAGCTCTGGGAACAGAGCCCAGGCAGCCTTCATCCAGGACCTGCTGTTGCTCCATCACCGTCCCTGTAGTTGTTCAAGGGAAGAGTTGTTCATGAGTAGTTAAAGAGAAGGTTTGGACAGGTCAGTGGAGGCTGACAAACATTGGTGGAAGGATGGTGTTTGGCTGTTTGCTCTTGCAGAAGTCCATGAGAAAAAAAAAAAAAAAATCTGTATTTTTCTTGTCCCCAAAGGCACTGTCTTTCATTGTAGCTGTGTGGCAGGTTTGCAGATTTCATCAGTGGAAGGCCTGGTCCTCAGTTAATTAGCTGTGTCCTTACTAATAGGCATAGAAGTCAAACAAAAGAAACAAAGAACATCCATTTGCACACTCTTCAATAAGTTTCCTGAACTGATAAGCAGCAGACCTTTAAGAGTGTGCACATCTGTATGTGTGGTTTCTAGCCAAACAACGCTTACTGCTGCATCTGTCTCTGTAAGAAGTGCAAGACACAAAAATATGGAACATCTATTTTTGAATCCTTCAGAGCAAAAATGTGCTGCTTTTCTTCGCAAGGACATTACTCTAGCAAATGCCATTACTGTTGATTTTCAAGCAATACAACCATACAGATTAACAATTACAAATAAACTCCCTGCTCAGAATGAACAAACAGCGCCCAGATAACCCCCTTCAGACAGTAACTGCATGCGGTGCTACTCAGAGCCAGAGAATATGAGGAACACAGAATACGCACCTCAGCTTCTTCTTGCCCACCTCTTCCACCTCAAATGTTCAGAGGAAATTTTCCAGTATGTTCTTCTTTTTTTTTTTGTGATCCCTGATGGAGGCCCATGGAAAGAGAGGAGCCACTGTAGTGACAACTTGCTACTCAGCCTCATACATCACTGTTGTTAGATATTCTTAGTGATGCTTGGAAAGCAGGCAGAGCAATCTGTGAAACTAGCCAGTGATGCTGACAGAATCTTACCACAATTATGATGATGTATACAGTGTTAGCTAATAAGGCTGAGGAAAAAAATACCAAAGCAAACGAACATACTCTGATTTCCAATTTTTTCAGAGGTGTCAGCTTGAAGGATTTCAGGGAAGGGAGGGGAGGAGGGAGTTAGGACTGAGGAAGGACACTGAAAAGGACACACACACAAAAAAATGAGACAGAGAAAACCTCTCCAAGCTCTCTTCTTACTCATTTTAGATTAATTTGATTGTCAATAACTCTAACTCAAAGAAATTAGAATTACTGAGCTAGAGTTCAGAAAGCTTAAAATCCTGTGTGGTTTCAGAAGCAAGAAGAACAAAAAAAAAAAAAAAATTAACCTTGTTACGCAGTGGACTGAAGTTCTCAGGGACATATTGTTTGCTGATATACATCAGTGCGAACTTCATGCCAGGCAATGAAACCATGCTGATTTATGCCAATTTAGGCTTTGGCATGGGAAGAGCAATCTATTATTGTGTTCCTTCCACTGCAAATGTTTTCAGAGCCTCACATCTCTCATGATGTCCATTATAAACTGTTATTGTCAAAAGATTACACTAAAACCAAGGCATTAAAAAACAAGTAAGCCAGTGGCATGAAAAGAATGCAGGGGAGACATCAGAGGAAATAGAGGAATAGAGACCTATTAAATTGTTGAATGATTGCTCAGGGAGCTGCAAAAGCAACATTACTTGCTTCTTTGGGTCTTGAGGGACCAAACACATATATTGCAGGGAGGAATAATCCTGCTCCTGTGTCATGAGGAGGAGGACATCCAATTTTTTGCACTGCTAACTTCTGCTGTGTGTGGAACAATGCAGCAGGAGAAGGATCAGTCAGCATGAGTGCTTACTGAGCCTGATGCCCCTGCACTGTTGGAGGCAGCAACAAAACGAGCAGGGCACAAGGCTAGTTTCCATCCATGGCAGTAACATTTTACTGTGATTAAAATGTGGTATTTTTAGAGTGGTTTGTAGCTGCCGTTGGGGCAAAAAGGCTCTTCCATCAGTAGTGCTGTTGAGGGACTGGGTCCAGTCCTCCCACTAAGCATGCCTTTGCATTAGACTCAGTCTCCTGGTCTACTGCTGTCCCATGGACACAGCAAGCATATTATTACTCTGTGTGTGCACTACAGCAAGAGCCAAGCATCTCCACAGGAGCTGGTCAAACACTAGCAGCAAGCATTTCCTCGGTTCAGATCACGACTGCTGAAAAGCAAACAACAGGAGCTAAACCGAGAGCTGCAGTTTGTGGGAACACAGTAGAGCCTATAGCAGACTGTAGTCCCTACAGTCTGTAGGGATGTGTCCAACCCAGGAGCTGTACACGGACTGTGTAGGATCCAACTGGCACAGCCTGCATTGAGTAAGCATTGCTAGAAACCTGATACACAGCTTCTTGTCCAGCCACCTTTGGAAAAGGCAACAGCAACATCAGTCAACTGATTCAACAGCCATCTCTGGCCCTACTATAAGCACTGGGAGTGGGATTTGGGGGCACAGAGAGGGACTTCCATGATACAGTGAGGAGTTCAATACAATCAGGGCAGCTAAGCTCCTTCCATATTACACAAGGGCAGATGAGCACACACAGAGGAAATGTCCATGAGCCTTGGGCATCTGTTGTGGTGTTGATCTAAATCACTCTCCAGAGATGGCATACCACTGATGATTTAAGGGCCTGAATGACTGGTTCAGAGGAGATGCCTAGTTTGACTTTTACATATCTAACATAAGATAAAATTAATTCTCTTTCTCATGTTCCTAGTTCTCCAGGAAGGAGTGCAAAGCTTATTGAAATAGGGCTAAATCTCATGAATTTTGAACAGAGGCCAATATGGGGGAACAGAAAAGAAACTTCAGCAAAGGAGACAAGAGGCTTTAGATGACATCTGTCTTTCTACTCATAGATTTCTTAAAATCTTAGAAGCAGCAGTGATGAAACGCATGCAAACTTGGGTTTTACTGCAAAAGGCAGACCCATTTGTAGGAAGGAGTTCATTCGTTGTTAGTCACATCAAGGAGCACAGCACCAGTAGGAACCCTTCTACCAGACATGGCCAGGAAATGCACCATTCATGGCTCACCTGGAAATCACATTTAGCTTGGCTTTAAAATAAGTCTGTCATCACATACCTACTTCTCCTTCTCAAGAGCACAACCTGCCACCTTGGTGTGAGTTCTCCTGCTCTGGGTGAAGGTCTTGCAACCTTCAGGCAGTTGCATAGGAGTGCCCAGTAACTTAGCAAATAGCACATGCTTAACTGCAGAAAATGTGAAGGTTCATTCCGCTGTACTGCAGAGGCAGCTTAAAACCAGCTGCTCTGATGGAAGGCAACCGGAAATGTATCATCCCATTTGCCTGATGACAAACTTTAAAAATGCTTTGCCTGGACCATGCTGTGCCAGCCACTGCACAAACGCAGAACAACAGACAGCCCCAGTGGGCAGACAGAAGCAGCAGCTACGTATGGCTGCCAGACTTCCCTCTGGCCCGCAGAGGAGTGAGAAGGCAGGCTGGCAGGAGAAGAAATGAGGGGACCTTGCAGGTGTTTGCAGAGAGCAGAGAGCATCTCCCCTGCAAGGGGAAGCATGGGAGGAAGCACGAGCCTTCCAGCTACACACCAAAGGGGACCTGGAGGATCACGTCACCAGCCCTGGTTCATTCCCACAGGATGCTGCAGCTCTCTGGTACGCTGCCGAGTGCAACCTGAGGCAGGGTGACGTGTGTTAAGCACAGGGTGCTGTGTCTTAACATGCATCTTCCCAACTTTTGAGGTAGGTCTAGACGTTTCCTGCTAGCTTTTATGTTGAGTATGTTAGGTTTTTTTTCAGTCTAATGAGGTTTCAGAGTGTCTTTGTTCCTCATCAGCTCTCCACACACAAATACACGCATACACAAGCATAACTGCAGATAATCTTCCAATGAGAAAACCTGTTCTATCATTTCTTGGAAGGACTGAAAATAAAAACAGGAGATCCCCAGTAGAGTCTCATGAAGCATTCAAAGCAGAAAGCAAGTGCCTACTGTTGCAGCAGCGTGGAGGGTGCAGTACTGGTCAGTTAAACCAGCACGTGCTGCTCAATTAATGACCAGTCCTGGTGGGCTTCTTTCCCTCTACACTCTCCTTCTCTGAGTATTTCCTAGTACAGATAACAGCTGACAAAAACTCGTTCCCAGAAACATGCATGATCTACTACTACCAGTGGGCAACATTGGAAAGGAGCGACTGATTTCTGGTGAAACTCTAGTGAATCACTACTTGTAAGGAGCATGAAAACAAAGTATCAGGCACCATTCTACAGAGATAAGGCAGCGATCTCCTTCATTAACGTTCTGTCTCGTTTTAAATTTCAAGAGATACTGCCGCTTGGCTTGCTTCCTTTTAATAGAATTCATCACTGCTAATAGAGCAGAGCCACAGGGTGAGGTGTGACACACAGGGTGACATGCACTGGCAAGAGTAAACTGTTACAGCATGAAAATCAGCCCATATTAATGCCCCTGAAGAACCAGAGTCTGGGTGGAGGACGTGCTTCCCCACTATGCCTGAGGGGGACCCATCTCTTTGGTTTCTATTTGCTGCCTGGTAGAGGGTCAACAGTTCCATTTTTCAGTGCTAGAGTTTGCCCTTTCTGCCCTCCATTCTGCTGAACCCACAGAGAAATAAAACACAGAGAAAATAAAAAATGGAAGTCACAACACTCAAACCTCAAAATTCCCAGGCAGAGCAATTTATATGTGTTTGTATGTGCATCCTCAGAGGGTAGAATTTCTTCCTGTCAAGGGATAGAACAGTTGTGAAGTGATTTTTGCATGTTTTACTGTTTTGACACATCTAATTAGATGCAGTGTTATGACATACACCAGGTGAGAAGCCCTTCCTGTGATTCTGAGATGAGCAATAACTTCAAACTGGGATGCCTTTCGTTTGCCGTGTTTTGCTAAGATCTCCGCCATGCTGCAAACAAATCATCCATTTTGTCCTTGGAGATGCCGAAGGCTCATACAGTGGAGACACACTGTGCTCTCTCATCGAGCCTTAACTTTTGTTCTTTCCATTTCTTTTCTTTCTTCCAAGTAAGTCATAAATCAGTAAATAATGCTGCTTGCTTGTTCATAGAAACTTCCCCTCCATTAATCACCTCTCCCACAGAAGTCAGCCGCCAGTGCTGCAGGCAGCAGGGCTGAGTGCTTCGGTGTCATTGAGTCCAGCAGCAGGAACCGAGTGCTCGTGCTTGTTAACGTGCAGCAACCTCCCTTCCTCCCCTGCTTGCAGTCTTTCGTGGCTTCCAGAGCAAGATCCAGTGTTCTGCCAGGATTTCCCTTCTCCAGGAACTGAGACACTCTTGGAATACCTGATTATGCATTTTTTTATCCCAACTGCATGGCCTCTCTATGCGTAAAAAAAAATCTATGAAAAACATCAACACAAATACTAGGCTTGCAGGCGCTCCTTGAAAACCAATTTCCATTTGTAAACTCGTTTCCCACAGCCTTATGTTGCAACGTGGACTCTTTGAATGCAGATATTTTTAAAGCAAAGAAGAAGTAAACTGGGAAACCAATGGATGCATGCATAGACACCTGATTTGTGCATCTGTGAAAGACCATAAACTCTGATAATATTTTCACCTTCAAAGCGCACCTAAACTGTATATCCAAAGTAATGTACGTTCCGTGATTAATTATAAGGCTTTTACCTCTTACCAATGCAGCATGATATATGTAAACCTATTTTTCTTTCAGTTCAAGTAGATGAATTAATAATTTTATCTTAGCGTATTTAATTATTCTGAGGCCTAGCTGTTAGACTGCAGGCTAATGATGTGTTTGCTCAGCATACAGCTTCAAGTAAGGAAAAACAACATGTTACTACAGCAAGAAAAGTCAGGAATCCCCCAGGAACCTGCCATAGAAATGACGTCACCGGAGATAATTAAACCAAGGGCTTGAAGATCTTAATCTTTACATTTTTGAATCCTGAAACATCTGTAGACACATTTTCAATTCTTCCTATGAAGAAGACTGGGCAGTGAAGTAAAGTGTTTTCAAGCTCTGTCACATGAGTTGCCCAGTGCTGGTAGGACTATGCATGACTGAACAGAGTTTTCTGAATTGCCTGGGGAAAGCAAAAAGCACAAATCAGTGACATTTCCACGGGCCCATGTGCCCCAGTCTCTGAGACATTATCAGAAATCACAGTTCTTCTTTCTCTCTGCATTAAAGTCAACCTCCAGCTCTGGGGAGGATGAAGCTGAAGGACAAGAAGAAGGGTCTAACTAACACAGCAGACAGTTTTCGCCTGGCTGGGTGGAAAACAACAACAACACAGATTATAATAATTAAAAAAAAAAAAAAAAAGAGAGAGAGAGAGAGAGAGAGAAAGGACCTGAAGACAGAAAGCAAAAGCAGAGAAGGATTGGCATCGCTTAGTAATTCAACCTCCAGTCATTCCTTCCACCAAGGGAGATGAGATTGTTTTATTTTTGTCATGCTACAGTATGCAAATTAACCTAACTTGCTGCAAAACATGTTTCTGTTGGATGCAAAAGATTTCCTTTTTTAAAAATAAAAAATAATGTTCAGAGAAAAACTCACAAAGACAGCAGATTGGTTTTCCGTCTCATTTAAGTTATGATTTGCCATTCATTTACAGATACAAATGATGTGTTTTTTACATAATATTTTGGTAAGAAATAATTAATAATATGCTCTGAAACAAGAAAATATGCTAAAATGCACATTATTTTTCAATACTTGGGAGATTTAGAACATTTTCTGCAATGGCAAGTTTATTTTTTGTAATGATTTATTTCTGTGCTAATATTATCAAGTGCTTCTGCATTTACCAACAACAATTTGCTGTTGACTGCAAGCAGTTTTGTTACCTTTTTCAAACCATTTTAAAAAAACCTCACTGTTGTTGTCCAGGAAAGAGCTAAATGTTTTTCCAGCCGACCATGTGACAATTGGTGAAAAGATCTTCAAGCTGAGCTGTGCCTCTGTAGGCATCAGAGAGACAATCCATACTTTCTGCAGCGTCACATATGCCATGACTTCTGGAGTGATGCAGTGATGACCTAGAGATGCTGTTCATGCACTCCTAGATTCATATTCTCTAACTACTTATTTCCATCAACTGTACCACACATCACTCATTGGTGAGATTTATTACCTTACCTTATTGTTGGGGCTTGGTTAGTGAAGAATTACAATTTTACAAGATATAGTGAAATGATTTCCACTAGCTAGGGAAAGTCATTTCGGTAAGAACAATTACTCCTTGTGGGTTTCCAGAGGCATTCAAACTTTAGCCAGAGATTGGCCTCCTGCTTATGTGGCTATAGTTCAGATGTGGAATCAGAGGGACGTGTGCAGGACAAGGGTTAAAATGCAGCATTAAGATCTTCCTGTCTGTGTGAAGAACTGTTTTAGAGCAGCTGTTCTCATCTGGGCCTTTCTCTAAATTATCAAAACTGCAGCAGAATGAAAGATCCCAAATATTCAACGAGGTCATGAAGATTTTGAGTATTCAGAGGGAAATTTGCAAGCTTAGTGGTTTGTAGATATCTCTTTGGACAAATGCATATTGCATATTGTCAGACTAGAGCTGCTCAGGAAAGAAAAAAAATGGACTAAGCATTTTTATTGTTGGAAATGCCAGCTGACAAGGTCAAAATATTCCATAAAAGGCTAGTTTTGGAAGCAGCTCTGGCAGGGTGCAGGTCTAGCAAAACCTTCTCATGTTTCCCACCAGCTCCTCAGCCCAGGGCTGACCCAGCTTTCTGGATGGGGACTCTGCTCCCTCCCGGGAGGAACAGCAGCCTTGAGGTTTCACTCCAAATCCAGATAAAACCTGCGTTGGAAATACTGAAATCTCCTGACAATGGGATTAACCTGTCAGCTCAGCTTCCACCGTTTGATCTGTGCTAGCAAAGAGTGCTTAGGTAAAAGCTTTAAATTACAATTCAGAACCCAGCACTGCTTAGCTCAGTCCCTGGGCTTAGTGTTTTGTGCTCCTCAGCATCAATCAAGCAAGGAAAGAAATGCACTGCCTTGACACAGGCAGCCAGGGTGGACATGGAAGAGGCATCCAGGGATATCCCTGAGCCTTGTGTCCCTGCCGGGCAGAGAGCTTTTGGGTTGTCCTACTGGGATTTATCTCCCAGCCAGCTACCTGGGGAACACCCACAGGGACAGGGGCTGACCGTTTAGGTATCCTTGTGTCTAAGATGGATGCTGTTATGCAGGCACTTTGCACCTCACCCAGGTCCAAAGATACTTTTGACAAAGGAGATCTAAGCATCTCTGCGGGCTTCACTCTCTTCTGGCCACCTGTCCCTTTGGGGGACAGTAATGCATTGGTGGCTCTTATGACATATTTTTATCCGTAATTTTCACATGGGAATTTGGTATCATTTACCTCATTTTACAGCTGAGAGAAATCAAGCTCTGAGAACTGAGGTGAGTTTTTACCCATGGTCACCAGTGAGACAGTGGCAGAGGCAGAAGAGGCTCTTGGTCATCTGAATCCCAGGGTGATGCTCTGTGCAGGAGCATACATCTCCCCACTAAACTGATTCGGTGCAGACGTCCAAGCACTGTTTAATGTCTGGGTGGCAAACGGCAGAAGGCAAACAGGGGATCTGCAAAATTCCACTTTCTGTCTTGTCTCTCTGAGGTGTGACTTGTGCCTGCATCAGCTTTCTTAAAGCGATCATAATCTAATAGGAAGGAGCAAAAAAGCTGATCTGACTGCCACTGAAAAATGATCATCCAGCAACAATTAGGTATCTATCTACCCTTCTTTGTTAAAAGCATGAATAGCACATGTGGGGAACATGGCTTCAGATGGGTGGATAAATGGATTTTCTATTTTTATGGATCCTTTATTTTAATCCTGCAAGTAGTAAGAAAGCAATTTTAGCAAAAAAAAAAAAAATACTGTGCATAGAAGAATTGCTGCTTTTCATCGGAGAAGTGGCAAAGTGAAGAGTTTCCTTTATTTTTACTAATTTTCAATTTGATGCAGATGTGATTCCAACGTTAATTATGCCCCCCACTGTCTCTATCCTCCAGTGAAATGTGACTCCCTGATGTTTCTCATTGTCTTTTGTTTACAATTATAAGAAGTTGATAGAAATCATCTGGTTTTTGCTTCTGTACTGCTGTGGGATTTGTACAGCAGGAACCTGTCAAACTCATGACCTCTAGCACAAGATACTGCGGCCAGCTCAGGCTGCAGTCACAGCTGGAATCTCAGTATTGAGCTGTTTCTCTCTCATCCCCTGTGTATCTGTGACGAAACAATTCCTTAACTTGGAAGGATGATCTCAGAGTGAAGAGTAAACAGTAGGATCGTCATAAGTGAATTTTGATGCCCAGTAATTCCGTATGTTGTCTTGCCCAAGGTTCCTTCTTTTTGTGCCGTTATTTTTTTTTTTTTTTT